>VXBA01004277.1:828710-1050529 GCA_013399895.1 Serilophus lunatus
CCCTCGCCTGGTCGTGGCAGTGCGGCGCGGAGCCCCGCAGCCCCCGAGCGCCGTGTGATGGGGGAGAGGGGCGGGCTGTGCCTCCTGCACCATCGCCCTCCTCGCAGACCTGTGCTCGGCCCGCCCCGGAGCACCGCTGGCTGCGTTGGACGAGGAGTTGTTTGTTTTGTTTTGGGTTGGTGGTTTGTTGTTTTTTGGGGGTTTTTTAATCAGTTTTGGCTTCCTGTTTCGGCCACTGCAGAGGACAGCCCTGCGTTTTTAATTTTCCTAGGGATGTGTTTAAGGTTTGAATCCGCTGTCGAAATAAACGGCGTTTTGTGGGATGGGAGAATTGTTTCAGATTCGGTCTAGAGGATGGGAGTTTTTTTTATTAAAACAAGTGGATAATGAGAAACGAGCTAAAAGGAGCAATTCTGTTGCAAAAGCAGCACCGGTGGTCACTTAGTGGTATCTCTGCATCGAGAGAAGATGAAGGATAGTGGAATTGTCTCTTCATTCATTACGTGCTTCTAAGGAATCAGATCACTGTCAGCTCATCGCGTCTAATTTAAACGATGAGTACTTGAAATTCAGGGTTTTTTCCAAATGCCGGGCAAAGAAATTAGGTGAACCGAAGCCTGAATTGGTTCTTTTGCTTGAATTGTGAACTTGTACAGCAAACAGTCTGTAAAGGAGGGGGTAAAAAAAAAGGCAATGGATCCCACACCAAAAGACTTCCTTCATTTAGTCATCATCTGTACAGAACCAAAAATGGAGTATCTTCAAGCAAGGTCTTTGTAAAAATGGGTGTGTCCGGGAGGCACAGGGACACTGTGGATGTGGTTGTGCCTCATCCTGACAGACGAGACCGGGACTGCGGTGTGCAGTAGTCCCCCGGCCACACCGGGCAGGGTGCTCTGGTCCCAGAGCAAACGAGCCTCCCGCCAGTCTCATTGCAGTGCCCTGCCCTGCCCGGGCCTCGCTGTGCGGGGGCTGCTCTGGGGGCCGCTCCGGGCACAGCCCCGCTCCCGGGAGCCGCGGGGCTTTGTCGGGCCCTCCGCAGGGCTGGGGCGGGGACTGGGAGCTGCTGCAGTGGGGATGGAAGTGCTGGAGCGTGAACCACGGGGCCGGGACGGCACCCAAGGAGGGGCTCGGGGTGGTTCCGGGGGTACGGGGCATGTCAGAGCCTTGGGCACGGCCGCGTCTCGGGCGGCGTCGCCTCGCTGGCGGTGAGTGCCCCGTGGTGCGGGATCGCCCGCCCTGGAGCGGTGCCCGAGAGCTCCGGGAGGGCACGGCAGCCTGGAGCTGAGCCGCGTGGTTCCAGGCTGATATCCCGCACCTGGGCGGCACGGGGGGCAGGGAGGGATGGAGGGGTGGAGGGATGGATGGAGCTGCCAGGCTGGCTGGCTCCGCCTTTTGCTGCTGTTGCGCAGCAGTCCCTGCAGAGCCCGGCACTGCAGAGTGCAGATGGTGTTTGTCCAACCTTGCCCCACCTTCCCGCTTATCTTTCAACTGCTCCATACCTGGGCCTTGGGATAAGCTTTGTGCTCTTCTCAAACACTGCACCTCTTGCAGGGACTTCACAGCTTTCCCAAATTCATGGTTGGGATGTTTTAAGTTGCTGGCAGAGTGAAGAGAGCAGGATGAGTTTGGGAGTGGTTCACAGATTACACACTCGTTTGTCGTGCCTTCATATAAAACTATTTATATAAACCAGTGCATGACTCAAGCTGGTAAACCATAAGTATTGACCTAAATAAAGTTCTTGCTGCTTAAATCTGGTCTGTAGCTTTCTGTGGGAAATAAGTGCCTTATGGAAATGTAGCACATCGTTTTCTTCTCGCGAACAATAAAAATTTAAATGGCCTGCAGAGGTGTGAGTCTGTTAATGATCCTCTCCAGATAAAAGTCTGGTGGGCTTCTGCTGACTGACCTGCACAGCTCTTCATCTCAAAGCCCCATGTTGAATTGATGTTCTCAGCAGTGTTATTACCGTCAATTTTTTTTTAAACATGAAATTGAAATGGAACCTGCGTGAGGATCCTTCTTAGAGCAGTTGAAATTTGGACCAGTGGAATCTGTAGCTGCCGTTGGCTGCTGGCTTAGAAGTTGCTCAGTAGCATGGTTTTGATTCTTAAAGTAGGTGAACCTCAGGCAGTCTGAGAAATGAGCTGATGTCGGGCTCTTGCTGTATTGCACATCTGTTTTTGTGACCAGTTTGGCTCATGAGTGGCTGCTTGAGCAGCTTTAGGAAGAATAACCAGCAGTTCGTGATCTGTAAGTCTGTGTGTGTTACAGAAATGTGGCTCAAACTGAAGTGAGTACCAAGTGGCAGGTGGTGTATTTGGCTTTTTCACATCCTTTCCTGGACAGATGGCTGATGTGTAGAGAGACTTTGGTGGGCACAGCTAATGACTGGAAGCTTTTCTATCAATACTGCAGTAATTATGAAAAGGTTGCTGCTGAAGTGGTCACAGTAGGACAACAACTGGAAAAGCAGTGTTGAATTTAGGCAGTCAGTGTGCCTCTCCTGTGTTTTAAAGTGGGGACCTTGCTCTTGAGTGGGTACTGTGAAGTAAAAAGTTGAAAAACTCCCCCGAAGGAACTATGTGGCCTTGTTACTGCTGCAGAACTGAAGCCATCCAGAACTGGTTTGAGGAGTCAGCTCACTTGGGAATCTAGGGGAGGTATTTCTGCAGTCCCCCAGCACCTTTGCACTCTTCCAGGAGCAAAGTCCATTTTGGGTTTAGCCTCAAAGACAGAGGGGTTTATCCAGTTGATTCAAAACTGGGGACAGGAAAACAAGGTATAAAGTGGGGCTGATACAGACACTGTGTGAGACCACAGGACCTTTCTTTCATGGCCCTGTTAACTCCACCTTATGCTGCTTGAGTCAGTGCAGGCAATGATCTGACACAAGTCAGCTGTAGGTCACTGAAGGGACCAGTTTGGGCTGAAGCTGTAGCTTGTTTTTTAGGTCTAGGCCTTGGACATGAAGCTTCATGTTAATCAAGGGATGATTTAATTCTAGCAAAGAGTATATCTTTCCAATTTTAGTGTTGTAACTTAGCAGGAGATACCAGTCTGCCGTGAATTTGGCATTTGAGGGTTACTGTGTATCCCTTGGGCCTAAGTAAATGTAAAGTGTTTAGTCTTGAAGGTGAGGCTGATAATGTGCTGTGGGAATGAGCACCCAATCTAAAACCAGTTTAGAGGGACCCGTGTGCCTTGGAACTTGCTGGTGTAGGCTGAGAAATTGATTGATGTGAGGGGCAGTGTGTTCCTTGGGTGCAGCAGGGTCAGGAAATGAAGACATGCTGCCAGTTCTTACTTAGCAAGCGGTCCTGGTGACTTTTGAGCTGTGTGAGTTAGAACTGTCAGAATGCTACAGGTAAGTCCTGGACAGCAGCTGCCATATTCAGAGGCTTCTGCAAGTCTTATTTTGCCTTGAACTTTTGCTACAACTGTAATCTTATTCTCTTTTATTGCAGGCTGATCAGCTGACAGAAGAGCAGATTGCAGGTGAGGTTTTTATATACTCTGTTGCTACTCCTACTTGACCTGGCACATCTGTTAATCCAGTGACAGTCTCATGTTACACAAGATATTTAACTTTCTTAGCTACTAAAGTAATGTGATGGGGTGTTTTAAAGACTTACCTGCTGTAAAACCACCACTGATCCAATGAATGTGAAGTGTAGTTAAACAATCCTCACAGCTCTGCTGCCCGACAGACTTGGAGTGTTTGTTTTTCTTTCACAAGTACAGAATTGTCCCAAGTGCAAACAGGGTTGGGGGCAGAGCAGGACGCAGGGGATGAGCCAAGTCTCTGGTGAAGGCTTGGAATCTGCAGTGCTTTCCTAACAGAAGGCAAAAAATAATGTCCTTTGCTGTCTCCTGCCAGCAGAGATGTTTCAGAATGGCTCTCGTTGGTGACAGCAGAGGCTGTGGCTTCATGATGACAACTCCTGATAGTCCGTATTTGGCACTGCATCGTGTGCTTGGGTGCAAGTGTTGTGTGTGCTGTTCTCATGGTCTGGCACTTGTTCTGCAGTGCTTCTCTAAAGCTGCATCTGTTATATCTTAGTATTTGCTCCCTGACAATGGGTTAGTGCACTGACAGCTCTCTGCTGATGGCAAAAACTCCTGGTTGTCCTTTCTCCTACCATGCAGGCAGCACAAACTCACGTTTCTTATTGCTCTCTACAGACTTGTTTAACTTAGATAATTGATAGGACTTAAAGCTGGAAATGCAGAACTCAGCTTTGCCAAAGACATGAAAGAACTTGGCCGTTTCGGTGTGACAAGTGCACAGTGCTAATACTAGAAAGGCTTAGTGTGCAGAACTGTCATGTGGAATTATTTGAGGGGCCGTTAGGGTTCTGCTGATCCCACGGTGCCAGGTCAGGCAGACAAATAACAGCCTCCAAGAGATACTGCTGTTTAACTGCAGCGACACTGTATTAAACACAAGTGTCATTATGAGTTGGTTTGTTTTTGCCATAATGGCCAAATCTGAAGTGTTAAGAACATTCTTCTGTAGCTTTTAGACTTCAGAAGCTTGCTTTTACTCAAAGGAGACTAATTATGGCTTTGTGGAAAGGCCTTACTCTATTTACTTGTTGCCATGGCACTGTCTCATGAGTAAGCACAAGCCAAATTTAGTTCAACTTCAGATTGGGTTTTTTTTCTGGAACTGGCCTACATATCTTAAGGGGTTTGTGAACAGTTCAGTCAGAGCAGGCTTTATCAGTTGTCACTGCTGCCTTTTCAATAGCGGTTCCTTGTTTCAGGGCTTAACTGTGCCAGCTTTATTAGTTGATGTAACTGATTATGGAATATAAACTGGAAGCTTATTACCTTTGGGTTAGTGCAAATTTTAGCTAATTGGTACTGATAAAAGTCCTCAGAGCCAAAAGGAGGGAGTATTGTCGTATTGGAATAGAGGGCTTCATTTACGTGGAAGGAGTAAAAGTGTGGGTTGGTATCCATTGTAAATGGCCTGGCATTTTCAGTTCAGTTGTACTGTTCTGTTAAGAAATGTGCTTGCAAGTGAACTCAAGCATGAACCTCAGGTGCGAAGGCACAAAGCCTCTGGTGCTGTGCTGGGGAACAATCCTCAGTGCTGCTGAGGGAGGGCTGCAGCTGACTGGGCTGCTGAATGCCAGAACCTTGCATGGGAAGACTTCTTGCAAGTAAAACCTGTGTTCCATAGAGACTGGGGCTTGAAAAACTTGAGCCACTCCCATTCTATAATTGAGCTCATCTGAAGGTACCTAGGTTTTGATTTGAAGGCAGACTTGGTAAAAGGTAGATACAACATTCCCTTTCCTAAATAGAAGTCAGAGTACTTAAAGTAGCCACTTCTCCAGGGCTTAAAGTCTCCCACCCCTGCTGTGAAGCACCAGAGTACATTTGTTAAAGATTCCAGTTGTTACTTCCTGTGGAACTCACTGATGGCATGTGACTGAAGCCTCTTGTCACTGTGGGTAGGGGTGAAACACTTCAAGATTTTGTTCACGTGAAAGAGTGACTTTGAAAGCTGAGTAGGTGCAAGAGGTGAGCACTGGCTGCAGTTCCACTCAGTAAGAATTGGAGCTGCTGAGTCAGATGGCCATGCCTTTGGTTGGGCCTTGCATCAAAAGGGAGGTCAGGACCAGTTGCTGTCAGGTGGAAGAATGCCCTTGTTCTAAACCCAATTGGTCAGTGAGTTCCCTTCCTCCACTGGACTGGAGAGCTCTGAGTGTGCTCTGAACAAGCAGGCCCATGTATGGTGCTGGTCTTGTGGCTGGCTGTGCTGTGGTTCTCTGCTGGGGGTCTGACTGCAGCAGGGGCTGAGAATTTGTCATAGTAGAAATAGATGTGCTTGAGTGTTGAGCTCCTGGTAGCTGTGAAGAGAACAATTGACATTCTCCTGTAAAAGTTCCAGGCATAGCTTGCTCTGAGCTGTTGGAGTGGGAATGGTGGCCCTGGTTCACTGAACATATTAGGTCACTGAGGACTGCTCCTTCTGGAAGGGGTGCAGTGCAGAGATGCCTCAGGAGCTGTGCTTAAAAGTACACTTGGAGCTGGGCTGTTGGAGTTCACATTCTGTTGGATTAGCATTTCTGTTGTGAGGCCTGGAAGTGCTCTTTTCCTTGTGATGCAGGAGGCTTTTCAGAAGGGGGGATGGCTGACACCCTTCTTGTAGCCTTACAAGGGTTTTCGTTTGCAGTTTGGAATTGGAGAAGTGTGGAAGAAAGAGGATTTGCTACATGGAGTGGTACAGTGTGTGAGGTGTGTTTTTGTAGCCTTATGTTGCAGGAAGTCAGATTTGAGTGGCTCACTAAACAGAATTCCATGGCTGCCTTCTCTAGCCAGGGCTGCAAATCCTCCAAAGCTGTGCCGGGTGGTTGTTGTTCCAGTCCAAACCATATCTGCGTGGGTTGTTACTCCTTTGTTCCAATTAGTGGAGGTGGTTCCTAGAAGTGGTTAAAGAGGTATTTTACTTGTACTCCTAACTTGACTCAGCATTCCAAACAGGAACGTGCTGCTGATCCTTGGCTCACTTTATTTCCTTCACAGTTATGCTTACAATTTACAGCTGGTTGCTGCTTGGCCTCCAGCATCTCTGGGTAAAAGAAGGGCAGAGTTGTCCTTTGAGTGGATCCTTTCAAGTGTTCAAAACACGCTACTGAAAGAAAACCCTGCTTTTGTAGGGAGTGAGCCTTGGAATTTTGTGTGGAAAAAAAAAAAAAAATCAAGTGCTCCCTGTTGTAAGCAGGGTCACTGCAGTGCTGTGAGGTCTGCTCCACGTTTGGGTTAGTGATGGTTGGCCTTCACGTGAAGGGCAGAGTGGTCAGCAGCTCAACATTTGGAGTAACACTTGTCTCCATGAAGAGTCAAGTGCTCAACTTGCCCCTTTTGAGCTCCTTCCATGACGGATCATGAACTTCTCTATTAGGCTTGACCCAAAGGCTTTCTCTGGTGTAAAAGAACAGTCCTAATAAACCTGTTTTGTTGCCTCTGAGATAACTGGAAGAGGCTGTAGGGGTGGATTACAGCTACTTGTTTGGGTAGGGCTGCTTCTGCTTGGTGATCGTACAGTACTGGCTTGAAACTTTCGTCTGGTCCTGTGGTAGCCTTGCTCTGATTTTTATGGGCTAAAGAGTGGGAGTTTGCTTATGGAACACTTCAGACTGTTAGATGTAGAAGAGTGGGATTTTCTCCTGGGTGGGGCCTCGTCTGTGACTGATACTATGGCTGCATTCATAAACGGTAAAAAGCCTATTTTTGTAGCTGCATTTTTAACACTTGTGAGCTCGTGCTCAGCTCAGGGGGTTCAGACTGTGAAGTGGATGAAGTAAGGCTTCATGCAGGTCATGTGAAAACATAACTTTCGCTGTGACTAATTCTGGTCTGGGAAACCCACCATCTGGAGAGCTGGCTGCTTGCAAATGTTGTAAAAAACCAGTTCTTTGAAGTATTTCTGATGCAGGGAGTACCCTTGAGCTGACAAGTTGTCCAAAGGCATGAGCTTAGGTCCCTTGAAAGCTGTAAAAGGATCTGAACTTGACAAGGGGATAGTTAGTTTTTTGTGTTTAACTGTTGTGTGTATGAGCCATTGCAGTCCAGTGAGCTGGTTTAAGATCTGTGGCCAAAGACAAACAGATGGCATGGATTAAAACCCACTTCATTTTTGGACTGGACAATTAAACATGTTATGCTTGTATTAGTATTCCTGGCTACAAGACAGCCATTGTGGGGGGTTAAGAGGTGGTGTTGAAACACAGCTAAGCAGTCTCAGTACTAGTCAGAAACATTTCTGTGAAGACTGTTTTAGAATACAGTAGGGCTGAAGCAAATTCTCTAAGCAGCTTTTTGGAACCCAAGACTTGGTGACTTTCCTCCATGAACAGCTGTGGGAGTGGGTTGTAATGAGAAACTTGCTTTTATTGGTCTGATTACACCTTTTTCCACTGACTTGTCTCCTCTCTTAGTAATAAAAGTACTATTAAGCTATAGCATTTATATTTTAAGTACCAATTTTCAGCTTTCTTATAGTAATTCCAAGTTGTTTTCTGTTGAGATACAGTTCCTCCCAAGTAGGTGGGTCATCCTAGTTGCAGGTACCTGTTTGAGCTCTTTATTAGGAATCCTTGTTCAAGATAAATGGTAATTGGGTGTTTCTGAAATGGATGACCTCTCATCTTGAGGTCAGAATGTGGCTGATAACTTGACTGGTGGGTGGTTTCTCAGATGCTGGTGCTTTGATACCAGCATTAGTTACAGCAGGCTGAGCAGTACAGGAATGAAATCGAGTAACTTGCATGAATAAGAGCAGCGAGTTCTTACGTGATTAAGTGAACATTTCAAAGCTGAAGGGATTAACTTCTTTCTGTTGTTGTACAGAATTCAAAGAAGCTTTTTCACTATTTGACAAGGATGGCGATGGTACTATAACTACAAAGGAGTTGGGGACAGTGATGAGATCACTTGGTCAGAACCCCACAGAAGCAGAGCTGCAGGATATGATCAATGAAGTAGATGCTGATGGTAAGACTTTACTAATAAGTAACTTAATGAAGTTCCTAAACCACGTTTTTTTAACACAGTAATTATCTTTCAGGCAATGGCACAATTGACTTTCCAGAGTTCCTGACAATGATGGCAAGAAAAATGAAAGATACAGATAGTGAAGAAGAAATTAGAGAAGCGTTCCGTGTCTTTGACAAGGTACTACAATGTTTACCTTGCATACTTCTGTTAAGAAAACTGTCTGACTTCTAATGTGCTCCCTCATGGAACTGAGGAGTATTTGCAGTCCTGTCACCTGGAACCTCTAGGTTGGCCAGTCACCCTAAAGCTCAGCCAGCTGTGGTGCTGTACATCAAAAGCAAATGAGTCGTCAGGATAGTAATGGGTGACACTACTTAAGGTACTGCTTGTTGTGATACTAAAATACCTGTGCATGACTGGCAGGGAAATTATTTTAAGTACTTAAAATGTTAGTGTTTTGGATCTTTAGCGTGGTCAAAGTCAAAGTTACTCCGCTTACTTAAGATGCACCTTTGAATTGCAAGTGTAAGATGTGAAGTATCTTGGTGGGTAGGGAGGAAAACCAGCTGTGTTCGTGTACACTGGTACTTCAGTACTGTGTCCCAACTAATGTGCAGTATGTACAAGGGGTCTCTGAAGGCCTTGTGGCTTTGGGCTGGACTCCGTCCATCAGGCAAGTCAGACAAGTAGCTTCAGTTCGAAGAAATAACCACTTGGAGCACAGTCACATGATCTAATAAGCATTCATCAACCAAAGAAGTTGCAAAAGACTGCATTGTCAGTGATAGAAAAATGTCTCAGATTAGGGCAGCCAAAGTAGACTGTACTGGGTAAGTTGATCTTAAAACCCCTTTTTAAGATGAAGATTTTGCACAATGCTGAAGACGTACTTACAGCTCTCCTTTGCCTTGTGCAAATACTAGTGGTTAAAGCAACGTTAACTTGCTGATGTTCAGTTTGCTGTGCAATGTTCTTCAGTCATAATTGAGCCACGAGGCCTCAGGCAAGACTGTTCCAGTGTTCCTTTTTCTCCTCCCAGGATGGCAATGGTTACATTAGTGCTGCAGAGCTCCGCCATGTGATGACAAATCTTGGGGAGAAGCTAACAGATGAAGAAGTTGATGAAATGATTAGGGAAGCAGACATTGATGGTGATGGTCAAGTAAACTATGAAGGTAAGGGGTCGTTACCTGGTTGTTTTTGTGGAGCGCTTCTCATGTCGGTGCTTGTGCGGTGGCTTGCAGCCTCCCCAAGTTTAAACAGTGCAGTGCTCAGACCAGCTCATCTGAACAGGTAGTGTTCCTTTAAGCTAATGTTCAATTAGTACGTACATTGTGTACCTCTAAATGGGTTTAGGTTGGAGCGTTATTGCTGCCTTTGTGCCAAAGGCAAAAAAGGACTATTCAACTGTGCAATGTAGGAATTAACTTCCTAAACCTAATGATGTCTAATGACCTTTAGAATAAGCAAGTTGTCAGAGATACTCACATAGTCTTCTGTTCACTAATGAATGTTGATCTAACTGTAGGAAGTTGCTCATTCGTCATTAATGCTTTTAAAATTACTTACTAATCAAGGGGGAAAGCCTCTAAAATATGCAGAAATTAAGACCTTTAGATGACCTCTTCAATATATTTTTCACGCAAAGCAGCTGCAGCAGTATCTTACTTCTATTTCCTCCTTTCTTTCTGGTATTGAAACTTAGACGAAGTCATGCAGCTCAGACACACTAAACTTGTCTTCATTTTAACTTTGTATATTTTAACGTGCTGTAGGAACACTTAAAATTTGAACATGCTATAGGAAATAACCTAGTGTATTTTGAGATAATACCTGTACTGTTTCTGAGGTGTGGGTGTGCCTTCCCTTTAAGGCCTCTTTGGTTGTGGCCTGAGCATGAGCACTCACTTGTGAGTGAAAAGTCATTTTTATGTACAAGGCTGCTGCTTCATGACTGTGCTTACGTATGTGAGACTGGCATTGGAGAGAGTTGGCATTATCCCTCTTGTTTCCAGTTGCTCTTCTGAAACTTGAGCAACCAGATTACTCCTTTCAGGTTCCCACTTTTTTGATTTTTGTACCTGAAATTATGTTCCAGCGCGATACATGAAGAATCCATTTTGTGGGTTTGAACTTACTGTGATGTGAATAAATGTTGAATCAGTTGCTTCAGGACAGGCAAAATAATACAGGTCGGGCTATTCTGCTTTGGAAAATTAAAAACTCGACACACAGCTGCTTAACTGACTGTGACTTCAGCATGATTTCTACTGGGCTCTTAGTCATTCTTGGATGTTTTGTCCCCATCTGTAAGTCAGTGAGCGTGAGTAAAGTTTTATTTTGGAAGTAAGGTTGTTCCCTAGTTCACTGAGGGAACAACTTTTATAAAAAAGTAGAGGCCTCATACCATTAAAAATAGGAGGGGTTTAGGTGTGATTGGTGGAAAACAGGACTCTCTTGATGCTTTTTTGAGTGTAACTAAAAAGGTAGTTTTGAAGTAATGTTCAGCCTTAGTCAGGTCACTTTTCAGATGATACAATTAATTTTTTTTCTCCAAATAACTCATGCAACTCTTTCCTTTTACAGAGTTTGTACAAATGATGACAGCGAAGTGAAGACGTTGTACAGAATGTGTTAAATTTCTTGTACAAAATTGTTTATTTGCCTTTTCTCTGTTTGTAACTTATCTGTAAAAGGTTTTTCCCTTACTGTCAAAAGAATATGCATGTATAGTAATTAGAAGGCCATTCCTCCATGTTTTTCTCCTTTACCTTACTGTCATTGTTCTGATTTTTGGAAAATTGATCTAAGTAACAAATGTTGCATGTGGCTTACTCTGGATATTTAAGCCCTTCTGCACATCTAAAGTTAGATGGAGTTGGTTAACTGAGGGAACATCTGGATTGTCTATTAAAAAAGTAGCTCTCTTTAGGAAACCTAGGTATGACTGATGTGACAAGTTACATAAAGTAAGCTGGGTTTTACCCTGCATTAGCAATTCCGTAGTGACAGCAACGTGCTGGCTCTGGGGCTCTGGGACATAGGAGTTCATTCCCCTTTCTGTGATGGAGGACAAGGGCTCTTGCAGCTGATGGCAGAATGGAATGGTGTGGGCAGTATATATCACGTGGCTAATGCACTGTAAAAGTCAGTCTCCTAGCTTACTTCACAGTAACTTGTTTGTGGCCATACCTGTAACATGTTGTTGAAATGTGGAAGTCTTAACATTGTGGACGATTGACAGTCAACAATATGAAACTTAAGTTGCACTAATGCAAAACGGGTGATTTATCCAGGTACTCGTACACAAGTTTTTTTTGTACTGCTGGTCCTGTACCAGAAAACATTTTCTCCTCTTGTTACTATGCTTTTTAAACTTTGTTTAGCCACTTATTTTCAAAAAAATCTGCTTATGGCACGATTTGCCTCAAATCCATTCCAAGTTGTATATTTGTTTTCCAATAAAAAATTACAATTTACCCATACTGTTTCAATGTATCCTTGAATTATTTACAGGAATTGTTCAATGCAGTTGCTGCTCTGTGTTTCAGTATGTAGCAGTTTGGTTTGCTTATGCAATGGATTGGCTGTCTTAAAATAGCTTGGAAGGTGAAAACTTAGTCCTTAAACTCTGGCCCTTAATAGTATTGTTGACTTGAAGAAGCTTTCTTACTAGTAGTTTAAAATGTATTTTACAGTCTTGTGTGGAGCTTGGTGCTTCAATAAACTTACCGTAGTGACTGGCTATGCCCACTATCTGTAGACATTGTGAACTGGATGTTGACCTAGTTCAATAGTTGACCTAAAATTAAAATTCCTTGTTCGGACAACTAAACCTGTTTGCTTTCTTTTAATTATTTTGGAGTTTGTTCCCTGTCAGCTGCTACATCGGGGTAACTTAGTCCCACACTTGGGCTTTTCTGAAACTGCCATGTCTGAGTTGCCATTCAGGATGCAGCCAGCTCAAAGTACAGAAGGAAAACATTCTCTTGCTTACTTGTTAAAGAGCATGATTGTGCTTCTAGCACGAGTTTTTTGACAAGGTTTAAATTTTTTTCGTCTAAAGCAGAAAACAAACCTGGTTTTGACCAATCACAAATCCAAGAACTCGAGAGTGCCAAGAGGCTGCTCCTGCCCGTTGCCTCTGTGCTGTCCTGGCAAGAACTGACTTGACCTTACATATGCTGTATGGTTATCTTGTCTGGGGATTCTGGTGGCCTTTTAAAAAAAAAAAAAGCGCATTGGTCCCTGCCTCTAGTTACCCTCACTGGTCCCAGCAGAGCAGTTATGTTTTAAAAACTGTTTCAGTTTTGTATTTATAATTACAGTGAACATGTAAAATTAGGACAGCTGTTCAATCTGAATTCAAGAACACTTGATCAAATGTTTAGAGTCACTGATCTTAAAGCTCTGCTGTCTAAGGACTATGAACAGCCCTTGGTTTTCCAAAGGGGGCTTGTCAGAAGTGTTTAGATTGCCAGTATCAGAATTCCTTAGAACTGTTGTTTGTGTACTGGCAGTCTGGTTCGGGAAGCTTACGGATTCTAAATATTCTACCAGTTAAGGTTTGCCTTCTACAAAAGAAGTGACCAAACCAACACTTTCTACCCAGTCTCCATGCTGTGGTCTAGGAGCCTGGGGACAAGACACAGGTGCTTAAGCTATCACAGGCTGAGAAGAATTTTACAGAACCATCAGAACAACCACTTGAGATTTTGAGTTGCTAGAGTATTGGAAGTCTCACTTTTAGAGGTGAGTAGTGTGAACAGGCATCTGAGAAGAACTGTCTTCTGGTGTGCTGACTTTCCAGTGGACTGGGAATCACTTCAACGCATGCAGTCTTCTGCAGCTCAGCATGTATATGGAAGCATCTAAGGTAAAAAAGGGAGGACCCTCTCCATTATGAAAGACTGCCTTGGCAAGATAATTGCTTTCCATAAAATGAATGGGTGAAGAGTGAGTGAGGCCACTTCATTTACTGTGACTTCAGCTGCTCCCTGCTTGGAGTGTTTTAGTCACAGGAATCAAAGCTGCTGGTTTTCTTTAGTGTGTCTGTGTTGCTGTTCCATAAATGAAATGCCAGATTTCTAGGTCAGTATTGAAGTCTTATAGCCCTGTTTACATAATTTTTTAACTGCAGAATGGGAATAGTAGATTTCAGTGGTTTCTGCTAATGGAAAGATGAGCAGTAGGCCAAGTGTGATGGCATTGGTTACAAACCTTTAGGGTGAGGTGCACTTCCATGTGCCCTTGCAATTGTGTAACGTAATCCTCAGGTCACCCTAGGCAGATTTCTGGATATATATGTATATGTGTGTGTGTGTAGCAACACTGAAATTTCAAGTTCAGCTTCTTGATAGCTTTACAAGAGGGAATCCTTTATCTTGTCTACTAGTCTTCTGTACTAGCAAAACCAAACCCTCTGTGGCACAACACTGCAGTAAAGTGGCTCTTGGTGTTTTATTCCAAACTGGGCAATGAGATGCGAGATCTTAGGCCCTAAAGACTAATGTTCCCTTAATGTGTAGATTTAGGGGAGGGAATGTCCTGTTGATCCCTGATGGAAAAGAGTAAAGAGTAATCTCAATAGCACCCACTGGTGGGACAAGGGGCAGTGGGCACAAATTTGAATACCAGGCTCTTATCTGAAGAGGAGAAAAGACTAATAAAGTGGTAAAACTCAGGTTGTGGAGTCTGTGCAGATTCAAAACCCAGCTGATGAGTTGCTGGGCAAATGCCTCCAGTAGATCCTTCTTTCAGCAGGGATTTGGACTACTAAGGATGAGTTAAATGACTCTCAGCAAAAGTCCCCCTGCTGTGATTCCTGGCTTGCCTACCATCATATGGTGATCTTCCCCAGTGAAGGGAGATGTGCAATTGCTTGGTACAGCCTCATTAAATGTTTTAGAATATGTCTCTTGAACTCATCCTAGTAGTGTTAGGAGTCACTAGACACTACCTAAAAGTTGTGACCTGTCCTGAAAAAAATACTTCCCTAATCACTGGTGGCTGTGGAGTTCTGAAGTGGGAAATGCGTGGCTGGATGAGGAATAGTACCTGGTAAGTTTTCAGCCTGTTAAGATTACAGCTAATAAATGAGCCATAGCTAATGGCTAAAGGAGAAGGTAAGTGAGGATTAAGGGCCTGCTAATAAGATCAGTCTTCTTGTTTGACTGATACTATAGCTCAGAAGGCAGATGAGCATGCAATGCAGGAGTGCAGCTGATGGGCCCACTCTGGGCAAGGCACACTGGGAAAAGGAAAAAAACGGCTGTTGGACTCAAGATTTTTCTCAGGAATGAGATGACTGTGCCTACAAGGCAATGGAGGACTGCTCTCAGACATTGTTTGCTATCAACCTGGACACAATGAGTAGCAAAATTACTTCTTGTATTTGTGTATCACCTCTGACTTACTGTGTTTATTGGACAGTGACTCAGTGCAATTAAGAGAAAAGCTGTGCTAAACTGGTTTACTAACTGTTGGGTAAGGGGAGTTCCCAAAGCTCAGGATTAATCTCATTACTGGCTGTTTCCAGTGGGAGTGGATGGAAAGTGCTAGACACTTTTAAATTTTCTCCTTGAAATAGTGCATTTAAAAAGAGCTTTTCTACAGCAAAAGTTTTAATGCTGTAATGGACAGTTAAGGAAGTTTATTGAATTGGGTTCAGCTCAGCAAAACTTCTGTAAAAATCTTGAAAAGTAATTTCTTTACTAAGTGAGAATAGTGGGTATTTGAGATGGTAGATGAATATGCTGGTGTGTACCATCTGATACGCAGAAAACACCATGTTCAGCCAAACAGGACAATTCCAAAAAAATGAGTACTGCATTTAAACCTGTGCCTAGCAGAACCTTGGAAAGGAGATGGAATCAACTGGCACAGAGAGAGCTGATGGAGAAATTGTGAGAGTAAGTGTATCCCATGTCATAGCATCTCCTTCACTATCTCTTTGCTGCTTCTATCTGTATCATTAGTGCAGATCTGTGATTGGAATGAGAATAACCATCTTATATCTGCTCCAGTTCCTTTTTTTGAAAAAATGTTCCTACAAGAATAGTCACAGGTTATTTACTCTGATAGCTGTGTATACAGTGGAAAAAAAATATTTTTAGGACTTGCACTAAGCTTGCAAACCGTACTTAGGAAGAAAATACTGGAATGGGTATGAAGATCTTAATTTTCCTGTTTCCCGTAACGGCAAGCAATGTCATGGTGTCATCTTCACATTATGTAAATGGCAGTTTGCATTTGAAATTGATGACTCCATTCTAGCTGCTCTTCAGAAAAAATACTTCTGTGGCTTTTTGATACAAACTATGGAGAAGAGGGCATTTATTTCAGTGTCCTAAGATACTGTTCAAGAAATTGTGCAAAAATGTAGAGCATTGGGTAAAAAAAGACTTTGCCTAACCTTTAGACTACTGTCTTTATAGTCCCTGCAAAGCTCTGGTATGATGATGTGACACAGTAACTCCTGGTGACATTACTGAAAGTTTCAGCAGGCTATGGAACAATAGCTCTGCCTTTTGCTGCCTGCTGTGTGTATGTAGAGCAGCAGACAGTTCCTGCTCTTAGATCTTGCCGTGCAAACAGGGTGTCATGCAGTGTTACGTAGTGCAAAGAATTTGTGCAAGACAAACTCCATCACTATTTTCTGAATAATAGCAACATCCTAGGGCTGGAACCCCTGCCTTGCCCCTGCAGGGTGTCCTCAAATGACAAGGGTGGTAACTGGCCCTAATACACTTCTAATGGTCCCCATAGCTGGAATAGAGTCTTTAGATTGTTTCGAGTGCATAATCCTGATCTTGCAGATCAGACCTGTGGGTAGCCATGTACTTACTTGCTCAGGAGTTAGACTTCCCTATTAGTAAACCAGTACTTTTATCAGTAGTAATTGACACCTTGGTCAGCAAACAATGCCAGCTCTCCATTCAGACTTCTCCCTTAGTCATTTGAGTACCACCATCTTGTGGTGCTGGCTGGTTCCTTGTGTGAGAGGGCAACCCACATTGGTCAGACAGATGTATTCCCCTTCCTTCCAGCTCTGTTTGGGTTAGTCACTGACTGTATCATCACAGCAGCACATCCCTGGCCCTGTCATAAAAGGCACAGGCTTTCTGGCAGCCGGGAAAATGCCCTTGAGAGAAGGAATTTCTAGTTCATGTCTCCAGGATTATGGAGGAGTTTTCTGTTTATGGAATGACAGCTAGGGGGTTTTTGTTTTGATTTTTAACTATTAAATAACCATTGTTTTTTCTAATAACTCAACCTGAGGCCTTTAAAAGACCTTTGAAGCTCCATGTGTGTGTGAAGTGGAAATAGTCTTGTTCCTGCCAAATTAATCACACAAACTAGGAAAATCATAATTCGAGGTCTACTCCAAAGCTCTATGGTCAGTGTAGTCTTTACATTGACTCAAAAGATCTTGACTGTGCTTAAAAATGAAGCTGTTTAATGGGTTACAATGTGTGACAATTTCCAATAATTTGATATTGATTCACAAAGCAGTGCAGTATGTCATTAGAATATTTTTTTTAAAGATGGTAGAATTAAAACAGACTTGTATAATTGATGTTTGCAATTTCAAATCTGAGATTGCTAGGCATTTTTCCATGGAATTAATATTAGCATTTATTTATACAATATGTTGCACTTTAAAAGGCTGCCAGGATAAAAAAATAAGAGGATTGTCTTCTGTTGACTCTCTGTGGAAGCCATTTCCACCAAGCAGGTTAACAAGCCAATTTGCAAGATCATCTGAAAGCAAGAGCAAAGGAGTGCTTTCAGCAATTCTCCTTGTCATTTTAATGATTCATTGTTCTACCAGTAGGACAAGTTTCTTCATTTTTTGAAATGGACTGTAATGCCCAGGCTATTCATGCAGGGAAATTATGCTTCTCTGCTGTCTTGTCTATCCCCTCCCACCTTCATGCTGCAGTATAGTGGGATTGATGCTGTGGGGGTTTCTGCAGGCAGTGGCTCCCCTAAAAGTCTTTAAAAACCTTTTGTGGCCCTTTACTGGGCTTTGAAAGGAATGCTACCAAGTAATTTCCTTCTGGTAGCTTTTTCTTCCCGTTGAATTTGCCTATTCTGTCCTTCCCTAAGGAAGCATTAGCTAGGGAGGACCCATCTCCACATACCCTGAAGAAATCTTCATGTGACCTGGAAAAAAAAAGAAAAGCTGGAGGTCGCTCACAGTATGGCCCAAATTGCCATGATGTAGATTCATCTTTTATATGACATAATAAAAATCCATGCTCAAATGAAATTTACCAAGGTTCTGGTAAATTCTCTTTGGCTACCGAATAGACTTCTAAAATGTTTTTGCTGTTTTGCTCTTGCTAAAAACTAATCTTCATTGCAAAAGCAACGAGATTATGGAAAATTGAGGGATGGGGAAGAGGGGAGAGTTCAGATTCACAGTCTTTGCTTTCCTGGCTGCTCATATCTAAAGATAAGTCTGTCCTGCTACGCTAGCAGCTCAAATATAATGAATATCAGTCATTTGCTTGTAAAGCAGATTGGAAATACCTACATGAATCCTGAGACCTTATTTCTCATCTGCCTCTGAGAGAAAAGTACCTTCATGCAATCTGTGAAGTGTAGGCAGGCAGCCATCCAGGTAATGTGCTGAACAGTCTTAAGCAAACTGGCAGTCTTCAGAGAACATCTGAGGCAGTTATATTTCATGTCAGAAGCTTGGGAAAAATGCATGCAGTATTCAAATGTGCCTTTTCATTTCTTCAGCCCCCATCCAGCCTTCTCTTCTGCACCTAGCCAAAGTAGGATGTTTTCACCAAAAGTGCTGATAGTTACATCCGTTTGCTGTTGGCATAGTAGGATGAAAGGAGTCATATAAATGGTATCCTCCACTTGACTTGCACCTTGTTTCCTCAAAGGGGAGAGGCAGACTCTACCTCACCAATCATCCCAAAGGGCAGAACTTCACTGCTGATCTTCTATGACTCTGGGGAACCTTGTTGCCTTTCCAGACAAAAGGATTCTCTTAGCTTGGGAACATGACCATAGCTCTGGACTGTTTAGCTATTTTCTTAAGAATCTCTTTATAATTTTACTGATGAAACAATTAGTATACAATATTGGTTTGTCCTTTCATCGGTCCTTGACTAACTTGTAATTAAAGACAAATGAGTTTCCATTTCCAACATGCCTTCAGAGAATAAGCTGCACAAGAAACTCACCTTAGTATTGTCTGATTGAGCAGGTAGTATAAGGTAGTTATGCAGTGTGAGATTGTCTTCAAGAAGCCCAGCTCAACAAGTGAAACCCACGCTGAAAGGAGATGGCAGAGAGAGACCGTCTCTAGATCTATGAACCACAAGCTTGTGTCTTGCTACCGAGTGCTTCTGCATGCTTTCTTCCTATTTTTGGAGATGTAGCAGGGAAAATGCTAGCAATGTGCTTGTTTAAAAGCACCCCAAAGAAATCCCACCCCCTTGTGTCTTAAAGACAAGGTAAGCATTTATGTAGAAGGGGAGAGAGGGAGAGAGAGCTGTTCTTGCTTTCAGAATATTTCATAGTGGGCAGAGGCTCTAGTGATGGTTATTTTGTAACTAATATATGACTTGTAAAGTCTGCTACATCTGAGCTTTAAAGTTATGTTCCTCAGAATTTTTTACTTTTGTGTTTTCACAATTCTCAGGTACAAGAGGTATTGTTTTTAATTCCCCCAGGTAGACATTTGAGTGCTGGAGTTAAAGGCCCACATTTTTGCATACTTACCCTATTTCCTCAGTTCTCACCACCAGTTTCCCCTTTGTGGATGCAAGCAATCCCAAAATAAACCTGTGTATTCAACTTCTGAGCTTTTTTGTGAAAAGCACAGCCACTGCTACTCCTTTACTCCCTGGGCCTTATTTTCTGTTCGAAACGTAGAGCAGGTGTGTTTGAACTCAAGCAATTCTGACCTCTTCTGGTCCATAGTCATTCTTGTGAGAAATTCATTTTGCTAAGAAACAGAGGTACTTTTTACTTCACAGCTCAAAAGTTGTCTATCCTTATGAGCAGTATTTTTTTTTTTGCCCTGAATCTCTGTGCTTGAGATAGCAGAGGGAACAAGAGACTGTCTAGTGTGACAGATATGCAGCAACAAAGCTCTTCACCTCTTGAACAAAGATTTTACCTCTTCAGTGAAGTCTAGAAGGCTTTTCAGGGCATCTACAGAAGACCATTGATTACAGCCTGTGTAAACCTGTTACCAGGCAGAAAATGGCCCCCAGTTCAGATCCTTAATGTTGCTCATGATACATCCATATTCCAATTCAGTCATCATGGGGAGGGTGCATCTCCTTTGCTAACTTGCAGGCTCCAAGCAGATCCCAGCCAGGAAATTCTTTTCCAGGCTTACTTGCTCTTTGGCACAGCACAGCAATCTCAGTAATGTGGGGATGAAAACAAAAGTGGCATATGAATTTTGAGCTGTTCAGTCAAGCTCCCCTGCAGCAAAGAGTCTGACAGTCTCAGCTCAATTTAAATCAACTTGCCAAAGAGGTTTGGATATTTGCCATTTATAATGCTTACATTTTTGTTTGAAGATTTGTGTATTTCATTTTTATCCTAAGGTGTTTATTTTTTCTCCCAAACATCCTTTACTATACAGAACAGTTTTGTGCAGTTATTTAATTATGAATAATGCTTTAGAAAAGCATTGGAACCTCAGTTTTATGGGGAGTTGTGCTTAAGCAAGATCAGAACCTTGAAAGATACCTATGCAAAATGGTGGGCCATACTTGTGAGGCAGTTCCTACCTTCTGTTCCACCATATTGTTCTTCTCTGTCATGTGAAACTCTGGGAAGAATCAGTAGCTTGAAGGCCCTGTCATCCTCCTGTCTGTGCTGACATTTTCTTCCAGGGTGTTAATAGCACACCGGGACATTTAAGCCCCAAGCTCTCGGGTTTGCATGCAAGTAAGTAAATTAGATGAAAATTATGTGATAGGAAAGCTGATCTATGTATTCCAACGTTGAATCACACCTGTGACTCCTGTTTATATGCTTCAGCTAAAGGCCACAGAAGTGTCCTGTTAGTTTCAGTGGTAACCGGATCAAGCCCTCGGTCCTGACCATCTGTGTGTTAGGTCCTGATACAGCATATTCTTAAGGATATGCTTAATTTTATCACCATTTGATGAAGAAATTAAGTGTGTGATTAACTTGAGTAAGAGGCTGAAGCCTGTGCTGAAAGTCAAGCAAGATCTTTGCCTAACTGGGACTTAAACAGTAATTTACACTGGAGGCTCTCCACATTCAGCATCTAGGAAAAAAGGCTTCTGCAGACATGGCCCTGGTAGATATTGCAGTGGAGACAGATCTTCTCGGATCCAAGCTATCTACAACCCAGCTACTTTCAAGAAAATAACTCTGGCTTGTTTGTGCCCTGTCGTGTACATAGGTCCTTCCTTTTACAGTAAATATGGCTACCTTGTCTGAGGGCATTCATAGTGAAAGCCAGTCATTTTGAAGTAAAAACTGATAGAAGCGATTGACAAAATCAAACAGCGAAAGCAGTGCCTCAACTCACCATAATGGTTTCTTTTTCAAAGTTCAGGTGTATTTTTTGAGGGCTTCTGTACTGCAGAACAAAAATTTACTTCACTCCAGTAAGTACTATGCAAATGAACGGTTCCACTAATAAAATATGCATGGACATCTGAAATGCAAAACACGTACATAAATTGCCGCGTGTTGGCTGAGGCATAAGAGCTCTATGTGTGACCTGAGCACATGAGAAGCAATTCAAATCAGCTTAGCACTAGCTGAGCTGGGGCTCCAGAGGGCTAGGAGTACCTCATTTAAATAAACTCGCACTTACCAGAAACGAGGGATGCTGCTAATTGAGATCCAGTGAATCTCTCTGTGGTGGCCTAAGAAGTTGCCTCCCCCAGTTACTGACCATAGGTTGCCCCTTTCCACAGTAAAACTAGCAGAAGATGTGCCCCACCTCAGTTGTTTTATTGCCACAATCTGCTTCTTGCTTTCAACTGCAGGTGAAGTGAAGCTTAAGCTGAACTGACATACTTCACACTGAAGATGTCGAGGCACTGACTATGCTCTCTTGGCTTCACTGTGAGCATGACAACCACAAATATGGTATTAGCAGCTGCTTAAATTATTGTATAGGTGTGTAATAAGCTCATCTATTAATACACTAACAATCAACAGCAACTTCATCTCGGGCGGTGTGGGAAGTCCTGTTACCCTCATCACCGCGACCTATGTCTTGTACCCTGTGGCACATCAGGAATTGGTCTCTTAAGCACAGCTTACAAAGAATTGTATTGCAGGAATTGTCTTTTTAATGGCAAGGAGATGGCTGCTGAAAGAAAAGGAACATAGCAGCTGCCCTTTGGCCAAAATGTAAAGTGTCTTCGCATGGTTACTAAAATACTCAGCTTTCTTTTTGTAATGATTCAATTTTGAAGGTCCTTCATGGTGTGCATAGTGAAAAGCAATATATGCTTACTATCTTCTAAAAAAATAGACTTATAAGATAAATAGTGTTTTATTTCTTCCCTTGTAAGATTTAAAAGAACTACAAGTATCTGCCAGGTTTACCAGGAGATGTATTTTGGTGGTGTGGCAAGGAGTAATTCAAATTGTAGATGAGCCAAAAGATGAATATTTTAGAGTTGAAAACAGGAGTGAGTCCATTGGATGTATACCATGTCTATCTATCAGAAAAAAATTAACTATAAAATTTGTTTCTTGCTTACATTACAGTTCTATAAAATTTAACATACCTTTAGCCCTTTTAGTGTCGAGGCAGATTCTAATCACTTCAGGAGTATCACGACTTCTCTGGCCCCTGTAATACAATTCCTGATTTACTGCAAGAGGTCATGCTCAAGGCCACTGCAGCTCCATTTTACTTCGTCATTCAATATATTGTGTATGTTGTTTATTAAATTGTCAGCTATTGCTGCACAGGTAATACCAACCTGTGTAGCTATACTTCCCATCTGTGGGTCTGGCACCCCACTGAATAGCCCTCTAATCACACTGCTCCCAGTAAATAAGAAAAGAAAGGGAAAGAAAAAAAAAAAAGGAAAAAAACCCTCCAGTTTGAGATATTCCCATTGGAGAATGCCCAGGTTACCCTACCACTGGAGTATTACAGAAGGTGCAACAGGTTCAGACAGTGGCTGGGATTTAAAAGCTGGTGTCTTCAGTTTATCTGGCTGAATTTGTAAAATTGAAAAGGGAAGTATTACTGCTGTCTCCTCTCTTCCATCACAACTAGACGATGGGCCATGCTGAGCAGATGGAAAATGGCAGAAACTCCAGTTGTTACTTTGTTTCACAAAATGGACATCTGTCATGGTCTGAGTTAGGCACCTAAGGGAATCTCTACATGATCTTCTGCAGGAAGGCTTAGGCTTTCTCTGCCCACATCCCAAGCAGATACATGCTCCAGACTGAAGAGAAGCTAAGCATCTAGGTTAAGGGGGCAATAAGCATGACTTAAATATTCCCAGTCTCCCAGCAGCATTACTAGATCAGCTTTGGCACTGTACTGATAAGAACTATGCTCCTGACTCCAAGTGGCTCATGTCTGGGAGACAGTTTAGCAGAATCAGTGTGTGGCATAGGCAGGATCAGTGGGAGAGATGGCCAAAATATTGCCTGACCAAAGCATCTTGCTTCCCGTGCCCCACCACACTGTAGTCTGCTAATCCAATTCCAAGATGCTTAATTCCTTCCACTCGCTTTGTAGGGATGATAGGCACTTATCTCCCTGTTGTGAATGGCAGCATTTAATTTTGCTTTTAGGTATGGCATTATTAGCATTAAAACATCCAAGATGGCACTAAATATCAATGTGTTATTTTGGATCTTCCCTGAGGACCAGCATTCGACTTTTTCAGAAATCACATTTTGTTAGGAAACATGTGTTCAGGGGTCTATTAATCTCTCTACAGCTGCCACTCAAGGCCGTCTGTGCAGCAATTTTTTACACCACCACTAAACCTGGCACTTTAATTATGGGATGCCAGTTTTTGCTTCTCAGTTGTGAGGTGAACATAGAGTCATCATTCGTTTCTATTTTTGCATGAAAATGATTCATAATGTAGAATGTACTGTACTACAAAAGGGATGGAAGAAAATAGTTCCATGATACATGTTGGGAGACAGAAGCAATGGCTTGCTGCTGTGATTCATGCTTGTACTGCCCAGGCATTCCTAAAATGGCTTTCTTCACAATTAGCCACAAAATCTCTAAACCGTAAAAGGAAAACCATCAGAATAACAGCAAGTGGTTCCGGCTGGCTGCTTGAAATAAAGGAAGGTGATAATTCATGGGGCAGGTGAAATGTCAAAATTTACTGGGCATCTTCACCTAATTAACTTCATAATCAGGCAACCCAAGCTGCCAGTCTTTGCTCTAAAACTGAAAAGACTTACTGTTTTCTGAAAATCAGTATGGTTTGGTGAGAACTGATCCCTGATGTTTATATTGTCCAAGGCATCAGTGTCCTGTATGCAGCCACTTGTTGAGGAACAGGGGCACATAAGGGATGGCTGAAATGCAGCCTTGCTCCCTTGGGCAGCTGAGGGGCTGCTGCCCACATATTCCCTGTGCAACAGACTTGGCAGAGAGAAGGCAATGAGTAGGCTGAGCCCTGACAGATTGCTCTTCCTCCGGCATAACCAAAAAGTGAAAACAACACTGCTGAGAGCACTCAGCTGGATGTCAGCTGAAATATGAAAATGTGGGTGTTGCTTCTCTCAACAAGTCTGCATCTTTGGGACCTCCTCAAGCTTGGCATAACCAGGTACATGTCAAGGACAACATGTTCCTTCCAAGGCTTTTTATGAGGTCTGAGGATCTGTAATCTTTGACTAGCAAAAATTTACAGTAATGGGACAGGGTAAACTCCAGCTATAGCCAATGATGCCCCTCTTACAATTTATAAGCAGAGCATTTATTAACACATGCCTCCTGAGAGCCTTTGACATGTACTTGGAAGTTACTCTGGGAAAATTTATATACTCAGCTATAACTACAGAAGCAAGTGCAATTTATTACAGCTGCTAATACACTTTTTTGAACCAGAATCAGCTTGTGTATGCTCTGCCCTGTGTCTCTCATACCTAACTCAGCCATGGTCTTGACTGTATTTCTCACAGTAAACAGGGAGACCCTTTTACCTTTTGGGGCTGAATCTATTTGCTGATCAGCAATCTTAGAGTACCATTAGTTTCTAGATATCTTGCAAATGAAATTGGCTATGTCTTGTCATTTTTGTAGTTCTAAAAAAATAGTATCTTTCAGAAATAAAATAAACCACTACAGTTCCTGTTTATTTAAAAGCATAGCAAAGGATTGTATTAATAACAATTATCATGGGACAGACTTTCTCATTTAAGTAAATGCTAACCTTTGATATGAAGATCTTTTAGGATCTCTTTATCTACTCCGTGCCAGGTAACCTACTGTGGTGGGAGAGCCATTTTGAGTAAACAGCACCTTCTTAAATGAGTTACAGATACGGCTATTATACAATAATTTGCAACAAATTATCTGTAACACCCTATGAAGTTGCACTTTGCAGCCTTGGAATTTCAGCCCGAATCTGGTGTGGAGTGTGGAGAGATTAGAGCTGCTTGGCTGCTGATTTGGGGAACACCTTTACACTTTCTGTTTGTTTTGCTGTGTGGTTGTTCTGTGCCAGAAATGTTCTTGTTTGACCTCAAACTAACAAATGGTATCCCTGCTGAGGTTTTTGATCATATACCCTAAGTAATCTCATAAACAACTGCTCCCTTTCTAAATTTCATCATCGTCATAATGATACAAACAGATGCACTAGTGCAGTGCCACTATCTATGGAGACAAGCTTTTAAATTTCATAAATGCATTTCAAAATCCTGGGAATGGCTTAAAATACAGTTTTATTCAGGAAATTCAGGAAAAGGATTTTGTAAAAGCAATAACTCTGTGTTCTATATTAATTCTGAATTATAAACATAGCAGAATATACACAAGTCCTACTTTCCAGATGTTTTTTTTATCCTTATATTAACTGTCAAGAGAAAGTGCTAGGCTGTTAACAGTCTCGAGTCTATTGATAGATGTCAGCTTTTCCACATATAAGAATATTTTTTGTCACTTCAACATTACCACCATTCTTTTTATTAAAGAAACCCTAGTCTTTTATCAGTCATGATCCCGAGGATCTATGATTGTCAGGATTAAGGGCTCCCAGAGTTTTTCCTGGGGTTCTGAGATGTCAGGAAGTATCTTTCCACTGATCACCTTTGCTTATTTAATCATCCACAAGTCAAATTTGCTAAGCTTATAAATTAATGGCCCAATTTTTTGTTAGCTGTTCCTTAAGGAAGTTGCAGCACTTTTTGGTTTACCTCAGTGAGAAGGATCATGGGCATCCAAAACCCAGTTTGATTATGCTTTTCCCCTCATCTCTGAAGGCCTAACCACGTCTCTGAAGCTGCTGTGTAGTTTCAGGTCTGCCCTGCAACTGCTGCTGAGGGTCAGACCGGCACTGCCCCAGCGGTGCAGGCTGCCACAGCCTGGGTCTCCTGCATTCATCCTGCTCTTCCCTTCTCCGTGTAAGGCTTCTGCCTCAAGCTCTCTACTCCCTTTCTGCAAGGCTTTGAAGCTTGTTTTTTTAGTGCTTGGTCACTGCAGTGTTTATTTTACCACTTGAATGGCATCCTGGCTTGTGGATTACGTCTATGGCTGTCTTCCCTCAGTAGTTCTGCTGCTGGCTTTCCCCAGCACACCAGAAGCTTGACTTTAGCAGGAAACCTTCTTGCTCTTCCTTGTTCCAGAAGCAGAAAATAATTTCTGTCCCCCTTGATCTTGCCTGACCAATTGATCATTTCTTTGATGAAGGAGAAAACATACATAATTTAGGAATCATTCCCACATGGTGTAACAACATCCAGCCAAAAGAATTTGTTCCTATCTCTGATCAGGATATTTGCATCTGTGAAAGTTATATAGGAATGTCTCTGCAAGCAGAGAACTATGGCAAGCTTCATCACTTCTCTGGGAGAGTGCTGCAAGCCTGTTTCAATTGGTGGCTATTGGATGTGGCATTAAGGTGCTTGTACCTTCTTTCTTATTTCTCTTTTGAAGCATACATAATAGCTATTATTTGCCAACAGCAATTGGATCCTTGTCCTAGAATAATAACCCACCAATGAAGCAGTTGTAGAATGAGAACAGCAGTACTTGTAATGGCAGGCTGCAGCATATGGCTGGCTAGCTTGTAGGTTGGTACATACTCTACTACAACCACAGACATCTGAGGTAAAAATGCTTCAAGAGCCAGGAGAAATCTATTAATATCATTCTAAGTGCTGTGGCTAAAGTCCAGGTAAGGATATTCTCAAGAAGATATATTTGGAGAAGCAAAATTCTGTATTTCTCATCTATATTGTGTCAACTAATAATCCACTTTTATGGATGGTCATTAAATGGTCACTGAATCAGTATCAGTGTGGTTTATCTGCCATGCAAGTATCAGTAACCACGTGTGTGAGATCTGCCAAAACTGGCCTGTTTTGGAGAGCCAACTTTTCAGAATGCTTTTCATTTATAAACCTGCTTCTCTTTGTCATCTGCCACCTCTGTCATGCTTTTCCCATANTCCCGGCCTTCTCTGTCTTGTCCATAAGACTATACAAAGCTTCCTACTAAGTCATATTTCAAACATAAATCTGGTCTGATCTGGTCATGATCTGGTCTTTTATTCTAAAGGATCAACATGAGAAAAACAATGACACAGAAGCTAGAGAAAATGCTGCTGAAGAGAGGAATCCAATAAGCTTCTTTTTGTTTGTAATGATTTAATTTATTTTGTGTTTACTACTTATCATCGGGTTGATCTTTAGGATACAGGAGTCTAAGCTTCCCATCCTAGACAACAAGAGTATTTGATGGCATATTCATTTATTCCAGCTGATGAAGGCTAATTCTTTGTTAAACTGCAAAGGAAAGACATCATCCATTTTTTTACTGTGCATCTCATGACATTTTAGATTTAAATGGGACTTATGTGGTTCATAAATTGCCCTTAAATCATCTACATGCTGTCACTAAGCATTTTCTTAACAGCTGTTCTTTCCTTTACTTAATTACTTATCAAATGTCAAAATGTGATGGCTGAGTGAAATGTCCTGTTATCTGAACAAACCCTAACTTCAAAATCATTTTCTGTAGACAAACAAAATGAAGTGCTACATGAAAAATCATGAGATGCTCTGACTGCACAAAGGCTTCATTTTTATGCCTGACTAAACCTGACAATCAAAAAATAAGGGAGGGGAGCAGGGAGAATTAATAAATATACATTACCCTACTTAGTGGTTATGAACAGGCTCGGGCTGGACCACGGATCTTAAAGACCAAGTTGAGGGGTTTTTTTCTGGAGACAAATATGAAAGCCTTTTATGGAAGACTCTAACTAAAAATTGGCTGGTGGAAGTTGTTGGGAGTTTTTTAGATGAGTATTTCAAAATTTGCTCAGATACAACAAAATGTTATTTTTTCATTCAAGTCTTCTTGACCTGAAATTTTCAGAGCAGCAGGCATGGCTGTGATAATTTATCAGCATTACCTGCATCTGCTATGGCTATAAAATTATTATTTGGTTTTGGTTTGGCACAGGGTTGAGGATAGAATTATCTGTTCAAAAATACAGGCTCCAGCTCATTTCCCAGGAAAAAATAACATAGCCATTTAGAATAAATACAAAGAAAATGCATTGCTTAATGTGCTAGGGTTATTTTAACACAAATGTTTTTCCTCCACAGAGTCGCTATGTATGCTCTTAATGGCTGAGATCAACTTTCAAATATAACTAGGAATGCCTTTTCAGGATCAATTTGAATGCTTCAGTTGCAAAAATCTTGAGTTTGGGATTAAAATGAGGTAAGAATATGTAGAGGAAAGCTTGAGTAATGACATGGTTTGCTGTCAGTGTCTACAAACAACTGGTATCAATAGGACTTCGTATTAGGAGGAACTTGCCTAAATACTGTTCCTTGTTAGTTCTCCTCTAACCCCAAAATAACAAGAGATGCTGAAATATTGTGAGAGTTTTATACCCCTGTCTATCAAGTCTAATCAGAAATAAGCCTTTAATGTGTCTCTGACAAAAAAAAAAAAGTGAAGCCAGAATCTGTTATATATACAAAAGTATTCTAGCTTAATAGGATGTGTCTACATTTATTTTAAACCTTGCATTTATTTCTGTGAATGAAAAGCAGAGATCAGAGTAACTCAGGAATGAAATATCTGTTTGTAGCTCTGGGAAATGTGGCTCTCATTTCCACATCTAAAGCCCACCGGTTAAAAAGTTCTAGTGAAACCTCTCGGAGCCCAGCAGCAGCTGGGACTAGCTAGGACTGTGGTGAAAAAAGATGACAGGCAATGTTTTGCTCTGAGGACTGGAAAGGAATGTGCCAGCATACTCTGCC
Source organism: Serilophus lunatus (assembly GCA_013399895.1). Lineage (NCBI taxonomy): Eukaryota > Metazoa > Chordata > Aves > Passeriformes > Eurylaimidae > Serilophus > Serilophus lunatus. The sequence goes on from VXBA01004277.1 coordinate 857,703, forward strand.
TTACTCTGGGACTGTGTTAACTCACAGAATGTGAGTATGACTCGCTGGGGAGGGAAAAGCAAGGAAATTATATGAAGAGTGTTTATATCCCCTACCAGGCATTCACAACACCAATGTGGGGGGGAAACTGTAGTAAAGAGTTATTGCCCACAGTGCTGTGAGCAGCCATATTTTCTTTTCATTTCATATAAAAACAGGAGCTTGTTTATCACTTTTTTGACATGCCTTTTCCCTACCTTCTTTAGTCGTTAGGAGGGAAGTATGGCCTATCATAGGAGTCCAGGTAAGATAATTTCTTTTCCAGTAGCCTGAGCAAGCATTTCTATTGATAAGAAAGGAAATCTTCCTCCTTTTTGTTGATAATTATACCTAAAAAACCAGTTGCATCTACTGTTTATAAGTAGCAAGTTATTCTGTGCAATCTGAGTGCAGTCTAAACAACAATGAAACATTTAGGAATTAGTTGGTAGTGATGCACTGGCAGATAATGAAGTTCTCAGCTTCTTGTTTACATTGCAGCATCCATATTAACGTTTGATAGTGTATTTGCTGTGACATTGACATGATTATCTGCATCAGTTAAAATGAGTGTTTATTTATAATCAGCTGTGGTTGCAATACTGTTCCACAGCACTGAGTTATTCACAACAAGAAATATTCCACTAATCAATCCAAGAAACTAAAGGACAGGGTTTGTTTCTAAAAAAAATTAGCCGCCTAAAGATGCAAAGGAATTTTCTTTAAATCCTGACGTTTCTTCAGTTTCTTCTTTATCTGAAACCTATACTCATAGGAAGTTTCTTCCTTGTGCATTGGTTTCCCTAAAAGTGCATCCGTAAATAAAAGTACTATAATTAGTATGGAGGGCTCAAAAATCATGACAGTCTTTTAAAGAGCTATTTGGAAGTTAGAGAGAAGTCCTCAACTAAGAAATAACTTTCTCCTTTCACTCCTGGAAATGGTAATTTGGCATATACACTGTAGCATGTTTTTCCTCGGTTACATGGTCATTCTCTGAGCTGCACTGAGGTTGTGCAGGATGTGTCGCACACTGTAAAGCCAACCAAATGCAGGAAGCAAAAATTCCTCATCAACAGCAGTGCTCATTCCTTACTGATTGATTGAGGCGACCTTGTAGTTTCCAAGAGCTACTGGGCATGTTGTTTCTTTGAAAAAATGAAGCAGCAACAAACAAACTTCAAGTGCATTGAGGTGATTCATACTACAGCTACTGGTGCTCAAGATATCGTGAGCTACATAAGTTAAAGAATAAATTTTAAGGGCATTCATCTAACTTCGAACATCTTTTGCTGTTGATGGGCGATGTAAGGTCTGTGAGTCACCCAGCGCACCTAATCACTGGCTAACAATTAGACAAAGGAAGCTCCCCATGGAAGCTGTTGTGTAACGTTGACTGAATAGGACCTTGCCCAAGCCTACCCTTTTCCATGATGCGAGGGCTATCTCTTAGTATCTCTGCCTCATAAATAACTCCGGTGACTTCATTGTGAATGAAACGCGGAATGTTGTGAAAGCTGACTCCACCAACAACGGTGGTAAAACCTGCATTGCGTGAGATGAGGGCAAGATCTCACCTGCAAGGTCTCACTCTGCCCAGCTCTGGCAACCAAGAGGTGAGAATCATAGGGCCAGTGTCCTCTCATATCCTTATTAAATGCTTGCCAGCCATGCCGGGACCAGTCTCAATCTCAAAGGTACTTCTTTATCTCTCAGTCTCAGGTGCTTTGTATCAATTTAGGCAATCTGTCTTTTTTCATACCTCAGGCCGAATCCTGCTTTCAGACAAGTATTTCCACAAAGTCAGTACGAGGTGCAATCCCTGCTTCAGGTCTGTCAGCATGGGGTTATGGAAGCAAATCTTGCAATCACTGTGCTGAGACTTGCAGAATAAGTGCCAAGTTTTACCTGCCTGCCTGTTCCCTGTACAGTGAGGAGGGGATGTGTGTTCCTCTTGGGAGGGCTGACATTGATGTGGCAGAGCAACACCCAGAGCAGAGTCTCTCCTGCAGCTTCCTTGTAAGATAGGCCTCACAGTGTTGTGACTTAGCTTACAGAAATGTAAATTGTAAGTGTAAAACTACAAGAGAAGCTTTGCTTTCAGTAGGCTTAAGAACCCAAAACTGCCACTGTATTTGGCATGTAAGTCCCCGAGTAAATTTAATTCAGATTTTACTCCTAGCAGGGGTTGTTCATCCCCTCTGTAAATGAAGCCACCTTATTTGGGAAGCCAGCATGGTTTTAGACGACGAATAATAGATCCCTAGGTTAGAAAACTTTGACCTCAAGTTTTACTTAGGATGTAGGAGTCTCATGCAAATTGCAGCACAGAGCAAGGAGGGAAATATAACATCTGGTCTGGTTTTATAGCTTCTACTCTAATGCATCGTGGCAAATCCATTTAAGTAAGCTGTACAAAAACATCATCACTTCTGCTTAATTATAAATCCGTTGCATATCATTTGGGGTTTTGAAAATGAATATGGATAAAGAGACTTACCTCTAATCTATATTGATCTCTATCAAGGGATGAACAGATGATGAACTTAAACTATCCAGTTCTATTCCAGTGCATTTCCCATCTGTACAGAAATGGAAAAATGTTTACTGTAATTAAGACCTAACACTTCAAGTAAATGATTATGGTAGTAAGAGATTTAAAAAAAAAAAACACGATAAAAATCACATGTGAAACAATATTATTCCATACTGCCAATATTGTTCCATATTGCCAAGGTCAGCTGACCCCAGAATATAAAAGGCAGGAAATATGCTCATCAGTTTGAGTAGTGGCCTATGTTCTTCCTCTTGGCAAAATCCATAAAGGTGAACACATTACTTAACATCTACACACTTCAGTTTTGTCTCCTCCAAAACAGGGATAATAGCTCTCTAAAATGTCTGAAAATACTGATTTGGTTTTATTCTGATACCATATTAGTCAGAAAGAAACAGTCACTCGTCTTCCAGGTCTAACACTACATTGGGAAAGACACACAATCAGAGGGCTGGAGAAGCGATAAAATCCAAACATACGAGAGACAAAAAGGCAAGTGATTCCCATCATAAGCTGGAAAGTATAAGAGGGCATCAGCCTCTGTTCTTTGTATGAAGATCCTCGCTAAGTTTATAAATATCGCATCTTGAAATGGTATCTTGAAAATTCTGTCTGCCAGGAAAGTATTTACTGTATTTAGTGGATAAAGAATCCTTTAGTAGGATGGTGGAATTTCAGTTCCAGAGTAGTATGTGACCTGGTTGGCACTTGTGAGTTCTATAATCTGGCACTCCCATCTGTTTAGATTTGGAGAAAAAAGATTTCTATTTTCTCTCTTTCTACTCCTCATGACTTGTCTGAAGTAACTTCTGTGTGAAGTGTCTGAACAAGCAACTTGATTAATGTGATGACCATAGGGATATATATCCAGAGATGATAAACCTGGATGACAGTAGGCTTAGTTCTATCTAGCCACCTTTGAGAAGGAAATATGAACAAAGACGAGAGGCTGTTTTCAGTTTAGCCAAGGATAAGCATAACCAAGACTTCCTCAAGAATTCTCTCCAGTGTCTGGATAATCAAGGTAGCCCTGGAGCCAATTAGCGTATGCTGTACTCTGCACCTGAATTGCCCTTCTTTGACGAACATTACTGAGAAATCTGCAAAACTCAACACAGTGATTCTTCCTCCAGAGACAAGAATCATCACAGTACATTTATTTCTTCCTTGGAGAAGGAAATATATATACAGCTATGTTTTCTTCTTAATTTCTGAAGCTGCAGGAGATCATTATCTTATTTCAATGTCCTATTCCTATTACATTCTGCTTTACAATATTATAAAATTCAAACTGACATGAAAAATCCTAATATATCCATATGGATATAGAAGTGTTAAGTGTAAGACTTTGTACATTTAAAGCCAAACAGTTTAAAAAGAAATCCAGTGTCATTTATTTGTGCTTGCTTATTTGCATTACCTTTCAGCTTGGATAATACCAATTAGATGGTTTATGATTATTTCACATTGAATTTCACTGCAGGCTCCCTCTGCACCACCACAGCTCTTCAGTGCTTCACTGGTTGCAAATCCTGTGGGGAGAAAATTTATTTCTTGGTTGGAAGACAGAATTTCTTTTGAATTTTTTTTAAATTGCTGCTGCCTGCTGGTCAATCCTGGGCTTTATCACATACTCATTAACATGTTGGCCCTGGTACTGTAATAGATGCCTTGGCAAACACTGGATCTGGTTTGGAAATCCTTGTTATGACAAAGAATTAAAACCCTGATCCACTGAGTGCCAGAAGTGAGGAATGAGTAAAAGAAAATAAGTTTAAAAATATAATTAACTGAAATAAGAGTTTGGCTGTACTTCTTGGACGTGTTGTTTGGGCTTTCTGTTTGTTGGAGGCAGTGTGGCTTAGCGGCGCACTCGGCGGAGACTGAAGAGCTGTGGAGACCATGGACAAATCATTTAATCTTTGCTATTCTGGCTCCCCTACCCATCTGTACAGATAATGACACACTCTTACTTTCGAGCTCTCCATGTGAAAATGGCTCTTTCCAGGCATTGAAAGTTGTGGAGCAAAAAATGGCACAAAAGAGGTTGGGGCTGTTATTTCAACCTTTCAGACCCTTTTGTAACACAGTATTCCTAAAGGAAGTCCTTTTCTAGCAGCCAACTCCCAGAGTTTACAGCTCATTTTTCCCTCCTTTATCTGATACTGGTTTTCCATTTCTGTGGGCAAGCTATACACCCACAAGGTGGTTTCCCAAGCAGCCATGAACTGTTGCAGGCTTGGATCAGGAGCACGTCATCTTCATCAACTTGCAAAACAGCATCAGGAATACAAGAAGGAAGGCAATGCTGCCTCTCTCTAGACAAAATTTCTCACCTGAGAGAACCTAGGAGGGGATTCAAGAGGAACTGGAAATGAAAAGGAAGTTGTAGGCCATGAGGCTCAGAGAAAGGAAAATTATTCAGGGATGTGGAAAGAAAGGGAATTGAAAAATTTTTCTAAAAACTTGAACAGCCCTCTGGCTGGACAAGTAGAAATAAGCCTGACAAGAAATGACAAGAAACTGTGATTAGGTAAACGTTAGTCAGAAAAGAAGGCTCTAAACTTTAGGGAATGTTCTTATTGATGGTAATAAAAGAAGGTGGGAATTCTGCAAGTTTTGTTTTCTGACCCAATGTATTTAGGTCTATGTATAATTTAAAGTATTGAGTTCAGTGGGAATTCTTGTGCTCTGAAAGCCCTGTGTGTGTGTATTATGTATCTGTCAGAGCCAGGGGCTGTGGTGGGAGCAGTGCTCTCTGTGCTGGTTAAGGCTGCTAAAGTGTTTTTAATTCTATTTTTGCTCCTTCTCCAGTGCTTACAACTGCTTACAGCTTTTGAAACTTTATGTTCTGAGCTGAACTGTTCCATATGGTTCCTTTTTGAAACTGGTTTCATGCACATACACAAGAGGAAAACCAGTTCAGCCATTTAAAACCAGGCCTTCACTTCCATGTACTGGCTTTAAATATTTCAGAAATCCTTTCTAATCCATACAGTTGTTTCCAAATACAGGTTAGCCTTGCAAGGTGCAAGGACTCTCTCTCCTGAGACTTGTGAAGCTGAACACATCATAGGGATGTAAAGTTTGCCTTTTTCAATTTAATTTTCTTAGTTTTAGTAGTCCTTGAAGTAGTCCTAAAAATACACAGTGCAGTGTTCATAAGATGATCCAGCATGCCATGTTCCCAGTGCGGGCGGAGTTTTAGATTTCTGCTTAGGTGAGTGAAATAAATAACTGGGCCTTAATACTACAAGCAAAGTGGGACACAGCCAAGGGAAACTGTAAAATAAGCTTCCTGAAGTGGAATATATAAACTCAGAGTGTATTAAATTCATCATCATTGCTCTAGCTGAAATTAAAAAATGTTACGTCAATGTAATTCTTCTCCATGGGATGCTGAGCAGTCTTGGAAAACTTTGCATTTACAGAGATGGATTAATGAGACAGGGTATGTCTTTGCCAATGACAAGAAAAAGCAAGTAAGAACCTTCTGGGAGGTGTTTTATTTATGTGGATCCTGGTGATCCTCAGCCAGGAAAAGCTTTCTGCACAGTGCTATGGCCGAGACTCATTCATAAAACACTGAAGTGCTTTTAAAAGACAGTAAAATATTCTGTTCTTAATTTGGCAGTGGAAACTGTAAGGTGGCTTTAGTGTCCTGTGTGTGACTGCCTCATCTGCTGACGGGCATTAGTGGCACCTGTGTACTGATGTACTTATGTGCTGTGCCAGGAAGGTGTCCAGCTGCTAAGAGAGAGAAAAATCCCTTCTTGTCTCAGCTGATGCTTGACATCCTTCTCTGGTGGCACAGTTTCCTCAGCAGTGGAGAAAACAGCTTGTATCACCCTGGTACTCCAGGTGGAAAGAAAAGAAACACGGATGCTCTGATGTGACATGTCCTCAGGCCACCATCCAGAGGGTGGTGCTTCCTAGGAGCAGAAACGTGCTTATGGCCAGGGATTGCCATCCTGCCCAGGGAAGGTCTGTGAACAGGTCACATCATCACAGAAACACCTTTTCCCCATGTCATTTGTCTCTCTCAGTTTTCCTAAATCCTCCTCCCTGTGAAGTTTCTCTTGGCTGGTGCGACACTTTCCGCCTAGTCAGGATTGTAGGCGGGTTCTCCTGATACACCTGAGGGAAAACAGGTATTGTGTGTCATTTCCATATGGAAAGACAGGGCAGAATGTGGGTGGGGCAGATGGGTGTAACTGCCTCGAAAGAGAGTAAGGACAAATGGAGAAATGTGGGGGTGGGAGAGCCACCCTTATCAGGCATCAGAAATCGCTTTCATTGTGACACATCAAAGCAGAAAGCTTTAATGTCTTATGGTATTTCTTGCTACAGGAAGACTTCAGAAGAATTTAGGGAAACTCGGAACAGACTTGCCCCCAGCATCAGGTGGTCTTGGCAAATGTCCTGGTCCCTGGGATGAAGGATGCCTTTGCAGCCTGTGACATGGCGTTATTGACTCTGGTAATCAGTAACTATCTAGAGCTATGAGACAAAACAGAGTGGCACTTAAGTACAAGGAAGACATTTTAGATCCGGGCAATACTGTGGTCTAGTGCTTCTCAACCAGTTCTGCCTATGCCCTGCCTGCCATTTCTGCAGCATGGTGTTCCCAAAGGGGCAAGGGAAGGGACTTGCTGCTTGGGTCTGCATTCTTCCCAGCTTGCCTGCAGTTCTGTGCCTGTATTAAGAAAATAGAACTTGTATTTCTGCCCGGCCCCCCGTGCCCTGGTGTTTATGTATGGACAAACTGCATTGCCATTCTGTGTTAGCAAGCCTAGGCATTATCTGCTTAGATTGTAAATACTGAGACAAAGCCCCTGTGGCACCTAGCTCAGGGTGAATCCAGCCTTGAATCAGACTTTGGAGTTTCTTGTAATATGAATAATTCTAAAGGTCACTGCTTCTGCAGAGGTTGGGAGAAACTTGCTTCCGAAGGAAGAGGAGCTTAGGCAGCCACCTCCTGTGTTGTGAGCACTCATAACAGGGAGGTTGCCCAAGACCACATTTTTTTGTCATTCCCTGCAAGTAATAGATTCCTTTGTGCTTCGTGTAAATTACTGGGATAAAGTGTATGTAGAAGAGTCTGGTGATTCCTACACGGCCTTCTGGGCAGACAAAGTGTATGCCACTCCTTAGTGTCAGGAAGTGCAAAGGTTTCTTGACATGCTTTACTGCACCATGCCAAACCTGCCAGCCGAGCTGCTGTTAGGACACTTCTGTCCAGCAGAACTTTTGCTCTTCTAGTATGTGAAGAGAGAGCTTTCAAGAGCCATTTGGAAATGCTAGCCTAGAAAAGGAAATCAAGTCGGAATGCTGTGACCAACCCGATCCTTTCCTTTATTGCAGCAGTGTTAATTATGTGCGGCTTTGCTGTGGTCAACAAGGTGTTACCACTACTGAGCCAGCAAGAGCCCTGCTTCTGCTTGGTGGGACACTCAATGGCTCAGGGAGCTGCTGTCCTTCCTGCTAAGTGTCCTTGGGCTTAGTTTTCTAGGAAAGACTCTATGATTCCAGTTCTGAAACCCTCCCACTACCCTATTTGCTCTGGTGTGGAGAAGTCAGTAGTTTATGTGCTTGTGCCTTGCCAGCAACACTTCGGCTATTGTCAGCTGAAGATAGCTCTTGTCTTGTGCCAGGTTAAGGACTGGCCTTTGCTCTCAGGTTACCTTCACTGTGAATGGATCTGCTGTGCCCGATTTAATGAGTGTCTGTGAGAAGCAGTTACACTGCCCTCTCCTTTCCTGAATGGAAGGAAAAGACCGATGAATAACTCAAACCTGCAACTCGATCTGTAGGTTTTTAGCCATCAATTAGGTTTCTGCTGGTGTAAACCTGGGGTTCCCCTTTGGGTGTGTGAAGTGGTTGCACTCTTCCCTCAACTTCCCTTTGAAAAGAAATCTCATGATCTGTGATAGTGGTGTTCCCACCATGTAGTGAAAACACGTCCTCTGGTGGGTTTAAAATAAAGATATCTCTCTAAAAACGGTAGTGCTGGGTAGAAATTGATAGAGATCGATGCCTGTGAACTTGGTACAATAAACGTCCTTGTGTTGCTGTTTGTCTGAATGTGGCTCCCATTGTACTGATGTGGCAGTCAGGTAGGTAGTGGGGAATGCATGGCTGAGTTTTCTTTATAGTTGCTTTCAAATATTTATCTGCAGAAGGATAATGGGAGAGCTGTGTTTCCTCTTGTCGTCAGAATTTCAGAGAGGATTTTAATCCCCTGTGCTCCTGCTGCTTGGAAGCCCTGAATAAAGTGGCTTGATGCTGCTGGCACAGAACCATCTCTCCTTCTTCCCCACTGCCCCCAGCAGGGATGTACTTGGACTTGCCAGACTGAGCAGCATACTGGGAAAATATCAATGTTTTGGAAACTTGACTGAATCTGCTTTCCTGGGCTATAACGTACAATCACTGAGAATTAGAGAGGCTTCTCCTCTTTCTCCTGTTTTCTACGTTGCTCCACTTTCCCTTTAACTGGTTAGTAAATGAGTGAAGCTGGAGGATGTACAGCTCTTGACTCCCATGCGAGATGTAGGTCTCCAGCACATCCCAGGACTGAGCATGGATTTCCCTCTTGCCAACATGGCCATTAATGTGAGCTTGTCTTAATATGACACAGACCTGACTGCAGGGCTTATGATTTATGAAGAGTCTCATCTTAAAAGAACAGTTTAAAACCTGGATTAAAATCTCAAAAACTGCTTCAAGCCTGGCATACTACTCAGTTTCAAATCAACTCTGAGATGATACCGTTTGATACTGTTTGCAATAGATCTTTCCACAGGGATTGCCTTAACTTTCAGTCTGCTGATTACTGTTTAGTGCCTCGTTTTTCCTCCAGTCTGAAGGTCTCCTGTTCCTTTGCTGTAGCTCCGGGTGGGCATTACGAGTTTTAGTGTGGCTTTGGAAGTACCCAGCACTGCACCAGCCGTGTGCCTGGCCTTCATGTTAATGATTATGTTACGGGATATGTTCTAACAGAGATATGGATTGTGTAGGGCAGCCTTCTGTCTCCCCAAGCCCTCAGAGTGACAATGTGAGCTCTTATCCTAAAACACAGTTCAGCAACTACTGTTGAACCAGGGGGAGAATCTATGAGCAGCCTGCCTCTGCTTCTCAAACTGCCCCCTTTGCAAAGCACACACACTGCTGTGGTGCTGGTCACAGGGAACAGGGCATGCACGGTGACAAGAAACAGAGCCATGTGTGTTTTGCTGTGTTGTGATATGCCACACACGCATCCGTGTTTTCATACAGCATGTGACAGGAGGGGCTGCAGCCTCCTTCCACCAATATACTGGGTTTTTCAAGCTGTTACCCTCCCTTAATGCATCCCATCCCCGCTCTGTGCAAGAAAGCAGTTCTTCTCCGAGTCCAGACATGAAGTGAAATTCATCTCTCCTTCCTGTTTTGTAAAAGAAACGGCCAAGGAAAGGCTCTTTTGGATGTAGAAATCTGCTGTGAAGTCTCCGTAGAACCCTTCTTGCAGAGCACAGCCACCTTCTGCCGCTGGGGCTCAAGGATTCGAAGAGGTGAGAAGGCCCCATGTGCTCACATGTATTTCCAGGATGGTAAAGTAAAATACGGTGATGGGAAGGGAAAAAAATTCCTCTCTGAGGTAAGTGAGAAGTGAAACCTTGGACTCTCGGGTGCAATCCAGTTCAAGGTATAATATTGGTGTTAAGCTTTGCCCTATTAACTGCTCAATAGAATAGTGGGTTGATAGATACCAAGATGGTATCTAAAATACTTTAAAATTGTGTGTGGGTTTTTTTCCAAAACAGGGCTCTTCATCAGTATGTGCACATGTAGCAGCAGTGTGTCAGGGGAACACCTAACGCTTGCTAGATAAACACGTTGCTCCTCTCCACGTGGGAGGAGCAGCCACAGAACTGCATCATGCCCAGCACTGCTGGGTGCTTCTCCATCTGCAACCTACTTGGTATGCAAAGATACCTTCTCTGCAGTGAAAAGGCTTTGATTAGCCCAGGTCCAGATCACTTTATTAGCATTGCAAAAATGCTAAGAGCCTACACAGCTCTTCAAACAACAAACCCTTCTGCTTGGTTTGATCATCTGCTACATATGTGATCCTAGCAGAGATAACTTGGAAAGGTGTGTTTATTGCTTTGCACTTAGCAGATAGGGATATGCTTGGCAATTTCACAAACATGCCCTTGGCTAAAGTCTGTTGCTAAGCAATAGTTTAAGATAAGGAAAATATACAAATCCCCGAATGTTCAATTTTTAGGGCTTTAGGTACTCGTATGAGACAGGTGCAGCAACATCCTGCCTTTGTGCAGAGCCCTCAAAAGGAACGTCAGTCTTCGTTAGCCTGGGAACACCATTACATTGTAAGGATCTGCTGTGTGTTCCCCCTCCTGCAGCCAGCTGCAGTGCACGGCAGAATAAACACATCAGATGAGTAACCAGCTCTATTCCTCATCTGAGGTGACAAGGTACAGAGAAAGGACAACTCCTTCTCCCTTTGCCTTTATTTATGGCAGACTTGTGCACATGCAGATTGTAGAATCACAGATTAGTTTGGATTGGAAAGGACCCTTAATATCTTCGAGTTGAACCTCCTCTTGCAGGGAGCAGGGACATCTTCAGCTAAATCAGGTTGCTCAAAGCCCCTTCAGCCTGACCTTGAATGTTTCCACTACCTCTCTGGGCAATCTGTTACAGTGTTTCACCACCCTCATTGTGTGAAAACTTCTTCCTTATATCTAGTCTTAAACCTAATCCTCTCTCACTTTAAAGCCATTGCCTTTGTCCTATCACTCTATGCCCTTGTAAAAAGTCCCTCTCGAGCTCTCTGGAAAGTGCTGTAAAGTCTCCCTGAAGCCTTCTCTTCTCCAGGCTGAACAGCCACCAACCTATCTTCGCCCTTCTCCTTCACAGGAGAGAACTCCGATTGTTGCTCTTCTCTGGACTCACTCCAGCAGGCCAACACCTTTCTTGTGTTGGGAGTTTCAGACATCCCAGGTGGAGTGCTCACAAGAGCAGAATTGAGGGGCAGAATCACCTCCCTTGACCTGCTGGCCACACTGCTTTTGATGCAGACCAAGATACAACTGGCTTTCTGGGCTGTCAGCACACATTGCTGGGTCATGTCCAGCCTTTCATCCCCCAGATCATGGGGAGGGAGCCACAGTCTTTCAATTCTTATCTCTCTGCTTCTGTGCATGCCGTTTATGCGGCCTTTGTAGCTAGAGAGGTCACCTCTGTAGCACGCCTGTCACCCACCTTGCCTTGTGCCCATCAGCCAGTGAGTCACTTCATAAGCAAAGGGGAACTCGCCTGTGGTTGTTCTCTGCTGCTCAGGTCTCATGGATCGTGTCACAGACTTGGGTTGATTGCATCTGAAATTGAAGCTACTTCTGCATTCCTCACCTGCCCCATGGTTTTAAGCCACCCCGTTTCACCTTGTGCCTGCCAGTTTCCTTTGCTTTATGTCCTGCTATTGGTGGATCCGAGCAATGCTGTGAAGCAAAGAAGGTGAGACCCATCCCTGCCTTTCAGCAGAAGCCTCATGGAAAGGCTTCTTCTCTTCTGCTCTCCCCATTCCTCCAGTGCATGTGAGGCAAAAGTGAGTAGCTGCAGGAGCTTAGCAGCAGCAGTGGGCATAAGCTGAACTGACACATAGGGTGCAAATAGAGTCATAAAGTATATGTGGCAGTGTGATGCATATTGAAGCGATTTGCAGGATAATGTTTCCCTGAGTATATTCTTAGTAACAGAGAGAAGTGATCTTCCCACCTTCGCTATAGGCACGTAACAGTGCCAGCAAAGAGGCTGTCAGGAGCTGGACACAGTGCTGGCTCCAGAAGCCTCCCAAGCCTGGGTTTGTAGGGGCCCCATCCCGGATGGCCAGCCTGTGTCCTGCAGTTTTGCTCTGTGCAGAGGCCCCATGCCATAAACCCATGAGTGAGCACATGCCATCTTCTGTTCCTGGCTTTCAGTGGCATATATAAAAACATGCCCAGGGAATGACTATATTCCCTCAGGAATAAGGAAGGGCCAGACTGGCTAAAACGAGAGGAGAAAATTTTATATCTGTGTAGTTACTAACTCTTTATTTGGAAAAAGAGAGCTGTTTGTCTGGTGCTTCTTGGACCTTTGGCTTAATATTAAAATGATCTTCACACAAATCTCCTCCAACTCCTTCCCAGAGGAGAAGACAGAAGTTACCATTTCCTTTCCATCGGCTCTTGCTTCAGAGCAGAGGTTTAAAAACTGGGCTGCAGCTGCCCTCTCCAGTGAGGCCACAAATGAAGCAACTGCACTTGAGATCAGGAGATGTTAACCCCTCAGGAGATGTTAACCCCTCAGTCTGCAGGGTGGGTCACTAAAATGCCGGCTGGTCTAGTGAGTTTCCCTGGAATATGTTCTATAGCAGGTGAAAGGCCTTCCTCTCACCTGCTCCTTCCAGGTCTGAGATCTCTGAAGCTCTGGCCATGAGACTGCCTTTTCATCCCTCTCCCTCTGTGCTAGCGCTGAAGGTGTGTGTTCTGAGAGGTGGATGTGCCAGCTGGAAAAAAGGAAAAGAAGGTCTTTTATTTTGGTATATCCACAAAACCTGCTGCCAAACACCATCAAAGTAATTTTCTGCCTGTGGCCTTGCTTGGTGAGCTTTCCTTTCACCGAATCACAGCAAAGTTGAGTCCCACTCCCTTTTCTGACTAGAGCAGGTTGCTGGTCTGGTGAGGTTTTGTATGTTTCCGAGGGTGTGCCCCACAGCGTCTCTGGGGAACCCATCCTTGTGCTTGACCACCCTCACTGGAAGAAGTTTGGTTTCATATTTCAGTGGAATTTCTGGTATTTCACTGCAACCACCAACACACCCTTGTGTGTGACCTGGGCCAGGAGTTCCTGCCTTCATGTATCTGCTTAAAGAAAGAAGGATCAACTTCCTTTGTGCACTGTTTTTGGGATGCTACATCTGTTCCCATGTCAACCACCTACCCTCACCTCTCCCAAGCAGGAAGAAATTTCCTCTTGATTTCCAATATTGAAAAGTCTGCTTACATGTTTCTTACAGGCATGTGATTTTGTATGTGCAGAGCCTAATTTAAACCACAAATTCATCTACTTAGTATATTCTATACAGTCTCTGGCAATGGTGTTCTGGATCACCTTCATGTTTTGCTGCCAATGTGAACGAAGGCACCATGCCCTACCTCTTCTGCAAGTAACTTTTTAACCTGATAAGCACAGTATTGTCAAATGGCCGCTACAGCCCAAGAACACAAATGCCTGGGCTGCTGTTAACAAGCGTGGTGAGAGCTTTCCTGCATATCCTCCTGGGAGTGTTGGATTATGAAAGTTACTTTGGTTATATCCAATTCCACTAAACATATCTCCAATTTTCCTGTCTCTACATCAAACGTTACATGTTAAGGAGCCTCGAATAACAGCTGCTGCCACTCATGTTAACTGAGAGGAGCACAAGACACTGAAGTGTCTAGTTTCTCATCACTTTACAGGACGGATAAAAGTATCTGTTGTACTGACTAGTCCATCAAATATGAATGATGCAGATAGAGTGCCTGTTTGCACACAGCAATCTATTTTAGTTAAATTGAAAACACACACAGGGGAGTGTTTCAGCTTTGTGGATAGAAAACACTGGAAACATCAGGAGTGGTTCTGTTTTGTTTTTTGCTGGTGACAATTAGCTCTTAGAGGTGCCCACTCCAAGATAGGAGAGGATGAGCTCTATTCTAGGACAAAGGTCCAAATATCGTGAGTTATCCAACTAAATCTCACGAAATTGAGGATGAGCTGCTTGCCTCCTTTCACCATTCCAATTTTACCAGAATACTCAACTCTTTTGTACATCGTTAACACAAGCATTTACAAAGCCAGTCCCTCTGGAGGATGACAGCAATTGTTTTGCTTAATGTTTAATGGCTTCCTCTCCCTCTGGACTCTGTGCCAGGGCACATTGTAATGAACAAGCTCTGGAAGAATATTATAGCCTCACTTCATTTATTAGGACACTTTACATAGAAATTTATTTTGTAGTACCATGAATTATATAAACAGATTAAAGATACATATTCAGTAACTGCTTGCAGAAAGCACTGTCTGTAGCAAACTCATTAGGAGAATGAATGACTGTAGAAAATCACTTAACTTCTGTGGATTTCCTGGTACTTGCTTTATTTTGAAATAATATTTCTGTGTTACCTGAAAACATGCTCCAGACTTGAATACTAACATGTAGCTTGAAGATTTCCTCTGAACATGCTAATTATGTTGAAAACAAAAACTGTCCATGTACAGAAAAGTACAGATGTGTCCCCCATGCGAAGACTTTTGAAAGCAGAACCAAGTGATACAGGGCTAACCTCCTTCAGAGGAGGAAAAGAAAAAGAACAAGAATAAAAAGCTTTGGTTTCCATGGGCAAATGTTAGTTCCAAATGGAAGGCTTCACTGAATAGCCTTTATCAGGATTTGCCCACCAGGCTCAATGGCTAATATTCTGCTGTGGAAAATATTTCTCCAGCAGCAAATGGAGATGAAGGAAAACAGCACAGTAACTTTTTGGCAGAAGATCTTCGGTTCGAAAAACAATGCCCAACATGCATATGTTTCTGTCAGGAAGGCTGCTAGCAGGAATATGGCAGTTCTAGTAACTTTGCAAGTAGTAAAAACAGGATGTATCAGCAATAGCACGCTTGGTACAGAATAACCCACACAGAAATGTTTGGCTGCAGGAAGCTGTGTGTGCACCCGTAGATATTTTCAGTGTCAAAGCATCACTGAAGCTTTATATAGTAATTCTGTGATAACAAAAGCTAGTGATTAGTCATGAAAATTTCAAGTGACCTCGGTAACCTGGCTGCTGACTCATTCTGTGTCCTGTCTTGTTTATTGGGAGAGCTGCGACCCCAGGTAACTGAGGAGAAGCTGTTGCAGCTGCCTATCAGGGTGGGTTGTTTGCCATCATGCTGCTGACTGCAAGGATATATGGAACTATGAAATGAAGGCAATGGAAAGATTTGGTTCAGTAGGTTTTAAGTCTGTAGCCTTACTTCAGGGACACGCTATAGAAATGAGAGCAGGTGGTGATGCTGAGGCGTATTGGAGCAGACTGCCATTCCTTGAACTCGTGTTTTTGGGGGTTTGATACTGCTTCTGTGGCACAGAGTTGCTTCCAACTTTGCTATGAAAATACCCATCATATGCTGAATTATGCTTGTGTCTTACACAGCTACAATAATAACCCTGCAGAGTAAGTCAGAGAGCAAAGTTTATTGACTTCCAACAAGAGCTTCCTGGTGATATTAACACAAATAGAATAAAACTTTGGCCTTGAGGAGAAAGCTTCGGCAAAAGGCTTCTTGGAATAATTAAACTTATCATATGAGCCATGTCTTTCTGAAATGACTCAAACCCCAATATTAACCTAACTGAAACTGCAGCTTCCTTCGAGGTCTAAGGCCCTGGAACTGACTGCAAAGGCATCAGGTTGGGCTGGAGGTTGATCCTGAGGAGGTGTATGCTGCAGCTGGTGGCATATCTGAGTCTTACAATTATTAAACTGTGAAACAAGAAATTAAAAAATTAAATTAAAAAAATCAAAGTTTTGCTGCTTCTGCACGTCAGCATCGACTGCTTTATCCTTTGCACATTGTAGATTCTGCAGGGAATGTTCGCCAGCAGAGGAAGGAGGGTGGGTATGGAGGGTGTTGCAGGTACTGCCTGTAAAGTAAGTAGAAGAACTGGAAGGAGGCAGGAGAGGAGTCAAGGTGAAGGACAGAAAGAGCTGAACTCCTCCAACCTTGTTGTTCTGGTGTTTCATTTCCACTTAGAAAAGGAAGCAGCTTGTAAGAAACTGCTAATGCAGATGGGTTATGGATCAACAGACTTCAATCTCCCGTGAATTCTATGAACAGTCTTATTTATTGCTGGAGGTTTTAAGAGGTTAACCCTGTGTATTGAGGCTGTAAGATTTCTCAAGAGCAATACAAAACATTTCACACCAGGGCTGAACAACTGAAGTGTCAAGTCTGTAAAAGCTCCTGATCTAAACACAGTAATTTACCAAGACAAGTGAAGCAAGGTTACATATTTCTAGTGGAGACTTACAAGAAGAACGTCCCTTGTAACTATTTAGATTTTTCTCCTACAAAAGCAAAGGAATTACAAACTACAATTAGTAGTGTGTTGTCCTTTTCTGTAAGAAAAACCAATGAATTTTAGAACTGTTCTTTCTAGTTAAACCAAAACAGCTCTAATTTTGAAAGCAACTTCATAATCCTGGAGTTAGAGTACAATAATTTGTAAGTTGACATAAAAACATAACTTTATTTTAGTTAGGTTTTAATTGACATAACTGATAATCTTATCAGCATTATCTGGCCACAAATTTAGAGTTTTCTTATAACCATGGAACTCAACTCTTGAACTAAAATACTTGCTGGATACTGAGCATCTCTTTATATTTTAGGTTTTCCATAATGAACTTATGGGACCCACTGTATATGGACGCACGTTTCTGCTTTCATGTTTTTCTCATGTGGGATGCCTGGAAGCACAGCACTTACTTAGCATTTTGGTTTTCCTAGTATAGTTATTAACATGAGTGAAAACGTGCACACCCACATTTGAGAAAGTGAACAGACTGTTAAATCCATTGATCAAATGTTCAGAGAGATAAAAGTTGAAGACATTTTTCAATGCAGTAAGACAGATAGCTATTGGTCTCTAATTCAGTAGTGAATGGTGAACCCTATGTGATAAATCTTTTAACTGCTCTATTACAAATCATAACTGCTCCTTGCTTTTACAAATGTTTGGGAGGTTTATTTTTTTTTTTAAACTCTTCAACATGCAGACATTCCCATCTTCCACCTCACTCTTCCAAATGAAATCATCTCTGTGCGTGATTGACCTAAGTGATCACCATGGTTTCCAATTCAATTCAGGTCCCCAAAGAGGTCTTTTAATTAAGAAGCTCTAATAGAATCTCAGATAAAAGTTCTAAGTCCCCAGTCTTCAGGCTGTGAGCTACAGATCCCAGGGGTGTCTGTGGCCAACTAGTATGAGACCCTGAACATGTCCTTTATGGAAAGATCATATCCTACGCAGAAATTTGTTTTAGTGAATCCTAGAGATGTAGATGTCACATGGAAAATTCCTAGGGGCCACACAAGGCTGAAAATTCTATAGCAGACCGCTGTTGAACAGTAGGTAGAGACCAAGAGATCAGTGAGATGGAAACAGGCACATATAGAAATGTCTGTGTATGAAACATCAACTACAGTTTGTGTAAGGTAGTAGGCCCAGCTCACAGCCAGCTCTGTTTGTGGAAGATGCTTGCAGTCAGCTCAGTTTGTGGAAGGTGCTCAGCCCAGCTCCCACTGCTGCAGCGCGGAGGGAGCTGCTGGTGCTGCACCTACAGAGAACTTCACTAATGCTTTGCTACGTGTAAAAGGGCACTTGCTTTGGTAGCAGGGCCCAGACTATCTAAGAACCAGTTTTTTGGATAATGTGTTAGAACTAGCCACAGACTTTAATCACCATCCCTGTAACTGCAGGTGTGTAGGATTTCAAAACTGCTTGGGATTGGTCTCTATTTCAGTGGGGACAATTCCACCTTGTGTGAGTGCAGGTGTGCAGAGCAGCGTGCGCTGATGTTTACTCAGCAGTTGATACTAATCTCCAGGAAACAACCTGAGCTTGCTGGACTGTGGATGTGACATTTGGTAATGTACAGAAGTACTTGAGAATGCTTTCACACCAGGAAATTCAGCATTAGCCACATAGAAGAACAAAAAGTGGAACTGGAAAACACTTCTAAACTCTTAGAAGAATGGTACTTGCTGAAAAGGAAAGTTTCAGAAAACTGAAGCCACATTTAAACTTGAGATAACTTTGATGAACAGTTCTTGGCTCGAAGACAGAAAGGAAAATTTAGATGTTCTGTGTCGATTGTTTCAGGATTAAACATCTTGAATTTTTGCTTCAAAATGCTCTCCCTTCTGGCAATTCTCTCAAAACTTCTGGTCATATAAATCTAAGTTATTGAAGATTACTACTTGAGGAGTCCTGTCAGAACAATGTTTTGTTTAATTGGAAGTTTTTTAAAGCTCTTTATTTAGGTGAAAAATCTCAAAAGATTTTCTTTGGAATGTAGCTTGAAATAAAATTTTTTTTCAACTTCTCTGTTACGTGGCTGAACAGAACATGACATTTTCAAGTACCTAGAGTGGATGATGGGAGAACAGAAAAAAAAAAAAAAAGAAAAGAAAAAGCTTTGGTTGTGATAACTCATCCCCTTGGCACAGCAGTACTCCAAAGCCAGACCTGGACCACTTGTTCAGAGGTACCTGTACCTTTCTGCACTTTGTAATTGCACCAATATGTGCCTCATGTGGACCACGCTGATGATTTGTAGAAGTCATTTATACTGCATTTATGTAACGACTGAGTGGAAACTTCCATTAACTCCCTTCTCCACAGAAGAGACCTAAAATTAAAAAGGGTTTGAAGGAGGACTGTGCCATGCTGTGACTGGGGCATGCTAGTCAGGGTAGGAGGCAGAGACTGCAGGAAGGAACAGAACCCAAGTCACAATAAAGTAGCCAGTTTTGCATAGAAAAACACCTGTCCCTTGGCTGTACTCCTGGCTGAGTTGGTTTTTCATCTGGTGAAAAACTGAGATGAAATACCTCCCTTGCCACCCTTTGAAAAACACTTCAATATCCTCAAAGGAGATATAAGAGCAGCATCATTTTAAGTGGGAAATGAATTGCTCTCTTGCTGGATTTAGCAGCTTCCTGTTTTGGAAACCTGAGATACCATCTCAAATTTCTGTTTGTTGTCAGCCTAGAAGCAGAGACTCGGAAGCTGCGAAGATTCTGGTGAGGCAGTGCTTCATTTGCTAATTGTCTCTGTCAGACAATGCCATTTACACTGAGCACAAAATCGCCTCTAACCTACGCTGACCAGAAAACCATTATATCCTTGAACTCCCACCCTTCTGAAACAGTACCTGGCATTGCAAACTCGGCCGCATGTGTCAGCCCCTCTCACAGGACAACAAAATACACGGATAGTTATTGTTGATTCATTTACAAATATCCCCATTTCCAGACCTAATTCCAGTATCATAAACAACTGCATTATAAAAAAGATGTTTGACTTGTCATGCACAATGTAATGAAGCTTTTGCTTTGAGGACCGTGCTGTCCTTTGAGAGGCATAGGACTGGCATCTGCCCTAAGGACACAGTAGAAGGGTCTGTGCCTGTGCTTTCAGGCTGCACTGGGGTCTCAGGTGCAGGGTAGAGGCTCAGAGAGGCCTTAGCAGTCAAAAGGCTGGTGAGGGGTTGCTTGACATCTGCTCCTGCTCTCACAGACTGGTGGTTTTGCACATTTCTGTCAGAAAAACTGGGCTTTGCTTCCGTGAGAACTTCTCAGTAAGGAAAATGCCTCCTGTTTTACAGTTTTCATTGCTGTTTTGCTTTTTTTAGGCCATGTTGCAATGCTTGCCACTTTTGCTGTATAAAGTTCAGATGTTCTGTCCATCTGCTTCTCCTCCTCCATCAGCCAGATGACCACAGTGGCTACTTCAGTTTTAAATGGGATCAGACCTGAAAATGGCAGCTCTGATACTCAAGTCAATGACCCGCAGGACTTTTTTCCTCCATTACTTAACACTTGCTTAAATTGGAGAACTGAGAAAACCATTGAATCTTGCTCTTCAGTTGGTGGATCTGTGGTGGTGGTTTTGGCTGTAAGATGTTGCTCTTTGTTTTGGAGACAACATAGGAGAGGAAACTGGCTTAACAGCCACAGCTCAGTTAAATGCCGTGGTGGCTGCTAAAGGCAACAGAGTAAGCCAATGTTACCCAGGCCTACTTTCTCTACCATCAGCCTTTAAAGAGCAGGAGGTCATGTGTTTATCTTTCCTTTGTTCCAAGGACTGGTTCAGGCATGTCTGACTAGGATGTGACATCTCCTGAGGGACGTGGTTAAAGACAAAGTAAACACTGCTGCTTCAGAGCCTCCACAAAAATCTGATAGCCAGAGGTTGTCATGGAAGTAAGCATCTGGGCAGCAGCCATGCTTCTCATCTTTTCCCTTGGGAAGTTCATGGGATTGCTAAATATCTGGACCTCACATGAAGCAGGAATATATTGTATGTACCTGGGTTAGTTTTACCCATTCTGCAGCAGAAAGAACTGAAGGCATGAATCAGTTATTAAAAATTACAGAAAATATATATTATTAAAAATGATTATTATTATTATTAATGACCTCTCAAGAATTTTGTGTCAAAATTACCACTGAAATATAACTTGGTTCTCTGCAGTGGAAGAGTGGTTCAGTATTAAAAGTGGAGTTCCCAAACCAACTAGAGCTCCTTCCTGCAAAAATGTGGGGTGAAAAGGCTTATTTTCTTCTCATTTAAACAGAAAGGGAATATTAAACATCTGTGTGATCCAGAGAGGATAACAATCAATGTACCAGCATTAGGATGGATGCAAAGACAAATGGTCTCCCTCAGAAGGGGCTGAACAATGAAATTCTCCAGCTTTTGCTGGGGTTCAGGTACATGCCTCCTGTTGGGCTCCAGCTTGGAGGGGCCAGGGAAGCCTTCTCCCTCTGTCTGTCTCCCACACCAGAGTTTTGCTTCCTCTCCGTAAAAAGTCAGAAAAAGGGGGAAAAAAGCCAGAGGTAAGCATTGTTTTCGTTTTGATTTCCAATTTTTAAGGTTGTACAAACAGCTGCAGGACTTAATTCTGTTACTGCTGCAGAGGAACCTCATTTTGCTTGAGTTATGCTGAATACACTCATAAACCAAAGTAGCCACAGTTGCAAAAAAATGCTCAAAAACCGCTTCCTTAATCTCATTTGAGCATGAAACCAAGGGGCTGACTTTTTAAGAAGGCTCTCTTGAAGCTTGCCCGAAGATTAATGTGTAAATGCAAAGAATGCTCTGGAAGCTATTGAATGGGGACATTTTTTTTCCAAATAACAACAGGAGTAACTGTTTGTAGCAAAAAGATGATTAACGGCACCATGGACAAAATAAGGCGAGTCCCTAAACTTGAGGACAAAGTATTTGCATTTTACCTCAATGTTAGAGTTTCTCACACTACCTTTGTTTATTTTTACTGGAAGAAGCACAAGAAAAGAATGATGCTTGCTTAAGTCTCCATAAATCCAAACATCTGAAGCTACATTACTCCTTTTTCCTGGCTCTGTTCCTCTCTGAAAGCATGCTGCTTGCATGCTCCCTCCCGTTTTTCCCATGAACTACAGGGTGTAGGCCAAAATATCCTTTGCAACTGGTAGGCACACTAGGCTCCAGTTAATATAACAACTGGAAATTCCATAATGCTCAAAGTATCTGTGGCATGAATATATTAAACGTCCTGAAATTAAGAAAAATGAGGAGCATTTTTGTTTTCCACAGGGTCAATTTTATTATTCTGGTGAAAACATCTTACAACAAAAAAATGTTAAGTTATATGGAAGACTGGTAACTGTGTTAGAATGGCGTGTAGGACATGCTTGTATGTGCAAAAGCTGAGCATCTCCCTGTGCACCAGCTCAGGGAGGTTCTTATTTGTATCATCACGGCCTGCTATGCAACGGCGCAGTGTCACATCCACATCAGTGGGGCATTTGTTTCTGTGAGAAAATGAGCTAGATTTTCTACTGTTCAGTCACTTGGGAACCTGCCTTGTTTTGCTGGAGCCAAAGGACAAGCCAGTTCATTAGAGGCAAAATTGGAGCAACCACCTTGGTTGCTGGGTCAGTGGTTGCCTCCCTTCCTGCCAACGTCACCAACTGATGGATGATTCGGCTTCTCATTTCTAAGAAAATAACTTTCTATCTGACCATGCAGTGATAATCCCGTAGCACTGAACAACAACCCAGCACAAGCAAGACGGCCCCCTGGAGCCAGGCTTAGGGAACAGTCTGAGGGTCGTTAAACCAGCAAAAGCGAAGAGGTGTTGGTGAACAACGCCGTGCAGCTGACAACAGGGCAGCGTTGGTGGGCACCCAGATAGGCACTCCGATTGTCCTTTCAGGCAAAAAGCAGTGCCCCTTAGCCAAAAAAGGAGGGAGAGATGCCTCAGCTACACGTGCCCAGTGCATAATTGTCAAATATGCCTGTAATACAATTCCATCAGAAGCAATTATTGCTGCAGCACAGTTGCTTTGGGAAGCCTTCCTCTCCAAGGCTGAACTGCTACTATCAAACCTCTGTTGGTTTGGCTGAAAAAGGATGATGGCAGTGATGTCTTTTCACTGAAAAGGATTGTTTCCCACTCTGCTGTCATTAAAACGAAACACAAACTAGCCAAAACTCATCCTTCACCGAGACTCTGTGAAAATGAAGCATTTTTTGCATAAAATAACTGTAATTCAAACTGCAGCAGCCAGTGCTGTGCCTACTTTGGTACTCAGCCAGTGGATTTTAAAGTAAACACCCTCCAGGACTGTTCTCCATTTGGAATTATTAGTCATTACCAAGAAAAGATAATTAGCACTTCTGAAGCATTGTGATAATCAGTAGCATGAACTGTTACCAATAGAAACGGACTGGGGTACTTGTGTGGCGCAGGAGTTTGCAGCTCCGTTGTACTCCCTGTATGGAATGAGTACATGGGTGGGCAGATCCTCAGCTGGAGGAAATGCTTGCAACTACCAACTGCTCCAGTGGAGCTAATGACACTTTACACAGGGTAAGGCAGGGAGGGGAGCTGTTCCCTGGCCTGTTGGGCTTCTCCTTCTGTTATCCTGGAGGCAGAGTATTTTTTTGTTACAATACAATCCTTGTTGGCCAAAGGCAATGGCACATACTACTTCTTTACTGCACAACAGGAAAATAGAAGGTAATTATTTTTCTTTTTGTATGCACCCTGCCAACAAAAAGGAAAACAACCTGGTGACGGAACAAGAGGAACCTGATCCTTTAGGCAATGATGCGGTTTTTTATCTTCTTCTTTCAAAACTGATGAACCAGAGAACTGTTGAACTCAAGTCAGTGCTAAAACGTGTACAATTGCTTCCCCAAACTTATTATTCCCCAAATTTCCATTACTTATGAACTATAATAATCATATGATAGATGGGATGTGAATCTTGTGTCCTTATTTTCAAACCCTGAGTATTCAACATGCCAGGCTCCCTGCCACACAAAGAAGTATTACTGAGCTCAGGGAAGTAATTCTATCACATTTATCAATGTTGCTATAGAAATAAATACCACAATAGAAAAGCAGTTGTCTTTGTTTTTCTGTATCTGGAAGTATAAGCAAAATCCATGCTGAATAGGGGAGGTAGCATGCAAACTTGGGAAGCCTTCTGTTTTGGTGAGCACAAGTAACAAAGATAGCTAAAGGATTTACTCCCAAAATACTTGTAAGTCTGCAACAACCGCTCCCTTTCCTGCACCATACAGAGCATTTCATGCCAATACAACACCACTCCATCCAACAGTTGCTTTGTATCCCCTGGGAAGCATGCAGCAAATCTCAGGATTCAAGCCAGTATGCATGCGAAGCACTTTGTCCGCAGTTGCTGTAGTGGCTGTGGTGATTACCTATGGTGATTCCTGTTGATGCTGATAGCCTTTACTCATGTGTGCCTTCTTTGCCACACCTGGGGCAGATGCTTTTAGGACTGCGATTCCAATGCCAGTAACACTCATTAATGGACCTGAGAAAGACGCGACCACCCTGGCAACATCTGACTTGTTGATGCACTCAAAGTATTCATGAATGTTTGCCCTTCTTCTAGAAAGATGACTGCTGTGGCAAGTCTGATCATCACCAAGATGAAGTTTGACAGGTAGCAACAAATATGATGGGCTGGTGGCTGTTTACAAACTACACAAGCAGAAGTAAATGGGTCTGTGAGTGTTTGCTTTACAGCTGCTGCTGGGAAACAGGCACTCTCCTGCCAGGCCACAGAGCAGCTACGTTAGAGACCTCTTAAAGCAGTTCCTTGGTCACAGAGATGGATGCATAGCTTGAACTCAAATAGCTGTCCAGTACACAGAAGTTGCTATGGCAGTGCTTTACAAATATAAATTGCACAATGAAGCAGTGATGTCGGACCACACTGACTCTTTTTTTCTGACTTACACAGCAGATTTGCTCCCACTCTGGGAACTGTGGAGCAGAACAAATAGCAGAACATAGTATCTATCTATGTACATCTCTACGTAAATCTATTATCAGATTGCATCTGACTGTGGTACTGGGTTTAAAACACCTGGGTAACAACTTACACATCATGTCAACAACAGCATCTCTACCCCTCCCGTTCTCTCTTTCCCACCTGCAGTGCAGAGCCAGTCTACTTCATAGCACCCTTCACAGCAAAATGGGTCTCGGATGTGCCTTTTTGTCTTCATGAAATGAATTTAACTCTGGTACTTTAGCACCTACTCTTTCCTCTGCTACTGGTGCTACTGCAAGCAAGAAATGCGGCCAGGTAACACTGTCTCCCTGGAAACCTGCCTCTGGCCTAAAGAAGTCAGCTTTAGTGCCTGTGTGGTGCCGGAAAGCCAAAGAACTCATGCTGAACACTTTTCATAGCTGGGCTGCTTTCACCTGGAGCGAAATCAGCCCAGGTCAGATCTGGAATCCCTCGGTGAACATATAAATAAGTTGGGCTATTGCACCAGCATGATTTAATTGGAAAAAATAAAAAGATTGGCCTGAGAGTGCACTAGGCTGCTGAGAGAAACCTGAGAACAGTGTACTTCCCTTGC
Source organism: Serilophus lunatus (assembly GCA_013399895.1). Classification (NCBI taxonomy): domain Eukaryota; kingdom Metazoa; phylum Chordata; class Aves; order Passeriformes; family Eurylaimidae; genus Serilophus; species Serilophus lunatus. The sequence goes on from VXBA01004277.1 coordinate 883,052, forward strand.
TGCAGACATCTTCAGGGAAGGCTGGAGGCAGGAGCACTGCCATGGTATGGTCTGGGAGCAAATCTCAATTAACCTGCAGATTTCCAAATAACTGTAAACAATGCTGACTTCAAGTCTGCTGTCAGAGCCTCAGGCTCTTTAAGAAATAACCCCCACTCATTTATTGCCTGAGGATATTATTATTTCCAGAGTGAACTAGTTGAGGATCACAACACTGGGCGGAATTATAGTACAAAGTGTGTTTTAGTGCAAACATACTTAAGAAATAGTCACAAACCTTCTCTGGATGAAAATGGGTGCAGACCCCTCCCGCTGCCTTCTTTATTTTTTTTTTTTTTTTTGTAGAAAAGTGCCCACAGCAAATTTCTGCATCATCTTTATCTTGGGAGCCGTCTGGACAGGGCTGACTCTTGTGGGTTGTGTGACAGCATGGTACAGCTCCACCTCACTGCCAAGGCCCAGGGGAGGTCAAGCAGAGCTAAGGAGCAGCTTAGCAAGGAATACTGCCAGCTGCATGCCCTGCCCTGGCCGTGCCAGCCACAGGGAGGCTGTGCAGATTAGAAGCTCTTCACTCTTATACCTGATATGACAAACAAAATGATCACACTCTGCTGAAGGCTCAACTTCATACCTCTAATGTGAAGTTTCTGTGGACAATTCAAAGACTTAATTTTAAGAAAGAAGTAATTAATGTATACACATACTGCCTTCAGCATACTTTCCATTAAAAGACTGCTTCCATCTTTTGCATCATGAAAATGTTTTGTCCCAGGAAGGGTAATGCAGTAAAGCACAAAGTTCAGTTCACTATATGTACTGGCAAACACTATATTCCTCACTAAAAGTGATGCAATAGGTGATAAATAAGAATGAAGCTTAGAGTTTGTAATTACCTACTTCATGTAAAGCCTTTCAATAAATACCTAAGTGGAGATACATATATGTTTTTAATACCAGTTCAAGTGTGAAGTGATTTGGTCTTTGGTCTTTCTGCTTTTGTAAATTATACTGCAATAGTAACCGTTATAAAAAAAAAGTATTTTTAATTTAAATTGATCTAGGCAAATGCTACACTAAATATAGTGAGCATATGCAGTAAATAAAAGCAAGGCAGGAAAAAGGACTATCAAAATAGCTGAAATAATTTTGTAAACAGCATATATTGCATGTCTGTTTGGTGCAATTTGGTCATTCTTGTCCTGTCAGATCAGTGGGGAGACAACCACATGCTTAAGCATAACTTGGTCAAATTAGTTGGTGCATTTACTCTTGTTTAGAGCAGGTCGGGACCTTAATTCCGGGCTTGAGGATCTATCTTTAATGAACATTGAAAGGTGCAAGTGCTTTGAACAGCTGTACCCTACCATGATCTTTCTACAGTCACCTTGAACAAACACTTTGAAATAAGCCTTGCTATTAACTCTAACAGGAGGCTAGCCAGGCACCTGTGAAGGAAAAGGCATTCTCTATTTCTGCCTGTTGCAAATTCTTCTACAGGTCAGCTTGTCTCAGCTAAGCATGTAGACTTGAGCCCCGTCCTGGAATAACTTAGCCCAGTTCTAGGTTACAATGGCACTTTTCTGTTGGGCTTTTTCTTTGTTCAGTTGTTTGGTTTTGCTGTCTGTCCACAGAATGAAGGTGCTTAGCTGAAGGGAAAAGCTTCAGAGCTCCCTGGGTATGACAGTGAATGGAATGACAGGACTGCTGGATTCAAGGTCCAGTGCAGTAAGGAAGCATTCGATGGCTGCTTCATTTTTCCCCTGAGCTTGCAAGACCTCTCCAAGGCTGTTCCAGGCAATGTGACTGGTGGTCTGGATATGGATGGCATCTCTGAGGACTTTCTGGGCCAGTTCCCTCCGCCCAAGTCTGCTCAGCAGCAGGCCCTGTCAACAAAGAAGTGATGAAGAGTTAACAATGGCAAAAAACAGAGTAAGAAATGGAGCACCCTGATCTCCCACCAGGCTGAGCTGCCATATGAATGCAGGTGCAGGAGTCTCCTGTGGAGGGAGGATCTTTACCTGTTTCTGAAGAACAGAAGTGATCAGCTGTTAAGATCTGCTTTTTTTTTTGCTAATGATGAGCAATGTAAAAAAATAATCGTGAAAATAATTTTTTTAAGCAGACACTGATCCAGGCCTGCAAGTGCTTTCGCTCTGTGTTACTGAGAGAGGGTATACTGGTGCTATACAGAAGAAAGGTTACAGGCCCTTTAAGCATCCCTCTCTCCGTTCTCTGAAAATAGACATAGGTTAAATTATACCCAATATTTAAATTAACTCTTGCACATCTGGAACATCCAGCTGAGGCAGATGTAAAGTCTTTCACCTCCTGTATCTTGACCACATAGAAAGATCTTTCTTCTTAACAAATAGGGGACAGAGGGATGTGGTTCCCTTGCAGCCTTCTAGGGGCAGGCTGCATGTAATAGCATGGGATGTAACAGCTCTGTCTTCCTGCACTCCACTGTAGATCCTAAAACAGTGTGGGGGAGAAAAAGGATGCAGGAACCTTGTTTAAAAAGCTGTCCTTAGGGTAAGAAAAGACACAAGTGGGTGTAACCATCTGTAAGGAACAGGAGGGGGAGGATGAAAGAAGTGTTAGGAAGAACATGTTTTCCTATAGGGCTCTCATGGATGCGTCTGAACCCACAAAGCACCTAATGAGCCAGGCTCCATGTTAATTACACAGCACTGAACCCAGATGGTCATGTGGGCTTTGTAGGCCACAGAGCATTAGTAGCATTTCTCTGCTTCCCCCTAAAGGTGCACACACAGGATAAACCTCCCACCACCTTCATCTAGGGGTGGCCTCTGCAAGAAGCAGCCAACACTGCTACGTTGCCTGCCAAGCTCTGCATGGCCTCTGCCTGCACTCACCCATAGAAATGCTGGAAAGTGAGATTGCCTGACTTCACGCTTTTCCTGGGAAAATATAGTAGGTGGATGCATAAATGTATGAAAAAATGCATTAACTTAATCTTTAGTGTGTCTAATTGCCTTTAGTTCATATGAACAGATGTAAGAAACCTAAAATCTCTCACAACTAGAACCCAGGTAAATTTCTGATGAAAGAACAGTGATGCTATTGGAAATAGTGAAGGTTTTTTCTCCGTCTTGTTTTGTTTCATTTTCCAAAAGTACCATTAGACACAGAGTGCATTAGCATGACTAAGACCCTAAGGCCAGTGATAGTACTAACACCTCCAGAAACACATTAATTTGCCTGAGACAAAAATTAAGAAACACCCATTAATGACGTATTGGCAGTGCTATGAAAATTTCGGTGCCTCTTTCTTGCTCATAACCTTGACCTGAATAATCAACTCAGTATCAAATCTGATCATTTAAAGATGCAGTGGAGGTGTTTTCTCTTTATGTTTCTCCCTGTGTAGGAAAATGACAAGGCAACAGGGTCTAATCTTACCATTGCCTTGGGAGCAGGCACACGTGACACAGAGGTACTCTGGTGGGAAAGGCTGGTTCCCCTGGAGGTAGCTGCCTGGAGATGACTGCAGGCATGTAATGACAGACTGGAAGGAATTTGTGCAATTACAATTTGAGTCACCCGCTTGACAGGGATAATGAGGCATAGAAAGGGCAAGTAGTGTGGCCGTAGCAAATTCGCTGCTGAGCCAGGAATAGATAGGAGTTAGCTCAGCTCAAGTTTGTCCTCAACCACAAACCCACTATTCCTAAAAACTTTCTGTTGCACTGACCGAGAAGAGCTAATTGTGCTCTCTGGTGGCCGGGGACCCACTGCTGTCCTCACTCCGACACCAAGCAGCTTCAAGCCTCCCAGTGCTCTGCTCTCAGAGGGCTGCTGGCCCTGGAGGCACGGGGGCCAGCGAGCCCGTGCAGCTGCTGCCTGTGATCCCTCTCCAACGAGGAGGGGAATTCCCTCCCTGGCTGACATCTCGCGCCTCTCAACAATGCTGCAGTGAAATCCACCTCATCATAAACTGCTCGTGCAGCACAGCTCCCCCGTGTCCTCCAGCAACCTGGTGGTCAAGAACCAGAGACTGCTGTGGCTTTCCTGCTGCGGCTCCCCACTGTCTTCTTTGCCTATGCTACAGGTCTCTGCAGATGTTCTGCAGCACTGAGAGGAGGAGGCTGTATGCAGATGTTCTGCAGCACTGGGAGGAGGAGGCTGTATGCAAACCCAGCTACTGTGTTCACCTGGAGGAGATGCTGAAGGTGATGCCCATCAGTAAGTGCAACGCACATGAAAATTTGCTCATCGGTATTCAGTGCTTTCCAGCTTGCCAGTTTAGCTGATTTCTAGTTTAGTGATTCCAGGCTCGCTAAAGCCAGCAGAAGGCCTCTTGTTGATGCTGTTGTGTACTGCGTGAGTGAAAAACTTGTATATATTTCTGAAGAGAAACACAGGAAACATTTGCCAAAGGAGTTTAAGATTTCCTGCCTCCTCTTTGCTTACATGCACGACTGTTGCTGCCAAAGGCTTCCCAGGTCTGTGGCCCTTCCCAGGCATGCCCACCACCCTGCTTCCCTCTTCTGACTAGAACAGCCCTGTGCCTTCTTCTTGCGTACATGCCTTGATTTCCATGTAGTGTGGGCACATGATGCTGGGCCTCAGGCCTCATCGGCTCAGGCAGAGGTCGGAGTTTGGCCAACCCGCTCCACAGCTCAGGTCCTGCCAATGTTACCAAGCCCCAGCACAGAAACCTACTCCTTCGCCTCAGAGTGAGCTGTGACAGATGGTGTCAGCCTTTTCAGTGAGGCTTAACTGAAGTGGCAGAAATATGCCGCTGGATGTTTAAAGGACAGGTTGAACATCATTAATTCTGTGTGCAGGAGAGTTTCTTGCTCTGGGTTTCGGATTCCTCTCTCTTCCTCCCCACCCTGCTCCTTGCAAACCACAAGCATTTTCTGAGAGCTGGAGGCTGCAGAAACCCCAAGCCTCAGAAAGAAGCACTGAGCACTTGAATTTTTGTTTCCCCGAGGTATTTGCACTTGAGAGCTTCTCCTTGCTACTGAATTTCTTATTTCCCCATGGAGTCTGGCTTGCTATAAACAATGCCTGCATGTTGTTGCTATGTAGGTCCAGTTGGAATCTGCCTACAGTGCAAAAGAAAAAAATTATATATAAATCCAGAAAGCCACCCACTGACAGGCAATTTGCATTTTTATCTGGAAGATTTCTTTTAAAAAAAGATTTTTCTAATGAAAGTTCAGCTCCTGAGTTTCTATGGAAACTCATCTGCTTGGTGTGCATGCATAATTTCATAAACTCAGATCTCAGGAAGATGAGCAATTAGTATAAATACAAGCAGGAATGTGATTAAGGGTTTCATCCTCTTATTCCTGAAGATGGAGGGTGGGGGCTGGGTTTTGTTGTCTTTCCTTGGTTTCCATTTGTGTTTTTGCCAAACTAACACAGAAACTGGTGTACAAGGTAGCCTGGCTCCTCTGCCACCTCCTGGCTAGCACTGGCACTTCTGGTTTTGCTGGGTGACTTTCCTCCCAAAGATGACAAGTGTCTCTAAGTATGGCCTTCTTTGTCAATGCTGTTGGTACTGAGTCAGAAACAATGAGGACAGGCTTATTTTTAAACTCAAATTATAAATAGTAGAAAATCCCAAACTAACTCAAAAGGCAAGTGGGAATCGTTTTTCTTTCAAGCTCCTGTGGGCAGCATATCCCTAGGGCTTGCACCCCAGGCCTGTGCTATCCACACAGAGACATTTCATGTCTTGTTTGTGCTAATACAGCTGCACAGAGCTTGGATGCTCTCACTCACTCACTCACTCACTTGGTCTGAGGGCAACTTGCACAGATTAATTTAATTTCTTCTTTAGCTCTGAAGATGTACCTCAGATCTTGTAAAGAGAGGCAGAGCAGTGAGGCCAGAGTACAAGCCAGCCTGTGAAAGACAGCGCTGGAAGCACTGGAAGAAATCCATTTGAGGTGAAGGGCTGTGGCCCAGGGAGGCCAGTACAATCTAGTGGTGTACAAAGGCTGAGGAAGGGATAGCAAATTTGGTCTGCTGATTCAGGGTGACAGCTGGACTCCTGAACTGATGGTTTTTAATTTCAGGGAACAGAGGGTGCCAGTGAGAAGCTTTTTCAAAGGTATTTTTGATCTCATCTGCATGCAAAACAAACAAAACCTAAACCACTTCTATGGTGACACCGGGCTGGTGGACTCCCTTGCCTTCAGTGATGTGATACGTAGTAACTGATACTTGAGTGAGGCTATTTTTGTTTTAGAATAGGAGAGCCGTATTTCAATTTAAGTTAGATGAGAAAAGAAGGGACTTATTTTCAATTTCTACTAGCAAAAAAAGTGAGCCTAGGCCACACTTCAAGTTCCATTTTTCAGACGGCTTTGAAATTTCTGATCTGTGCCCTTATTTCCTGAGAGTTTGACAAAACCTCCTTAAAGGCTGTTAGCTCATAAAATTCCCAGAAAATAGTGCAGAAAAGACACTATAGAAGACTACAAAATAAGCCTCACGTACAAGCTGGAGTTTATTTTTAGTAATGAAAGTCAAAACTTCCTTTGCAAATGTTTAGTTCAAACACCTGATGAGCTGCAGGGAGTTATCCTGAGTCTTGGCATCCTTGTCTCCTTCCACTAAGGTGGCACAGATTTGCTTGTTCTTTTCTGGGGGCCTTGCAAAACATTTTATTTCATTCCTGTAAGGCTGCCTTTTGTTGTATTGCATGGTGGACTAGATGCTATCCTTCACAAATGGATTTTAATAACTACATTAAATATAAGTTCTGTCTTTGCATGAGACTCTAATTCCAAAGTGAGGCTGTCTCTGATGCTTGTCTCAACTGAGCGAAGCATTTTCACCTATTATTGTCTAAATACCCTAAGAAGTTTCTCGAATAAATCAGACTTTGCTGCTGGGTTTCCTTTAGTGCATTATTTAATTAATTTCAAGGTAGATGCAGTATCCTTAGTGTCTACTCCAATCTTCATACGGACATGTCACTAGTGGTTCGTAGCAGGGTAATCAGCAGCTGGCAAGAGCAGGGCATGCTGCAGAAAAGCGTTCCTTCAAAAGTGTGCTTATTCAGCAGAACCCTACAAAAAGCCTTTCAAGATGCATTTGGCACTTGGTGATAACAGTCTCATGTAACAGAAAAATCCGCACTGCTACAGGGCAACATATGTTTCTGTAATTATTTAGCAATCAGAATAAGTTGTAAGCAAAATCTGTTGCATAAACCATGAAATATCAGAGTCCTTTTGGAAAATGGCAAATGTTAACCCTGGAAATCCTAGGTCTCCTAGAATAAAGACACACATGTAAGTAGACAATTGCTTTGCAATTCTTCTCCCCTACATTCACGACCTTTGCATTTCTGAAGAGCCAGGATTTTTTTAGCTGTGAGCAGTGAAGTGAGTTTTTGTTGTGCAGCCATGCAGTGGCTCACAGTGCGGGGGTAGCTAATCAACCATTTTGCTGATTCAGTCCAGGCTGTGGTGAATCTGAACTATCTACTTGAGTTCTGTTCCCTGAAAAATACACTGTAGGAGTACACGGAGCAGCCTCGGTCCTCTCACCAAACTGAATTAGAGATCCTATCTTAATTTGCTGCCCTAACAAAGGGTGACTGGCATCCACTTCTCAGGAAAAGCTCATCTTTCAGTGTTTTTGCTGTCTCCTTTGTAAAGAGCAGCTTTTCTTTCTCTTCCTTCCCCCTCTCCATCTCCTCTGCCAAAGCTGCTGCAGCCCCTGTCAGTGACGCTGAAGTGCTGCATTTGATGAAGCAGAGGAGGGGAGAGAGAGGGGAGGAGAGGGAAGGCAGGCAGGGCCACTGCAAAATGCAGCATACGGAAAGGAGAAATAAGGAATGGCACCAGAGCGGGGGAACTGGCAAGTGCTGGGAAAAGCAAAAAACCTGAGTGTGTATCATGATTTGTAGCACTTGTGCACTGCCTGCGGGTTTCAACTCAGTAGGTTCATCTCAGAGATTTCAGCTCCAGTTCTGCAGGCACCAAAGGCAGCCTAGCCTTTGCTGTTCAAACTGCAGCAACTTTGTGTGCTACACAGGAGTGTGAGGGAAGAGAAATGAGACTGCAAGGAGGCATCAGGACAGACACACTAGCTGAGTGTGAAGGCAGAGACATCTTCAGCCCGCCAGAGACTTGGGCCCATGGATATGCTTTATCAACCACACTGAGGCAGCGCTGGTAGGGTAGGGAGAGAAGAAAAAGCAAAAGAAAAGATCAGAAGTAGCGAGACCCCAAGAGAGGGCCATCCCTTTCATTAGCTTGTCAATGTGTTTTTCAAGGCAATGAATAATTGCAAAGGCAGCATCTTGCCCAGGCCCTGCTGTGAATCCAAGGCAAGCCCTCCCTGTAGCAGGGAAGCATTGTGCCATGCTGCACACTGACCTCTGCCCAGGCTTGCTGTCTGCATTTGAGTTCATCAAATGTTAGCAGGAGTGTTTCTACCGTGTTTGAAGCTTAAATGTGATAAAACATTTATTGACATAAAAAGCAAACCCTAAGGCAGCATTTCAAACCAGGAGGCTCTGATCTCTTCGCAGGGAGGCTCATACAAGCCTAGGGAGAAAGAAGAGTTTTTCTGCCTTGTTGGATTGTCGTCACTTAAGCTTCATGCAAAGCAGAATCGTTTGCTGCATGCTGAATATTCTCTAGACAGTTATTCATTTGCTGAGACCTACACGGAGATGAAGCAGGAAGCAAGGAAACCTACCAGGATGTCTCAACCACACGTTTGAGAGTAACTAAATCCAGTATTTGTTTCACATTCTCTTTTCCTAGGGAAGGCAAGATATCTCCCAGCCCTGATCTTAGCAGTTGTCATAGTAATGTTGCAATAGTGCACACAGTAGCTTCAACGAGGACTCAAGCTCATGGTGTCGTCTGCAAAAATATGCACCAAAAGAAGGTCTCAAACTAATAATAAATAATAATTTAGAATGCATAATTTATAACTTGAGGTCCCAATTCTGTTATGCACTGTACAGACTTCCCTGGCAGAAAGCCTTGTTGAAATTAGTGAGATCCAGCCTGGATATATTCAAGCATTTCAAAATCTGTGCAGAATTGAGACTGACAGGCATCAGCGAAGAGACAAAAGGCATGCAACATACATGCAGGACGCTGAAGAGTGGCAGGTAACATTCTGGCTAAAGCACTGGAATATAAAGAATTGCTGTGCTTCATCAGCTGCTAATGCATTTCACATTGAATAACCTGTCACTGCGCAGGAACAATTCAGAGAGCAGGGAGGAGGTCACGGGACAAGCTTTGGGAGGCAGAAGTCCTGCATTTTAACTGTTCTCAGACTGAGGAGGGTTGAGAACTTCCCTCTCTTGTGCCCAGAGGGTACATGCTAACTTCTAGCAAATGTTTTAAGAAGGTAGGGCAGCTTTTAAGCACCCCCATCGCCCCCAGGGAAAGGAAAACTCTGCCTTTAGTTTGATAGTGAGCAGCTGCCTATATTCTGTTGCACATAACAAGATGTCGCTGCATATAGCTGGGGAATGTCTAGGCTTAAGACTTGGGCACCCAATTCATCTGAGAGCTCACAGCGTGCAGTGGCTGATGAACAGGGAATTTCTGTCTGATAAGGTATCCCCCAGTGCCAATGCTAGATCTTTCCCCAGTTTTTAATGCTCTGCTTTGCAACAAAGGAGGGGCTGATGTGCACGTTTCCTATGCATGTTATATTCCTCTCTCTGTACAGAGCAAATATTTTCTGAATGTATGAGTCATGAACATGTTCTCCTAGATAACAACTTCAGCCCTGCCGGGGGTCTCTAGGAACCTCAGTCCCACAGAACTAATTGCCAGAGCAAGTGCTGCATTTGGTTTGTGGCTGAACAAGGGCGCAGTGCAGTGGAGAATCGGCTGACAGAAACACATAGCATGCCAATGTAGATTACAGCAGATGTCTTCTCAAAGAAGGGCTGAGATATTTAAAATATCTTAATTTGCTTAGTTTTCCACTACTGGCAGTCTCTGGGATAGCATATGATTAATGACATCCTCTGCACAACTACAGCCGGAGCCCCCGAGTGCAGTATCACAGCTGAGAGCTAAGCTTAGCAGATCTGCTGGGAAACACGGTGAGCTGGGCAGGAAGGCACTGCTGTGCCTCCAGCTTCTGCTCCAGCGCTTCTGATCCCACAAGGAATATGTTTCCTTATCATCTCCTAACACAAAATCTCTCCTAAATCACAAACCTCCTTGTGCAATGAGATGAAGAATGAAGAAACTCATTGAGAAGGTAGATTTGATAAATACTGCATAGAACATTAGCGTAAATGGAAGCTCCAGCAACACTGGAGAGCTGTGACACTTCCATGTTGCTCATTTTTTTTGTCAAGAAGGGACTTCTGCTGCCTTCCTTTGACTGTGGCCAGCTCAGTGTATCAGGACTGCTTGCTGAAAACCTGGAAATCTTGCTAGTTCCCACGCCCCTGTTTGTGCAGCTGTGTCTTACTCACCAGGAGGCAACGTATTCTGTTATTGTGCTACACAGTTTTATATACGATAGTCTATGACTCTGTCCTGTCTTCGGTGTGATAATAAGCAGCCTAAATAGCACAGAATTTAAACTAATTATAGCTGATTTCCTTGTTTGTGAAAAAAAATGTTTGAACATAGAAATATACAGGGGATAGTCATTCCACCCCTTCTCCCTTCTGACAGTTCCCCGAGCACTTTCTGAAATACAATTTATGAGTTCAGCTGCAGACCAACTTGACTACTACGATTCTTGGGCTTCAATTTGACCTGAGGGCAAAGCACAGCATCAGGACCATACTGCTTAGTAAAGCTGCAGTGGTATCTCAAGGGCTGTGCATAGGAAACCACAGCTAAAGCTAGTAATCACCTGGAAGATCAGGTTGGAGCTCAGTAGAGAGGTAGCTGCTGCAGGGTGAGATCGGGCCAAGGACAATGTCTCTAGATCCGGATGCAAGTTTTATTCTCCGGGGATGACTGAACCACCCCAGAAATTCAGTGGGTTTAAGAAATGTATGAGGGTTCTCTCTTCTAAGGTGTTACACACACTTTAGAGGAGAGATCACAGACGAGCTGGAGAGTTTTGTCTTTCAAGATTTTATTTTGGTTTCTAAAGTTATATAAACAGAGCCTGAAAAATGTGGTAATGAGCACCTCGGGGACACGGAGAATAACTTACCACAACAGAGGAACAAAAGTGATTGGCACAGATAACAGGAGCTACAGATTCCCTGGAAACAGGGATAATCCACCTCTGAGAAGCAGAGCACCAGCACCCCACTAATGGACTGAAATCTCTGCACTGTGCAGTGGATCAGAATTGCTCCTTCCAGCCACCTCAAATGCCAGCAGGGTCCAGTCTTTCTGTGATGCAGGAACTGCGCAGTTCCCCCAGGAGAGGATATGGCCACTCACAGTGTCTTAAGTGATGGTTCCAGTGTCAGAGAATCACTTATCACCTTGTTTGTGATAGATCCACTGTCTCCTCTGGATGGAGGAAGGAAGCCTGGCAACTGCAGAGGATGAGAGCAGGCAACAAACCAGCAAAACAACTCTGTCAGCTCCTAACGAGTGCTCGGGAGCCATGATCTTGCTGCACAGCCAGGGATTTGCTCTGATGGCTGGGCTACAGAAGCTGCCAGCTAACTAGTGCATTTGCTGAGAGAATGGCAGTGGGGAGGGGGATTTCTGCAACTAGCAGAAATGAGGGGAACGAAGTGTTTGCAATTCCTTGGACAGTGAGTAAGCTGACAAACTTATTAATGTGAGCATCCAAAATACTCATTTCTCCTCTGGGAGACGGTGACTAGAGGCAAAGCCAACTTCTCTCCCTCAAGCTCAGCTGCTTCAACAGAAAAATTCAAGCTAAGAGGCTGATGTAAGGATTGTATTTCCCCAAGGAGAGCTTAGAGCAGTTATTTTGGGATATCTGAAGAACAGGAACATTCCTGGAATTCTGCAATAAGCTTCAGAGTTGGGAAAACAGAATGTGATAACCAGCCATGGTTTGGAAGGAGACTACCAATCATCTCCAAAAGCCAAACGCTGCTGTTGCCCTGCTTGGTGAAGATGCAAGAGGTACGTGCTGGACAGGCTTGTCCATTGGGAGAGCTTCTCTTAGGGTCGGACTATAATTAGTTTTGATGGTTCTCTCCACCCCAGCTCATAACCCACCTATCTGGGACCTGCAGGGTATCCCTGCTGTACTGACTGGCAGAAAGCAGCTGTCCTGATTACACTCAGCATGACTGGGGATGCTCCCTGCAAACCACAGCCTTACGTACAAGGAGTGTGCAATCACTTGTTGGGGAATTCCAGTGTTGAGCACTGTCCCACTTGAGACTGTGATGATGGTCCACCAGCAAGTGTTGCGCTGCTGAAGTGCCATTTTGGGGAGGAGGTGTAACTAGCTATGTCACCCTGCAGAGCAGACTGAAAATAGGATTGCACTCACTGTGCCATGTGGCTCAGTGGTATGTCAGGACATGTATTTTTAGGAAATTCCTCCTTTGGGCAGAAGGGGTGAAGTGCTTGGCCTGGTTTACAGGCTGCTGGCTTTGCCCAGACCTTTCGTACTAGAATGTGGGAGCATGTCAGCCACCAGCTGGTCTGTGGAGGTTCTTAGATCCCGGATACAGTGCTAGTCCTAGTAACCTCCTGATCAGGGTGGCTGTGAAAGGGTAAAAGACAGCTGGTCTGCTGCTGTGCTTTTCTTTGTTTCAATGGGTGCATGCTTGCTCTCTTTGCTGGTGCTTTCCAGAGAGGCGACTGACCTCCAACAGAACAGAGATGGAGAAAAGAGTAAGGAAGAACAATGTCTTGGGAAGACTGTGGTCTCTGAGGAGCAGCAATAAAAATGTACCTTTAAGAGTGAATGTGTGAGGGGAATAGGGAGCTCAAAGACAGCTCATGCAGAGAAGAAACAGAGAGAATGAAAAACAGACAGTAAGTAGGGGGCTTAAAGAAGCTTCTGGAGAGGCAAAGAGGAATCTGACTTGGTAAGGTACTTTTTGAGTGCAGCATGATGAAAAAATCTCCACGCCCCGCCAGTTACTGATGCGCAGGCAGCACTACGGAAAAGACAAGGCAAGGCAGTGCTGGACTCACAATCAAATTCTTCTCTCTGGCAGACACTTGCAGGCTTCCTCTTTTCTCCAGAACATCATTCCTATCAGGCAGCATGTGTTCAGCTCCAGCATCTGGGTTGTGATTTTTTGGCAGCTGCACAAAATCTCTGCTATTAAATCCCACCTGCCAGTCTCATGTCTGCTCCCAGAGACCTTTGCCTGTTAGCAAATGTTTCAAAACCACACTGCCAGGCACAGCACATCATTCTACAATCCTACCTCGGGCAAAAACCCTCATGCAAGGACTGCTTTTAACTTCAGTGAGTTGCAGGAGGGAAAGGCCAGAGGACAAGCCTCTGGACAACAGGCAGAAATACTTATTTAGGTCATGGCTAGCACTGAATTCCTTTCAGCACTAATGTAAAACAGCTATTTTCTCCCTGAATTATCTGAATAATATTGTTTTGTCTGTGACATTTTAAGAAGCTTTGTTTTGAGACACGTTCCATGCTATAGCTGTGCAGTAAGAGAATTTGTGAACTTCGTTCACCAGAATCTGTTCATGTAAAGTTGTTCTTCTCCTCTTTAAAATTCCTCCTTTCCCTTCTCTCGCTTCCTAGCAGTCCCAGATGAGCAATGTCACCCATATGATGTGTGCATACTGTATGTCACTCCATTGTTGAAACAGTTCCTTAGTAAACAAAATGCTGAAATACAGCTTGCTCATCTATCTTGGATAAGATACCTATCCACTGAAATAACTGCAATTTTTAACTCTATCTGGGGAGAAAGGGCCTAAACCTCGACATAAATCATCTGCTGTAATATTTCACAATCTGACTTTGAACCTAGACTATGAGGCTGTGCTTCTGGTGCAACAGACAACATTTCTTGGAGATGGAACAAGCTACTTGATTATGGTATCTCTAAAATTGCAAACAAAAGAGACAATCAGTGCTTTTTGATGTGGACATCTGTCAGCACAGAAACAACTGCTAATTGTCATGTAATAACCACACCAGACACTTTCATAGCAGTCATCTTTCTGGAAGTCAAGCATGAAAAAAACTGTTACTCATCCAAGCACCAATCGTATTTTGTCTGAATCTGGCTGCATTTCTGCAACTGTTTAAAACTCAGAAGTGATACAATGCTCTTTTGTAGATGGTTACTTGAGATCAAAATACTCACCCAACATAATGCAGTTGTTCTTTTTGTTGGTATGTGGTTAAGGTATTTAGCCTTATATTCCAATAGTTGCATTTTAGTTTTAGAAGCATGTAGGTATACTGAGAAAAGGCTCTGATATCTCACATAAATACAAGCACATTGGGTTTGTAGTTCATTAGTTCAGCAGCAGAACTATTCAGCTGCACTTCTTTCAGAGAAGTCCTTGTTCCTCCAGAAGCATGGTAGGATCTGTCAGTTTGGCAGCTACATGGCTCTCTCTACATGAGTTCTGAACAATGTTAGAGCAGTACAGTGCTGTCTAAAAGCCACGTGTGAGGACGAATAACTACTTCTATTTTTATGAAGGGATTGACTCTAGACAGCCTGCCAACTATAGAAACCATACATGTAATTTCCTAAAGGATCTGCATACACCTCCCTTGCAGGCATTGGCTCAGCAGCCCATCACTTAAGTGAAGAGAATGGAAAAAATAGTTGCAACCTCTCCAGATACAAGCAGCAAGGGAATGTCTTCTAATGACTAGTAACCTGAACTAGGTTTGAACTGATCTAAAAACTTCTGTAGAGTACCTCTTATTCGGATGACACCAAAGCTTCCTGCTCTACAGGCCAGTTATTTTGCTGGCTACATAGTTTGTCAGTAGTCTAATGACAGGTACTATGTTTGGAGGTGGGAAAAATGAATTTCTCAAGAGCTGCCAGAGAACTGCTGGATCATCAGGAAAGTGGGTAAAATCAATCTCATGATTTTCAGCAAACCAGTGAAAAACCTCAACTGACTAAACATAACAAACATGGTAACTGCTGCAATTGCACAGAAACGTACACATAAGATAGATTTTAGTGCTTCCCAGAGTCTGAAGAAAGAAAAAGAAAATAACAAACATCATGAAGTCTTTTTTATCCATATGGAACGAACAGAACACTTACAGAGCAATATAACCTCTAGCACTGCATCCTTCTCTAGTCTAGCAAAGCCCGTTTTAATGAGGTTGGTCTGCTTTTGTCCTAGGAGGAACGGGCACGGGTGGGTTAAATGAACCAGCCTGCATCTTTGAGGTGCCCAGGGAGGCAGCAACATGGAAAAGACTCATGGTGTCTGGGGAGTACTGGAGATAGAAAATGAGGGAGAGGGGCATCTTCAGTTGTTGTGTCAAAGCCTCAACAAAACAGACTCCAGCAGCAGCAGCCCCTAATGGGGATGATGTACTTGTAAAACATTTACATTTTCAGCAGGATGTTTCTAATTAAACTCAATTGGTTTGCACACCTGCTGGGAGTGACTGCTCTGCACCTCATCTCCCTCTCCTACTTGAGCCTTGGCTACCACACAGCACTGTGTTCCTTTTGTGCACTGACAGTAATGGAGAAAATGGATGGCAAGAGCCTGTTTTGTGTTTGCTACTGTTCTAGGAAGTGCTTTATTTTCTCTGTTTTTTTTTTTTTTTTGGTTTGCTTTTTCCTTCCAGAGCATCAGAGCGCTCAGGTTTTACAGCTCTTTTGCGAGAGCGGGTGACTGACAGAGCTTTGTGTAGTTTCCCAACTGTGGAGTATCACAATTGATGCTCATAATAAACCCCTCAGGACTGAGGAAAGTACCCACACATATCCTAACTATGATCAGATTGAAGGGGAAAGGATGGAATTGAAGCATGCCATGGTTAATAGTGCAAAGCAGAACAGCCAGCTGTAAACACTTTTTAACCTGTTCTAATGAGCACAGCCTGACTTGAACATTCTAAGAAAGGGTTTTATTGATACTGTGTGATATTGTCTGAGACATTTATGGTTTTGCCCAGAAAGGTCTGAGACAGCCAAACCCCCAGAGAAAGCTGCCAGAACTGTGTGGAGAGTCAGCAGGACTTCTGGTTTATCACTGCTGTCCTAAGACTCCCTTTCTGCATGTTTAGGGAGCCAGCATTTGTAAGTGAGATGTAAGTCATACCTCAAAATAATACTTGAATGTAATGGCCTTGTTGTACTGCAGTGTGGCCCTGCTGTGAAATGAGAAAAATGCATTTAGTGTGCCGAGGCAGCAGGTCAGCATCCCAAATGTTCTCCCCTCCAACAAGCTCACTGGGTCAGAATAATTCTGTTTTGGATTGTACAGGACAGTCTCCCGGGTAACACGCTTCACAGCAATGCTTGGGGGGAACACGCCCTTGAATGCAAGGCAGTCAATGAGGTTTATAATTACCCTGTTTTATAACCTCGTTCATTCAGGCAGAGAAGGATACCGCTGAAGGGATCTCAAACAAGGGAAATGATATATCTGCAGCTACATAAATAGTTGTTGCTAATACAGTTCGAATCCTGGATGGCAGAAGGCACCCTTTTGTCCACTGTACTGTCCAGCACACAAAGAATGCACACACAGTTTTAAACTCAGGCAGCAGCAGGACGTGAAACTCTGAGTTCAGCTACCCTCTATCAGAAAAGAGGATGTAAAATCCACTCTATCACTGAAATCTTCTGACTGCATTAAGCAAGGTCTTGGCTCAAGGCCAGGTCCCAGCTGTCCCTGTAGTGATAATGACCATTCTCCCTGGGGGTGCTGGGCACAGGCAGAATCCAGCTGCATTTTCACATACATACACACACACACACACACACACACACACACACACATGTAAATTGTCTGAACATGATGGTGTTAATGCTTCTGGGATGAAAAACTGAACCTACAGATGTCTCATCAACAGCAAACTCCTTGCAGAATGCATTTTTATATTTTATTATTTTTGGAAAAGCCTGGAGGAAAAAAAAATAAAATCTCCTGGTACAGTTTATCTGATGCTTTGTTTTTGAGTGTCCTTGATGCATAACAGCATGCTATCATCTCTAAAGATTAAAAACAATCCCTTCTTATTGCTCTGCTGGGTATTTTCAAAGAAATTCACGCACAGATGAAAACAAATAAAAACAACACTCAATGACTCTGCAGAGATCCTGGGCCTCTAGTTTCAGGTAGTCTGGAGACAATATTAAACAAACATAGACCTTAAATCCTTGGCTACAGCTCCGGTGAGGACATGCTGGCAAAACTTCAGTAGCTTTAATGGGGTGAGGCTGGTTGAGCATTTTCAACATCATCTCCATTTTGTGTTTTTTAGGGTATAGCGTAACTAGGTTCTAAAGCTTATTGCGCAACACTGGATTTTCATTATTTTTTAAACTGGAGCTTCAAGATAAATAATAACACCTTTGTTTATGCTTGTTTTAAACAAAAATTCAGAGTAGCCAGGTTGGTTTTCACAAAGTTAAAGTCTGGTGTTTTTGATGGACTATGGCAAGGATGGAGAAAGTCACCGTCCTATCATCAGTGCAGGACTGGGGCCCAAAATGACTGAATTAAATGCAGTATAAACTGAGAGAGCCTCAGGCACTGATGAAGGAACAGTTCAGCTCGCTTCAGTTAACATGTCTTTTGCTTTTACCCACTTGACTTTATTGTTCCAAGGATCTGGCCCAATACAAGAATGAAATCCCTCCCCCAACCCTGTTCTGCTTCCAGCGTTTGCTGCTGGCTAGCTCTGATGGACAGTTGCAGGAGTTTCTTAAGGAGAAATTTATGTGACACTGCTGCACTTAGGGGAAGTCTGAAAATAGGCTTTTTTCTTTTTCTTCACTCTTGCTTTTTTTTTGCTTGAACACTAGGTTGGCTCAGACTGAGAAACACTCGGCGAAGGAATACTTGAGGGTTTGGTTTTTAAAGGCTGGTCACCTGTGAAGCAAAATAACTCCAGATGGAACTAAGCATAAGATGCCTAGGCCAAACACATGAGGATTGATTTAGGGGTGTTTGTGGTATGGAGGATAACAGGGATAACATTGAATACAAAACCATACTGTCTTGCTGATAAACAGCTACACAATGCAGTGCATCACAATGCACGGGAAGGTACACACAGCAGGTCATGTTTAGATTGTACCTCCTGCATAGTTTCATTCTATTTTTAGAAAATCTCCCTGTGATTTTTAAATTAACTTTATAACCGCTATGCATTGGCCCCCTACTTTATTGCAGTTGAAATTTGTTTGCTTCTAAGTCTGTATGCTGGCTGGGTGTTGAAACCACTCTGAAGTTTTTGGAAAAAATCCTCTCGTGGCCCTCCCTCACCCTCTTTAAGGCATTACACTGGTAGCTTATCAACTTCTTTGTCCTTGCTAACTTTGGCCATACTCTATCCTTTGCTGCAAAGCCAGTGCTGCTGACCATACTGCTGTTAGTTGGTTACTTGTGGTGTAAAAACCCAAGCAATAGCATTTAAGATGTACAGCACTGCAGAAAGCCAGTTACTTTCAAGGCCCTCTTTGCCTCTTCTACTTCAGATGGGGATTACTGGAAGTACAGTGGTGTTGTTCAGGATAGTTACTTTTATCTTTTCCCTGGTTTACCTCCTGAAGATTTGATTTCAAATTCTTGTATTACAGCCAGCAAGGGACAGTAATGGTCAAGCAGAGCTATTTTGGCTTGTCAAAGCTCTATGTAGCAGTGCCAGTCACCTGGAGAATGGGGTGGCATCCACACCTACATGGATGCTTCCTTAACTTCCTTCCTTGAGAAAAACATCTCAAGCCTAAGTAGTGTTAAAGGCACAGTAGGTTTTTCTTCCTTGCCCCAAGCATTTGGATATTCTGCCATAGATACCTAAAAGGCATCACAATTCCTTTTAATTTGAAAGGTTTCACCTTCAACTCTGTGGTATCTGAGCAAAGGAAGTCTTTTCTAAAGGGAGCTCTCTTCTAATAGAAGATGGAGAGAGGCAGTCTGGTTCTTCTCAAACTGTGACAGGCTCTATGACCACTGAGATGGAAAAAGTTTGGAAATCGTCTAGAACAAAGTATGCAAAAATAGCAGGGCTGCAATTCCAACAAGGCTGCTCTTCTGTCCCTGTTTGATGCCAGCTTGCGAGAGTGAAAACGAGTAGTCCAAGACTATCGAGATTTAATCCATTTACAGAATTTTAATTGAACAAATTTGATTTGAAAGGATATGTGCTACATGTATATATCATAATTTGTCGTTGCTGCTTGCATTGACACTACATTATGTGAGCATTCTTATTCCAGAGACTAGCTACATTGATAAAATCACTTAGTACAGCTGACCAAGCTAAAAATAAATTTATGAAAAATATGATGTCTTGTGGCTCAAGGATCTCACACTCTTACTTTTGATGCTACTATTTTCAATGCTGCTACGTTTTCTGGTTTGGAAAAGCTAATTCCAAACAATGGGTTAATTGCAAACCACTTCCTTAGATTGTTCTACATTCACTATGCAAAGTAACAGACAAGTTGAAATGAAATATGTTTCTAGTTTGTCTGATTTGCTGTGTCAGCTAGCAAATAAGATATACTAGAGAATTTCTCAGAGAATGCAAAATTATGTTTTGAGAAATTCTTTTAACCACTAGTGACTATGGCGAAGTTCAAAGAAAAATAATTTCAAGCTGCAGAAATATGAAATTAATGCTTAACTCAAATGCTTGCACAATCGTTTATCACTAATGAAAAGCAGTCCTGAGCTTTCAAAGTTGCTTCATCAACATATTTGTAGTATTCTAGGAACAACAAAAAGGAAGCAAGGAAGGTGAAGGTTTCTGCTCCTGAAACCTGGAATTCTCCAGAGCTTGTGGGTTTTATTGGTCTCTCTCTACATTTATTTACTTCTCTTGCTCTCAAGGCAAGACACTTTCCAGGTAAACAGGATACCAAATGGTCCATGAACCTGATGCCAAAGATACTGCAGGCAATTCTGCTCTTAATGGGCATGAAATAACGTGCAGAATCTCTTAGTGAAGTCACGAGAAAAAACAGTATCTGCTTGTACTGCAGAAGCTGGTCCTGACTATCCTCAAGTACATAATCTCAATTCAGAAAAGATTTAAATGCTGTGGGGTCTGGCTGTATGTATAAGCTCTCCTCCAACATCAAGCTTTTAGCCTCACAATGCTGCAAAGGATTATGCTCCACTGTGGCATTTGTTTAATTTGACTCAGCTTCATTTGTCTGTACTAGTCACTCCTGTACTCTGCTGAGCTGCAAGTGACATCCTCAAAGAGAAAATACCTCTGCTGACCAATCCGGCACAAAAATAACTATTAAAAGAAATCAGAAATTGTTCAGATGCAAGGGAATAATATTGCTCTCTTATTAAAAATCATACAATCCCATAGAAGTGCCAAACCTGCTCACCATTAGCTGCTTTGGAAAACACTGCTCCGGAGATTATTTATATAAGGTTGAAGCTAATCTTGCTTCTTGTTTAAAAAAATTACCACTATCAGAGCTGCTTGAGATTTTTTTTTAGATAAAATTCATAGTTCATCCATCACTACCAATTAGGTTTGTCCAGGTTGGTGTGTTATGCTAAACGTGCTGAACAAGTGCTGCACTTCACTTTGCAAGTGGGGTAGATTTGCACATTAGGAAGAGTTTTGATTGTCTAGAGCTGAATGATGGTGACAATAGGGTTCAGTGTTTATGGGTAAGAACTAGGGGGGGAAGCCAACATGTCAGATATCCTGTTGGGATTCTGTTATAGAGCACCCAAGCAGGATGAAGAGGCAGACAGAATATTCTAAAACCAACTGGAAGATGAAGTCAACCATTAGCCCTCGTTCTTGTGGCGTACTTCAACTTACCAAACGTCTGCTGGAAATACTACACAGCAAACAGGAAGCAGTCTAGGAGTTCCTAGACTGAGGTTCCTGGAGTTGTTTAGGCTGGAGAAATGGAAGCTAAGAGAAGACCTTATCACTCTGTACAACTATCTGAAAGGAGGATGTATCCAGGTGTCTCTTCTCCTGAGTAAAAAGCAACAGCACAAGAGGAAGTGGCATGAAGTCATGCCAGGAGATGTTTAGGTCAGATATCAGGGGAAATTTCTTCACCAAAAGAGTTGCCCAGCATTGGAACAGGCTGCCCAAGGAAGTGGTGGAATCACCGTCCCTGGGGATATTCAAAAGATGTGTGGATGTTTGAGTGGTGGAGCTGGCAGTGCTGTGTTAATGGTTGGACTCAATAATGTTAGGGGTCTTTTCCAACCCAAATGATTCCACAGTTCATCCATGCGCTGCCTCTTTAGTGCTGGTACATGTCATGTTCAATACACAGATTGACTTGACAGATTGTGGAGAAGAAGGGGGAGCTGTTGCTTGTAACACAAGGAGAGACAGAGATCACAAGGATAAGTTTACCACTGAACAGCAACAGCCTTTGCTGTGATAATATATGGAATAACAGCTTTTTCTAACCCTAAGGGATTCAGGCCCAGACATGTGAGAGCCAAAGCATGGACAGCTGTTTCCCAGTGGCTCTCTGTATTTAGTTTGCATGCCAAGGTTTTGGTAGTGTGGGAGCTAAAGGGGTGGCTAAGGTCAACTCACCACACTCCATTTCAGGTATCCAGACCTGGCCTCACTCAGTCTCCCTACTCTACTCGCTTCAGGATCACGAGACTTCACTCTTTCAACAAAGTAAGACTCCTCCTGCCCTAACCTGGCTAGTTCTGCAAGGAAATTCTTTAGAAACTATCTTACTTTCCTACTTTGCTCTACCCTGGGGCACAACCCTCTTACCAAATGGCCTTGAGGACCTGTCCCCTTTCTAAACCCCCAGACCCCAAGAAGTCAAGATTGCTCAGAGAATGCAGGAGATGTTCCTTCCATCTAGGGCTTCATAACCAAATCTGCACGTGGTTAAACCAGCTGACACTACACTTCTTGTAGCTCTGATGTCCATAAATATGTGCGTGTACACAGAGACGCACACACTTATGGCCTTGCTGTAGGCACAGAGGATGCAAGAACCATTCCAGCAGGTTGCTTGTTTACAATGAAAGCATAAAATCAAGGTCACATCAGGGAGCCTCCTACCAAAGGTATCTTTCCTCAACATCTTTCCAGTGACTAGTGAATTCCCAACAGGCCCAGCTTTTTCACGTTTCTCTGCTTCTGCTCATGTTGCCTTGGGCAGTATCATTCCTTACTGTCTACAATGTGGAAAAAAACCTTGAACACTGTCTGGCTTTTTGTATGAAGGGCATTGTGAGTTACTGAAAAATTCAGTGTTGGCACCAAAATCTCAGCATAACTCAAGACATAGTAGCTCTATATTTTTAAATATAGCACTGACCAAACTTAGTCTTTTACTTATTCTGAGTGTAAAAGTCTTACTTGCTGTAAGTGACCGTTATGTAAAATTCACCTCTGGCCCTTAACAATGCAGGTCTTGATTGTCATTTCAGTGCCACAGTCTCCCTGGAGCTTTAAGAGGAACTGCATTTGCTGAACAGTGACATCTTGCACCTGGGAATGGAATAACCCCATGCTACTGTAGAGGCTGGACGCCAATTGGAGAAAAGTAGCTCTGCAGAAAAGGACTTGGGGATACTGGTGAACAACAACTCTGCATGAGTCAGCAGAGCACCCATGCACTGCTGAAGGCTAATGGCATATTGTGCTACATTAGGTAATGCATCACAGCAGACTGACAGTAATTATTTCATACTATTTTTTTTATATCTTGAGTGCTGTCATCAGTTTTGGGTTCCTTAGTACCAAGAAAGATGACAATTAACTGGAGAAGGACAGGTGTAGGGCCATTAGGATGGCTGGGGGTACAGTGATATTATGAAGAGCTTTATAGGGGAACATTTATTCAGACTTTCCCTCTCCTGGCTAAGGACGTATTAAAGTGCCACCTTCAGCTACCTGATGGGTGACTGGAAAAAGGATGGGACCAAACTTTTCTCAGAGGTGCTCAGTTGCAACAGATTAAGGTACAGCAAGGAAGATTTTGGTTGATAAGCTATTAAGAAAAAATTCTTCAGAAGGAGCACGCAGCATCAGAACACGGGCCCAGAGCGGTGGTAGAATAGCCATCCTTGGAAATACTCAAAGCTCACCTGGCCACAGCCCTGAGCTATCTCTATCAAATACAGGTATTTGAAGCTGGCCTGGCTGTGAACAAGAGGTGGGACCAGGTGACCTCCAGAGGAAAGGTCCTTTCTCACCTAAATTCTTCTATAATTCTAACGTGCCTCACGACATGTGCGCTAAGATATTAAGAGCACTTAATATATCATCACTGGTGTCAGGTATCATCAACACTTTCATCAGCTGGAATACTGCCGAGCTGACTCAAATACTGTACATCTTGTCTAAATGCAATTAAAGAGGCACATGGCAGTTTCTCTGTATCTCAATTAGCCCAGTACCATGCACACTGACATTCAAAATTAGCTGACTTGGGGGGTCTGTTCAATTCAGAGTTTATATTGAGCTTGCCTGTTTTAATGTAAATCTTACTAAAGCTCACAAAATAAAGCCCTCCTTCAGCCACATTAACCACAGTCTGGATTTTGAGGGATCAAAGTAAAGCCCACACAGTACAAACCTAATGAATCAAACCCTAAAAGATTAATGTTCCTGAATAAAGCAGCAAACCTCACATAGAGCTCCACAGACCTGCCTCTTCTTTTATTGCTCTGCTCTTAGGATGTAAGGGGAGCAGCAGGGCAGTGACGTCTCTCCCACACGGGTATCTATTATTGCAATGCCGAGTCCTAGCTCCTATCACACTCATAATCCTGTTTGGGAAGCTCTGCTGTAGCATTTATGTTCTTATCTTTGTTTTGTCAATGCTGGCAAATAAAAGCATAAACAAATAATCTCCACTGTACAGCCTGGCACTATTGAGATGGTGCCATTTGTATTGCAGTTGATTTTTATTTGCAGTCTCTTATGTTGGGGACAATCTTGGAAAGCAGATACAGCCTGGTAAGTGATGCAGTGGTAAAACTGATGTTTTTATGAGTCTACTCCTTTTATTTAAATGAATGCTGAACAGGTGATCAGAGGCAAAGAGAGAACTGGGCTAATTATGAAAACAACAATGCAATAGTTTCTCTGGAAGAAGTAAATATAATTTTACCTCATTTCCTGCCTTAGGCCATGCACTAGGAGATACTCAACTGCCTCATGCTATATAATTTAAAGACATATGTGTGCTATACAAACATAGGCAACCAGTTTAGTTCATAGTCTGTATCTTCAGGGAAAGAACAGAGGGAGACTCTTTCACAAGGCAATGCAAAGCAGCAGCCTAATAAAAGGGGCTCTGCATCAACCTTGGAGCTAGATTGGAGAATCCGTCTCTCTGGGCAACAGGTAGAAAGAGCGACCAACTCCTCTCCCTAAGCTGAAGGCTGAGAACTAGGCAATGTGTATTTCCCCCACATAAAACCAAATTACCACCTCAGACTCTCAGAAGCAAAGAGGAAGTATAAAACCCCATTGTTTTGTTTATTTTTTACAAAGCCACTGGCTATTAAGTAAAGCATGACAGAAAAATTACTACTCATCCAACTTCTAAAAATACTAGTCACAAGGATGCATTTAGGCAAGCATTGTATTTGACAATGCTAGTGAACTGTGTGACTCCAGAGAACAACCACAAGACAGAGATGCTCCAGCCCGTTTCTGATTAAGCAGCTCCCAGTTGCTATGCTGTGCCCAATGACTGTCTTCAGTCCATGCCCTCCCTGATGGAGGAAAGGCTTGGCTCACTACAGTGGTCATAAATTTTCCCACTGAAAGGTGATTAGCTTGAAAATCCCTTCTTGTTCTGTCAGGAAGCCATACAGAAGAGGGGCAAATCCATTAAATTACATCTGGCAGACATGTATCTAAGAATACATGGCTTTTGGTGATATATGGAAACTACCACGCTATACCTTCAGACAGCTTATGTGAGTATCTTTTTCCAAATTAACATTCTTGCCATCTGAGTCTCATTAGACTCACTCAGCTGTTCCGTTAATCTTGTATTTTTCCTCCCAAGGGATTAGCATTGATTTTTTTGTCTTGGACACACACAGGAAGGTCATACTGTTTCCTACAGGGTAGATTCATTCAATAAGGAACCACACTATTAAACCCGATTTGATGTTATTGCCAATAGAGCTGAGCTGCCACAATGCTGCTTATTTTTAAGAGAATTTCAATGCAACTCTCTTGAGTCCAGCTACATCCATCATTCCACTCTATGATAGCTCATAAGCCACTTGATGACTCATTAAAAATATATATAAAAAAATAGAGGTCAGGGCGGCATTCCAGGGAAGCCCTACAGACATTCAAACTCCACCTCTAATTTAAAAAATAATAAACAGCAAAATAATTACAAAATGCCTCTGGGAATACATGTTCTTCAGCAGAAAATGGAAATAGGAAGGCAGGACAGCAGGTAGGCCCAAGACATTTTTAGCTGGATACTTTGTGTTTCAAGTCATAAGTGAGGACATTATTAATTCAGTCACTGGTGACCTGGGCAGGGTTTCCCTGAATGGGCAACTACTGTTTTGGGTTTGGTTAAGTCCTACTTACAGGTAATTTTTGGGGTTGTCTAGTCTCTCCCTCATAAATCGATCAAGCTGCAGTATCAGATGATGATACTTGATGACCTGGAAGGCTGCTTCAGAACGCCCCTGCACTGATGGCCAAGAACCCTTTTCAATTTCCTGCAGAAATTTATAGTAGATAAAGCTGCCTCCTTTAGCTGATGCAGCTTCTCTCCCCACAGCATTCATTATTTGTTTCCACATGTACCTGCAGAGAGCAGATGCATCCCTTCCCAGTCTTTGTTTTACTACCCTGACAAGTTAAGCTCTCTCTTGCCCAACCCTGACAATAACAGGTCATTTGTTTCCCTGTGGCCTTCCCCCTCCTCTATTTTTTTCCAGCCAGGGATTCTCTCTCTCTCTTGACCAATTTTGCAAAAAACATAGGCAAGAATTGCATTAGCAATACTGAACAGCAACTCATTGACAGGATTGGAGCTTTCCAGAAGCATGAGGAAGGACGAGAGGAAAGGAGCAAGAGGAATGTTTTTAACATGCAAAGAACGCATGAGTTTAGATGTCATGAAGAACAAACAGGAAGCATATATTAAGTTCCTGCCTCAGGAGATGATTTTTCCAAAGGGGTGAGGACTTCCTCCCAATTTCTTGGTCCTGGATTGTTTCTTCTGTTGTTTTCAGATACTCTTTCAAAACCACTGGGACAAGCTTCTGACCTAAGTACACTTTAAGATTCTTTGCAGTGAATGTTACCTTTCTTGGATAAAATAGAAAATAAATAGCATTGAAAAAGCCTTCTGGGGTAAATCAAACTTGGGCCATGTCCTGCAGAAATTTATAAGGTGGAGAGAGATAAAAAAGGAAAAAACAACCTATTGAACAGCTAGTAGAAGAGAAAAAAAGTGATTTTAGCTGTCTCTAAGCAGTCAATACTTTATCTTGGTATTTTAAAAATAAGCAGCAGTCTATGCTGTTTCTTCTATGTTCCTTCCAATTCTTTTCCCTCTCCTTCTTTCTCATACACCTATATATCACCATCTGCCTATTCTGCAAATGCACTGGAGAAATGCATTGCACTGAACAGAAAAAAAAAAACAGTGAGAAAAATTGTTCACAGCACGATCCCCACATTGAGGGGTAACTTATGAGGTGGGCTGAAATGTTTAAATGTTTTGTACTATCAGAGTAATCCAAAAATATCCTGCTGAAGACTAGGACTTAGCAAAATCACCCTTGCAGTGTTTTCTCATGCACTCCATATTAGGTAGACCTGAGAGACTTCCAGTGTCTGTAGCTCTCAAAGCTGCATCACAGAAGACGTCACTGGTCTTCCTTTGGGTGACTCGAATCTCCTGTTGACTGCCACTATTACTTACTTAAGGAAGGGGGGGGGGGAACGAGAGGCACTTTGTTCAAGGTTGCTCCATTTTTGGAATGGCTTATAATGACTGTCTGCTTGAATGCTTTTCCTACCTTTAGGTCTGTCATCCCTCTCTTAAAATTCCAACCCCCTTCTCACCAGGGAGAATCTGCAGAACGGTACTGGTACAAAGATGTTCTGCTTGCACTGAATTTGCAGAGCAGGAGGATACACTTCCAGAGAAAGGAAGCATTCTCCCTCCCCCCTGCAAAAAGCTATTTTTTGCAGGCGTTGTCATATCTCATCCCCAGGAAGAGGAGAGGGCTGTGCTAGAAAGCCGTTAGATTCATATTTGCTTCTATTTCACTCTGTCCTTCACAGCAACCACTGTAACAATTTATCAATACAGTGGAGGGCAAGGCACGACACACTGGCACGGCAGACTAATGAAAACAAATCCTTGCTACAGAAAGAAATAGTTTGTAGATCTGCCTCCTAAATCCTACTCTCACTGCAATAATGTTTTCATCATTACTTACATTTAGGGACATAAGGGTATTCAGAGCTGTAAAGCACATCATTTGTGCTGAACAGTTGCAGTACTTTGTCCAAAATAATTCGTGGTCCAAAATCCCAAATGAATAAAGGAATCAAGACACATAATTAGAAAAAATAAGATTTTGCACTTACAGAGTGCCTGTCATCTGAAAGTATGTTCAGATATTAATTAAGCTCCACAAAACCCAGATGAAGTAGATTAGTAGCTTCATCCCTGTTTTACAGAGGATGTGACACATAATCAGAGCTGAAAGTGCAGCAGAGCTGGCCATGCCAGAGACAGTGAAAGCCAGGGCTCCACCTCCTCTCCAGTCTCTTTAGTGAATTGCCTTCAATGGAAAATGACTTGAGTTGCAGTTCTTTCTCTAAGAGGAAGGTCCCACCCTGTTGCACAACGGTAGCAAAGTCCCAGCCTGAAGTGTTTTGATAAATACCATGAAATGGGTGGTTAGTTTGGGAAGAGAAACCTGGAGCTTGCTCACTCTTATACATTTGCTTTGGGTACTCTAGCCAAGAGATCTACACCAAGAGATCATCTCTGCAGCAGCACCCTCCCCTTCCCCCCTGCCACAAACAGCCCTAAGAGCATGGCTTGTGGCTTCTCAGGTTTGAGGTAGTGCACAGAGTATCTGAAGTACTTTAATTTCTGGCGTTGGTCTTTACATTTCTACTTCTATGCATTTTTACTATATTATAACTCAGAAGCCACACCAAGCTAGGGTCACACAGATAGAATGTAATTAAAAACTAGTCAATAGGTACATCAAAACCTTAAAATAACCCTCTCTTGAAGCAGGTTTTACATACAGCAGTAAACACAACTGATACCATCCAAATGTATTTATAGTTATGAACTCAAGGAATAGATGAATTTAGAAAAATAAAAACGTAGGAACTGTCACTAGTAAAGCTTCAATTGTTTTGTATGTTAAAGAACAGTTAAAACTTTATTTTGCAGACATTATCTACTGAAATTCAAGTTCTTATGGCAGCAGCTTCTCCAAGATTCCCTTTAAGTATTTAAGTAGTAGCCATGATAATAAAAACTTACTATTCTTAGCATCACAAAAGTAGTACAACTGTCCACTTCATCGAAATTGTACAGTCCTTAACTCCGCTTATTACCTTTGCCTAAAAAAGAGCAAGAGGAGCATCAAATGCCAACAGAAGAAGTATCTCCAGAAGACACAACAACACGTTGCTTGCTGTGTCTCTAGATACAATTACCCACCTAATTACACTTAGGACGAATGTACAGTTGTCCCAACTACTGGGGGATGCATGTTAATTGTGATGTTCATTTCTTTGTACACACATATAAAAAAACTAAGCAAGAGATGTCACTAGAAAATGAAAAAAGACCACGGCATACCTATCTTCAAAATAGCAAAAAAAATGGGTAAACTACAGACAAAAAGCAGCTTCTCAGATGATAAATACGCTCTTTTCTTCTCACATTTAAGCACAGAAAGCATTCTAATTTCAGTTTTCAAGGTAAAAATGTTTTTAATTAGGGTACTTACAAGACATACAGACCTTGGTATGATGGAGCTATGATAATTTACCCATGCAGAGAATCTGCCCTGTGATTTATATCATTACTCCACGGCAGCATGAAACAAATCCCCAAGGAAGTAACACATGCCATCCTTGAAAATATTAAGCAATCAAACCATGTTTTTATTATGTGAATGGATGCCTTTGAAAACAAGGATGCATGCACCATACTGTGAAGTAAAATGAAATAAATGAACAGAAATAATTCATTTCCATGTTCTAATCAGTGGAAACTGTAGTCTTCACATCATCCTGATGCTACCAAATGTGAGTCTGGAGACAATAGGTTGACTCTCCTACTAAAATGAACATGAAATTGCATCCTAAGTACACACTGAAGGCCAAATTAAACAGTTGAAGACTCTTTGCAAAGGCCTCTTTCTTTTTATTCAGCCTATGCATCCCACTGAACAAGTAAAAGCGGAAGATTTAAATAAAGCATCATAGAGTTTTTAAATGCTCAGCTCTAATCAAGAGCAATATACTTATCTTAGGCAAAATAAACATAACCTATACAAAAATCTGTTCTCAATCAAGCTCTTCAATTTCTAGCATTACCAGCAGAGAGAAATGTGTGTTTCACCAGCTAAAAGGATGTCTCTGGCAAGGAAAATGGATTATATATTTATATATATATATATATATCAAAGATTAGAACTGCATTCTTGCTGCCTGTGTTGTAGTCACAGATTGGGACACCAACATCTCTGCAAGGACCTGACACAAGTGTTACACTGCTTACTGCTGTTATAAACAACCATTAGAGATGCTGACCATTCAGAAAAGAAAATCCAGCCCCTACTGGCACGAGGAGAAGGAAACAGACCTTTGATAACAAAATCAGGTTAATACAAAACAGTTGAAATAGAACATTGTGTTTCTATGAAAATGTATATAGATATATTTATGTGAGTAAAAGACCATGGGGCAGGGAGGGTTTTTTAAACACTGAGTCCACAAAACTGCCTTTGAAGCTAAGCTATTTTTTGTAAGTGCACCATTTGCTCTAGCCTGCTTATCTTAAAAAGAACTGTAAGAAGTTCAGAGAGAGGTAACAGTAACAATGAAAGGAATGGAACTAGTTCAGTGACAGATATCTACAGAATCTGTAATGGGAGGGGGATGAAAAGGAATCGGTTATATGTCTTCCCAAATAAGAACAAGGTGCATCAGTATGGCTAAGAAGAGCTGCATCAAGAAAACATAAAATTGGGCAGTTCTTTGTACAGCAGAGAAGAGACCTGAGGGTCTCCTGGCTGAAGGGTATTGTGAATGATGAAAGCTCTAACACAGGCTCAAGACAAGCTCATGAAGGAGAAATCCACTGTAAATTACTATGCAAATAGAATCTACTTCAGGATGTTTCTGAGCTAATAACCTTATAGCAGGACCCTGTATGCCTGCCCTGCCCTCATTCTTTCCTAGGCATCTCTTTGCTGCTGTTGGTGAGAAGGACTAGATGAACCTCTGGTTTATTCATGCCAATATTATGTTTAGTATCTACTTGCAGAAGAAATTCCTGGTAATAGCTTCAAATTTATTTTGTGGGGGATGACTGGATAGAAAGCAGCTTTGCAGAAAAGGGCTTGGTGAACAAGCAGCTGGCCATGTGTCCTTGCAGCAAAGGCAGCTAACAGCATACCAGGCTGCATTAAGAGTGTTGCCAGAAGGTCAAGGGAGTTGATCCTTCCTCTCTACTCAGCACTGCTGAACCCACACCTACAGTACTGTGTTCAGTTCTGGGCTCTCCAGTACAAGGAAGACATGGACATACTGGAGAGAGTCCAGCAAAGGGGCACTGACATCAGCAAGAGACTGGAGCACCTGCCATACAAGGAGAAGCTGAGAGCTGAGACTGTTCAGCCTGTAGAAGAAGGGGGAGACCTTATCAATTCAGTTAAATATCTGACAGTACAGTGTAAGGAAGATGGAACCAGACTCTTCTCCGTGGTATCCAGTGACTGGATGGGCACAAACTGAAACACAAGAAATTCCACTTAAATATAAGTAAAAGCTGCACTTATTGTAAGAGCGATCAAACACTGGAAGAGATTGCACAGAGGTTGTTCCATCCTTGGAAATATTCAAATCCCAACTGGACATGGTCCTGGTACCTTGCTCTAGCTGAACCTGAGCAGGGGAGTTGGACTACAAGATCTCTCAAGATCCCTTCCAAGCTCAACAATTCTGCGATTCTGGTACGTAGCTGATACCTCCCCAGCTCCATTTACCATAAGAAAATCTCCCCATAAATAACCAGGCCTTCCTGAGGAAATGTCACAATCTACACTAATCTTGGAAAATAATGGTCACCAAACAGCCTACAGACAATTTGTTGGCCCAGACTATGTGACTCAAACCCAGGTGAGTGGGAAGCTTGTTTTTCCAGCTTCAGTCGGAGAGTACTATGAGATTGTAAAACCTTTCTGCATGGGAGTTGAAAAAGAACTCTCACGATTAGCACACTTGTGTTACCTGTATATTTTATTTTATTTGATTATGGAACAAATCAAGTACATGTTCACTAGATTATGTTTTCTGTCCATGTATGTGGACACATTATGAAGACTGCTTTCCATTTTAACCTTCAGAAAAACTCACTGAAACCCCTTCAATATATATTTCCCCTTGCTGTGCTATAAAGCAGAGAGATGAAGCAATGCAGACAGCTATGTGGCATTCTGGTAACAACCTGTCATCTTTGCCCCAGCCTTCAAGAGAAGTGAGGAATCATTACAGTCTTCCACTGCATCCAGTAAGATCCAAGTATGAATCAAGTGAAACTTTTTGCATTGTTTTGATGGTATTGTTTTCACTAAATCTGACCAGTGATGGAGGTGAAGATGCCCATTTCCTTCCCTTTTCAATACACACTACTTCTTCTTTCCTGAACTAAAACATGTTGAGAGTTGGTCTGACCTGACAAAGTGCTATGTGAGATGCATGCTGGGCAGAAGTCTTCTGAATATTTCAGTATGTTTTTAGCTTATCTTGCAATATTATATATGGAGCTTTAGAACTCAAATCCAACATTATGGCATTGATTTTCTCCTCCTCTGACTCAAAAGTGAGAAAGGTACTGAATGCACTGTGGCTGGGAACTAGCAAATTTCAATGTCTTTCTCTAGTTACAAACAGGTAGGTGGATATGGGTATTGCTTTACAAGGAAGTGTCATCTGCCCCAGATTTTATTTTCTGACTTGGTTGGGCACACATCAGTTTTGTTACCAGCTGTGAATAGCTCGATCTCCTAGAATCAAATTCGTACATACTGAAAGAATTAAGCCATAGTTATTAGTTGTAGAAATGTGCTGCCAGAGGTCACTGTGTAAGATAAGGGGATATGAACTAAGCTCTTGTTTCTAGACCAGCAAAGACACCTGCCCAGTAGAAACTCCATCAGCCTCCCTGGGAGGGAGAAGTGCTCTATTATCCTTGCAAGAAGGCCCTAGAAGGAGGATGTGAAAGGGAAGGAGGAGAA
This sequence comes from Serilophus lunatus, assembly GCA_013399895.1. Taxonomy (NCBI): domain Eukaryota; kingdom Metazoa; phylum Chordata; class Aves; order Passeriformes; family Eurylaimidae; genus Serilophus; species Serilophus lunatus. Next base: position 915,607 of record VXBA01004277.1, read on the forward strand.
AAAACCAGGGCTGTTCTAGTAAAGGGAGGGATGACAGAAACATGTGAGACAGAATCAGGATAAATGTGGAACAAGAACCTTAGCAAGTTACATTTATTAAAGAAAACTGTGGACTCACAGTATGTACAATTTTTAAAGGCCAAGCCAAACTAATTGTTTTTGACAACCAAAGGAGTAGTTCCACACCTCACCAGGAGTTCCTTGGTATGTAAGTACACCACAAATAGCCCCCAAACTTCATTTGGTATGTTTTTTTTCCCAAATGAAACAAATACAACTCAACAAATACACTTGCTCAGATTAGCTATTAGCCAGTAGTATTTACTTGGTAAAGGCCAATTGTTGGTTTGTAACACAGGCTTAAGGACCCTATGACACCACTCAGAAACTGCAAGTGTTACAAGAAGCAGCACAACTATGTGGTATTTTCAAAGTGCCTGTGGTTTCCTAACCACAGTACCAGACACCGAGTGCCAAAGGCTCCCGCGATGAGGCAGAACACGATCTCCACCTCGTCGGATCCGCTCGGCATGGCAGTCCTGCTGCACAGCACTGCTCTTCCATGCAGCAGCGTGCTTTAAATGGAAAGCACGCTGATTTGACAGCTAATGCACACACCCTACAGCCACAGTAAAACACGGCCATTTTCAGCTAAGCAGGGAAAGAGCTTGTGTGTATTATGGTGGCGACTCTACTCTTTGTAAAGGTGAAGTTACTGACACCCGATGGACTCATTCATTGCTAGATCTGTGCCCTTCATTTAAAACCAGCAACACTCTTCAGGTTGCAACTTTCCAAATATAGCTTTGACAACCCACTTCTGAAAGCTCAGGGGAAGAGGCATGACTACTTTGCTAATTGATGGTGATACACCAGGGAGGATCAGCACTGTCTACAGCAGTTTTCCCTTAAAGTGGACTAGGTCAGTTGGATGGCACCAAGTCAAGCAGTAATTCTCATAACTAGACCATCTTTCTCTAAATTATTACATATTCACTGTAGTATTACTACAGTGGGGAAAACAATATACTCAAATTGGGAGGATCAGCACTAAAAAAACATATGTGAATTTAATTCCAGCTGCCTGTGTATGTGTCTTGCCTAATTTCAAACCTCTTTGAACTAGCTGATAATCTAGTTTGGCCTCTTGCATAATCCAAGACATATATTTCCCTCTGGCAGGGAACATAGTGTGCTCAAGAACTTGTATTTTTAATAAAAGTACAGCTAGTACTCGGCTAATACATATATTTCAGAAAGGCATTCAGTTTTCTTCTCATGGCCTCGAGGACATTGAGTATTTACCACTTGTTACATTACATTCTCAATTGCATAAACCAGTCTGAAGTTTTCCATGGGGACACTCTCATTCAGTACACAGGACAAAATGACTTAGCTTAGTAGCCGTTCAATATTTCATTTTTGCCCTTTTTATTTGATACACAGCCCTAAAAGCCTTGTTTACTGCACATTATTCCAGCTCTATTCTGAAAGCAGAATGATTAATTCTTTACAGGCTTTTCTATACTGCTCATCAGATGTTTCCAACTTGTTATGTGCAATTTCCTAGCTTTTGGAAAAGCATACAAAAGAGTGCCATTATGTGGCATCATATAACTACTGCCATGATTCATATCAGCAGAGATAGACCAGACCTTTGCCATTCTAGTTAACAGGTGTAACCCACAGGCTGCCAGCATGGCCAAGCTAAAGGAGATCAGGCACATACTCAAGCAAGTGATCTTCACTGATACTTGCTGGCACCAGGATGAGAAGAATCAGAATCTTAAGGAGCCTAAAGGATACAGAAAGGAAGTACAGGTTTATCCTCCTTTGCCACTCTCGTAAGATTGACCCCTTTAATTCGTCCTTTCCAACATGCTTACCCCTCAATACATGTGTCTTCTTAACTATCCAGTCTTATCCAGTGTTAACTATTTTACCCTATTTTCTATCTATCCTTATTCCTCTCACTTTGTTGTTGAGTTTTTTCTTTCCTTTTCCCCAATTGCTTACAAATTTCCCTCCTCACTCTCTTTTTCAACTCTCCTAAATTTTACTTCCATGATCATGGAATACTCTGAATTGAAGGGACCCATGAGGATCACCAAAATCTGCAAATGACAGTGCCAAGAACCACATCATGTGCCTGAGAGCATTACCCAAACACTTCCTGAAGCCTGTCAGGCTTTGTGCTGTGACCAATCCCCTGGGAAACCTGTTTGAGCACCCAACCACCCTTGAGGGAAGAGCCTTTTCCTGATATCCAACTTAAGCCTCTCCTGACACAACTTCAGGCCATTCCCTCGCGTTCTAACACTGGTCACCAGTGTTAGTGACACCTCCTCTTCCTCTCACAAGGTCTCCCTCAGTCTCCTTTTCTTCAGGCTGAACAGACCAAGTGACCTCAGCCACACCTCACATGGCTTCCCCTCAAGGCCCTCCACCATCTTGGTTCCCTCCTTTGGACACTCTAACAGTTTAATATATTTCTTATATTGCAGAGCCCAAAACTGCACACAATATTCAAGGTGAGGCCACAGCAGTGCAGAGCAGAGCAAGACAATCCATTCCGTCGACCGACTGGTGACGCTTTTCCTGATGACCCCCAGGACATGGTTGGCCCTCCTGGCAGCCAGGGCACTGCTGACTCATATTCAACTTGCCATCGACCAGGATCCCCAGGTCCCTTTCTGTGAAGTGGCTTTCCAGCCTCTTGTCCCCCATCCTGTACTCCCAGGGTTGCCCCAGGGCGCATGCCCTCACAATCCCATTCCGGCTGTGAGCAGTGACTGTATTGTCTTTCAGTGTTTTTCAGTAACTTCCAGAATAATCTTTATAATTTTACCAGTCAAGCGAAGCAAGACTGACAGGCCTGGAGTTACCAGGGTCATCCCTCTCGTCCTTTTGAAAATTACTGGGGTTTGAGGGGAATGAGCATTCACAGACTCCTTAGAGCTCGCAGAAATATGTATCTACTGAGGACATATGTGTTTTTAACCTAGGAAGGATTTTCTTAGGGATGGTAAAAAACACATTAATGTGTTGCCCATTCCTTGCAAAACCTGGAAACACTAAGGCACAGTAAAGAAGACATCACAGAAGCCTTCAAGGTCTCTTCTGTAGCCTCATTTTCAGAAACAGTTAAGTCATGTTGGGATGACATTTTCTGAAGTAAACTGGGCCAGAGCAGATGTGAATCCCAGAAATTTTTATTCCAAATTACTACAGTTGCAGAAAACTGCAAGCAACTGAAATGAGAAGACACAGAATGTGGTTGTATCCATAAAATAAGACAAAAATTGAAGCTTTTAGTATCACGCTAGCATCTAATTTGATGGCTGTCCTGGTATCAGTGACTACTCTGAAATCATGACACTGAGCAAAGAATATCATGCCATCTAGCTAAGTTTCTAATGACTGAATTCGTAATGGCTGTATTATAACAATGAAGTAACATTATTACCCCATTTAAGCTTGATATGTGTATAGTCATTTTGAAATGTTCTGCTGACATATGCACCAGATATTCATTTGCTATTTTTATACTGAACAGTCATTATTATCAAATATCTCATCCTTTGCCTGTAAGTTCTACTATTTTCTCTCAATTATAACCTCACTTTACATTTATCCTCTTGTGCACTAATACTCCTTCAGATTTGGGGATACCAGGAAACCTCATCAGGACCAAATTTATGCAAGGAGATGTAAATCTGCTAACAAAGACTCTAAGCATTTGCACGGATATAGAATTCCTGTAAAAATTAAATTAGTCAAGACGGACTCCTAAAATCCCAGAGAGACTTAGTAAGGGCTACAGTTAACAAGACACATCATTGATGAAATTTGATTAATTGTTCTGATTTCATAAGACAAGTTGGGTTTGGCCTTCCACAAAGCTCCTTTTATTATTATTTGTTGTTATTAAGCTCTAGGCCCTGTGTCTGAAAAACAGTTTGTTTTGAGCTTGGTGCCACAGGAAAAAGAAACAAACCAACAACTTTCTGTGTAGGAGTTCTACAAAAAAAACCCCCACAAATGTGGGGTCACTGCCCCTACACAAGGGTGGAACTAAGCTTCATCTTAAGAGAGCAACAGACTAGTTTTATTGAAAAGTCATGGTTTACCATGATTTGCATAGACTCCAGCTCAAGGTTTACAAACCCCATATCTATCCATCCACCTATCTATACTTACTTAGTTCAGATCTTTTGAACATCAGTATATTTTAGTTTAAAATGTGTAGCAGTTAGTAGGAAAAGCAGCAAAGACAAAGCAGCGAATTGACTTCCAAAACTATCAGCCTTTGTCAATTAAAATATTTACTTTTGACACAAGTCCTAATTAGCTAAAAACATTCAATCCAGTCTTAAAATAGAGGTTCAAACTACCTAGTTTATTCTTGGAACAGTCATTTGCTCTCAGGATTAGGAAAACAATGACATCCAGAGCAAGTATGAGCCCTCTCCCCTCTTATTACAGTTAATCAGGAACATAAATACTATAATGGAGCTGAGCCCCTGCAAACTCACCAGGCTGTGCATAATTTCCACTCCAGCTGGATTCACTGAGAGCGCTTCATCATACAATTGCTTAGCCTCCTCCAAGTTGCCTTTCATTTCTGCAAACCTCCCACGCATGTACAATACAGCATGAGACGTGGGGAAAAGACTAGCTGCTTCCTGGATACAAAAGCCTGCTTCTTTGAGATGCTGCTGTTCCATGAAGAGTTCAGCTAAAAAAAAAAATACAAGAAAAACCAAAACCAAACCATAAAAATAAAGCCAAGAACATCCAAGAGGAAATATAGCAGAGACCTTTCTTCATACTAATTATATATCATCTCCCTTAAGCATATTAAAACATGAGGCCATGAGCCTGTACAATGCTTACTACTATGCTTAGTACTTACTATCATGACTGGACTTACTGAATGGATCTTTTCCTAGTGCTAAGGCTTCTATAAAGATGTTCATGGACATGTTTAGGTGGTGTCCTGACAGAGGACAGCCTTAAGGATTCCTCCACTGGGAATGTAAACAGTGCTGAATTGAGCCCTAGGGATGCAGGGGTGGGTGGTAGCTACTTGGGAGTCATCATATGTACTTGCAAATAATCTGGGGAGAAGAGAGGAACAGCATAAGCCACCAGTGTCAACTGAGAACTTCAAACATGTCTGAGTAATAGAATACCTCTGAGCTGAACATTAGATAACTTACTTAAGAGTATTTTCACATTTAAAAAGATGATTAGAAGTGTTTCTCTGCTAATTTTTCAAGTTTATGAGGTAACTGTCTCTTAACTTTTCAGAGATTGTTAAAATCAAAAAGCTTTATAATATAGACTTATTTATACTGTGTATTCACCCATTTACTTCCTCATACACTAGAAAAGAATAAAATATAGCTCTTGGAAGAGATTGCTCATTTACTTTCTTGAACTGTCCTATTTTAGTTGTTTTCTTAGGAAAAAAATGTAACATACATGAATACTCATGTATTTGAATGTCAACTTGTTAATTAAATAATATTTCATAACATCTCATGGTTGAACTTTTCTCAGAATTTGGAATAGATGATTGTTGGACTAGATGGTTGTTGTGTTGGACTGGATGATCGTTGTAGATCTCTTCCAACTGAAATAGTCGTTTCTAATTCTAGATTTATTAGATACAAAATTCTTTCAAAAGGTCAGAAGTGATACTCAATTTTCACTGCCACATGTAACTGAAAAGGGAAACTCTGTTTTAAGAGATATATATATATACACACACACACACTCACACACACCTGTATGCATGCACATCTAGAAAACAATTCTCTCTCTTCATATAGCAGGCATTGCTATTTGGTTCATAATGTGTTTGTGTTCTATGGGTTCTCATTGCAAAAACTCAGTATCTCCCTTTTTTTTTTATTTTTAACTTATGTGGTAATGCAGTAAGTATTTACAGTTCTAGAGTCCAATTCAAAATTACTAATTTAGGCTCCAGATTTAGAAAAATAATCCTGAAATAAGGCACAACCTTAAATGCCCTGACTTTTAAAGGTAGTGAAATATTCTCAGGAAGTCTCTGTGAGAAGGGAAATTAGTGTGAAAATTTCTCTCAAATAGCTTTGCAACTGCCAGTTTCAGAACTCTGGGAGGCACAGATGACTATTGAGACTCGACACGGTGACATGAAGCTTGCTGGGTAGAGGTGAGCAGGAAAGCATCTCAAAGGCACTCCTGCCTGATCACAGAAAGACTCCTCTTTGGCCTATCTGATATGACACTGGGACCACAAACAGCATTTCTATTGGCACACTAAAAACAATTCTGTATTGAAGTGATAGCATGGCTGAACACCCTTTCACTTCTGAGGATGTTCTTAGAAGAAGGATGAGACATTGCTGAGAAAGTGATCGAATATTCTTTACCCATCCCTAGGTTGTGCTACAGCTAAATGTCATTCTCTAAGGCTGTCAACATGAGCAAAATATTAGTTCCTTCGTAAGAGTTAGACTCTTTCAGAATGACTCATATACATTTCTCTCTGGTTAATCATAAAATCTCTGCATGCATCCCTTCCCTTGGCTCCAAGAAGCTGCAGCTATCTATAATAACAGAAAGCAAGGCCATGTACCTTGTCAAGCTCAGTTATTTGCACAGCCTTATGCAAAAATTTGTAGGAGGACAGTATTTTCTATGCACTTCCAAGGAACAGAGCATTTTCCTGTCAAGTGCTGCATAGCAGCTGACACTGTGCATGTGGCATTAATGAGGATGAGGATGTGCAAAGAGGCGATTTACAGCCTGAAGATGAACACTTCATTTGCAAAGTTAGCACAAACTTAGCAGCACAAACGAAGGGGTGAAATCCTGGCACTGTTTGAAGTCAGCAGAAGTTCTGGGCACTGCCACATTAAAAGCTCTATTAGCAACTAACAGCATCATGTGACTTGTTTCATTTCAGAAAAGAATTGGGAGCAAAGGGGTTTAGATGTGAAATCAGGCACAGTTGGTGTTTCAGTGCATACAAAATGGAGAGTACTTATTCTTTCAATGGTGCCTGTAAATCTTCTTCAGTAATAACAATTATTTAGAGGAAGTGCAGCAACGCAGAATCTAAATAAGATCTACAAATTGTATTTTATGGTATGGTAATGTAGTATATTAAAGTTCAGTCCATTTCTTTGCAGGCTCAGTAGTCAATAAAAATGATTTAATGGTGTGGGAGGTCTAATTTGCATAAAAAAGAATGAGAAGAGTGCCTTTTGGTTATGAAAGGAGTACTAAAATTTTTAGCTACCCAGCTAAAAATAGACATTAAAGGACACCATTTAGGCCTGCATTAAAATTTGTTTTCTGCAAACTCATTTTTCACTTCTATTACACATTCATTGTATTTACAGATTAACAAGATACGCTTATGTAACACTAAATAAAAGCACAGCTAGAGGCAGAAATCAAACCCAAAAAACATGAACCTATTAAATGTTTCATGATAATATTCTCAGCGGTACTGAAAGTACTGAAACACCTGTTTCTGCGTTACCTGGGTTAGCAGCTTCCTGGCCACTGGATTAATCAGACTATCTTCTTATATAACCTAGTTAGACTGTAAATAAACATCTAACCAAATTAGCAGCCATTGAGAGGAATTTCCATTATAGAGACATGGCACCCAGTTCCACTCTAAAGCAAAGAATTTCTTCTCAGAAAGCCACCAAAGGTCTGTAATTCTTAATCCTCTGAAAGGGTCAATGCTTCAGGGAAACCATTTATGAATCTTTAATTGTTGGACTACATTGTTCTTGTTAATCACATTCTTCAGAGCTCTGAATCTAAAGCCAAGCTTCCTTGCCCTCTCTCACTTTAACATCTTCATAAAAACTTAAACAAATTTACATCCTCTGACCTAAGTACCATGAAAAGCTCTCCGAAAGCTACTGAGCAGAGATGATGATACTGGATGTACCACTCCCTATTAACATCTGGAGTAATGCTAGAAACCCTAAGTACAATATTAGGAAATACTTCAGCACTTTTACCTGTAGGTATGGACTGAGACAGTGTGCTGCATGGATAGACAAAGACTGGTTGAACCATGTACAATCTCCTTTCATTTAGTAATTGAATCCTAAACTCGTGCTGAGACCATGAGCAACTAATCCAGCCAACTTCAAGGTCCAACCCAGCATGATTCATTCCTTTTCCAAAGCTACTTTATGCTTCCTAGCTGTGTTCTCTTGCCATACTTTCCAGCCTACTCTGCTGTTCTTCCAAACAACTGTTGTCTCCTGTGTGTCTATGGCCTCCTTTGTCTTTACTTGCAACTAGATGGCTATTCCAGTTTTAATGGGAAAACTATTCCAGTTTTAATGGCAAAACTGGGCCTGTCACTGAGGGTGGCAAGCATCTGCACTCAGATTATTATTAGCCCTAATATGAGCTGCTAGTTCTTCCAGATGTTTCTGCTAGCATTTAAGCTTGTGTACAGCTGAGATTCTTAATCAAGTGAAAATTATCAAAAGCGTATCATCTACTTGCTCTCCAAAGACTGGTAACAAACACGTAGACTGAGAACCATTCTCAGAACACTGACAAAGCTGAGTCTCCCACAGTCAGCCCTCTTTTTGGTATCTCCAAGAAAAACTATTAGAGTTCTCTTAGAGAGTCCATCAGAGGCATAGCAACAGTGCAATTCAGTCATGTCTGCATCACAGTGCTGGTGTGAGAAACAGAGCTGCTTAACATCACCTTGAACACTGACTCTATTCCCCACTTCCTAAGTGTTTCAAAGCAGTGTCAAGAGCGATAGTGCTTGTCACTGCAGCAACAACTGTAATTCTAGCCTAAAAAATCAAATGGATTTGAAATGCTTTTCTGCAGCGTGAACAACCCAAGACTTAAAATTTCATTCTTTGTGAATCACATTTGGTGTTATCCAAGATGAAGCACTCAACTCCCACAAAGACTGCTCCATATCACTTGCTTGTGTGTGCCTGCTGGATCTAAAGCACCAAAAATGCTACTGCGTAGTGACACAGCCAAGGGTAACACAGCCAAATGCCCAGCAGGATGCTGCAACAGGGAGCAGTCCTTCACACTTCAGAAGGTGAGAACATCTGTGAAGATGTGTAGGAAGGTGATTTCTGTTCCATATCATCTGCCTTCAGGAGCTATTAATGCCTGTTACCACAGGAGCCCTTAGTCAGTTGGAAAGGCCCCCTCCTCTGAGGCAGCTCTGCCTTCAGCAGTGACTACAGAGCTATTACCGTGACAAAGGGTTCCCCCACTGCCTTTCCTTTCCGGCAGGTGAGGTTTAGTCATTGTTCCATGCTATGACACCACCCTGCATGGAGCAGCTTGAAAACTCATTGCAGTTTAGACAGAAGATTCCTCAAGCCATCTCCTAGCTACAATAATTTCATTTGATGCAAACATTTGATACAGAAATGAAATGCAGAAACTGTCACGTGCTCCCAACTACCTAGGCTCACTTGCTCTTTTGAACGAGGCAACAGATTTACATCCGCAAAGGTTCTCTTTGCAGGTCTAGGGACGTGCTTTAAACTCACGAGCTTTCGGTCTCATAGGGCCTGAAATGGCCACCAAGCTTCTTTATCTACAAATGCAGTATTAGAGTGAAAGTTTTTGAAAGCAGCACAGAACTGCCTTATATAGAAGCTCTCTACCCTAAATGACACAGTCAAAATGTGACTTGAAATACTACAAGATAGCTGGTTCCATCATGGGAAATAGGACAGGGTTCACTGGTGAAGAAGTTCCTTCCCAGTTGGGAGAAGCAAGCCAACATTTCCCTGGTAATGAGGCCACCATTGATAACAATGACATAAAAATGCATCTGTTGGAAAAGCACTTTTTGAGCTTTCTTGTACTCAAAACACACATTACTAGTTATTGTCAAAGAAAGGTCTTCTGAGCCTTCATAATCCTGACCAGTCAAGTAAAATTTCCTAATATAACTCCTGTGAATAAATGTCCTACCTCCTTCTTCATGAATGAGTACACTTCACTTGTCCAAACTTACTGAGCAGCTGAGGAAATGTAGTATTAAGTACCCTCAGTCACTTTCTGGGCTGAGGGTACCTGTGCAACAGGTTTCTCTCCATCTCGTGACAAAGGATCCACAGAATGCTTAACAAAAAGCACTGGTAGCTGCTGCCTGTTTCCTTCACAAGTGAGTATTCAAAATGCACACAAATGTTTGTATATCCCAGATTTTGAGAAATGGTATGTGCTCTTTCAATGCTGTCCATGCTGAAGGATTATCAATCCACAAAGTTTCATGTCCTGCTCCAGCAATGAGAAACATTCAGTAGCCTCAGGAACGGAAGAGGCAACCCAAAAACGCCCTGTACAGATACAAGGCCCTAAGAATCCTTCTGACTTTTTAAATTTATTTTTGATAGAAAATAAAATACACCAAGCTAAAGAGTGCAGATAAAAACATAGTATACCCTCTTGAGGATGTTCAGATGAAGAGAAATGGGGAACTTGGTGACCTTTAGCCTCCACCAGAAAAGCCTAGAACACAGCTTGCTAAACCAGAAGGCTCAGCAGTATCACTGCTGGCTTCTTAACTTCACTAATGACATTTCAAACAGGACCAAACCAGCTCACTTTACCATTTCCATCTCCAGTGTGAAGCTTTCCTAATCCCTTCTAGTAAGTAAATGCTGCAGGGGAGCCAACTTTGCAGTACACCTTTACTTTCCTCAGTAACAAGTATGTAATAAAGGCCTGTTTCCTGCTCCCACTCGCCAGGCTCCAGCTTTTCATAGTGCTTTGTGTCACCGTAAAGAGACACAAAAATTAACAACTTCTACGAAGCTCAAGAATTCAAGCAGTGAATGTGGAAGCTCATAATACAAAATTTTAAAATTTGAAAGCACTTAAAAAAAAAAAGATTGGAATTGATTCAATAACCAGTGCTGCATCATAAGACAGTATCTGATCCAACTATTCTGATGCTGTCAATAAAGATGTCTACCAAGCCTGATAAACGCCTTTAATATCAGGGCTAATAATTTGTGGGGGCTCAGGATCACTAAAAGCTTTGAGAAGAAAGAACACAATCAAACCCAAGCTGTGCTGGGTGAGCTGAGGGGCAGCAGGGGAGGGCCTGGCTGCACCCTTGGCTGCTGCCAGCATGCCGGCTCTGCGGCCGCGGGCCGGCTGGGGTTGGAGATTCCAGCCCACTGGCCCCAATGACACATCCTCGTGGAACAAAGCCCATCTCCTCTAACACAGCTTTTTCCCAGGAACTGGCCCATATGGAATAAAATAAATAAATCACAACTGTTTTGTGAAGGGGAAAAAAAAGAAAGTTCCTGCTGTACATAACTCGGGGGAGCAGATGTTTTTCCATTAGCTCACTGTTCTCTGCTGCACTGGCTCTCTTTGCATTTCTTGTTTGTAGCACGTTCATTATAATCTTTTCTTCCCTAGGGTAAACTTTAGCGTGTAACTGCAACAGAGGTAGCCCACTCTAGGCCCTCATTATTTTTCTCTAAATGCTCCTTTAAATTAGCCTTAGGGTCTACCTACCTGGTGAAGTTGGAAGGCTGAGCTTCTCAGGCATTTAGCCAAACTTAGATCAAATTACCAGACCTACTTTGCTTTGAGTGGCCATATTTGGTAAAGTATTGGGTTAGTCAAGAAGCTAAATTGTCAGATATAAAGTACTAGTAAGGACAAACAAAGTGGACATTGTAGTTAAAAGTAAAGCTTAAAATAATATAGTAACAGGAGCTGGAATATTAGAACTCTTATTAAAACGGCTTGCAGCATTCTAAAACGCTCTGTATAAATAGAGCATACAGTTATTACTGCCTGTAAATATAACCACACATATTTCAGATAAGAAATCACTCCAGTTACCCAAAGAGCTTTGAACTATTAACACTATTTCTTTACAATAGTGACATGCTTTGCTCTCTGGGTCAAAAGTGATCTAATAAAAATGTCGAATGAAGGTAAATTTTGGTCATAAATCTGAACAATTTCAAGTGTATTTTTTCTAGCCAAACAGCATGACTCTATTTTCTAAACAAAAAAGACGAGTACCAGCATGAATTTAAAAAGTATTAGCATGGGTAACCTCTAGGATTCCCCTTCCAGCTCTTCCCGCAGCAAGAGGGAGGAGTTAACAAGCTTTACCAATGCCGCAGAAGCTCTTTCTCTCTTCTCCAAGTTGAATTTAAGCTCTCAGTCATAAAAAGTAGAACAACGAGGAGAAATAAGCATACAAATTTCATAAAGACCACCTCTCCTGGAGCTGTACTGTCACAGCATGTGCACTGTAGCACCATTCCTAAGTACTCTCTGAAACGAGCTGTTTCTCAGACTTTGGTCCAAGAACAATGTTTAGGCTTATAAATGTTAAAATGTTCTGAGATGACTTTTTTTAGGACGAGTTTCAAGGGAACCAGGGGGGTTATTGTTGAAAGGGACCAGACAAGCTGTGTTAACAATCTTTGCTGTAGAACACTCGAAAACAGAGTATGTCTATTAGTATTCCAAGCATGCCTGCTGCAGGAATGGACAACTTCTCTAATCTTTGGGGACAGCACACCTCATACTCTTCCAAAGCTAAGTATGAGTGCCTGTAGGAAAAACAGGAAGATATGGAAGCCCACAGAAATAACTCTTAAGTTCCCTGTTGCACATGACTGTACTCTCAGGCGGTCCTACAAGAGATGACTGGACATAAGATTAATAGCAAAAATTCAGTTTTATTTTGATGACTGAAAGAGAAAAGGACTCTTTCTAGAGACCACAGATCCATCAAACAGCTCTTTGTTTTTTTTACAGGAAGCTACAAAAAATTATCTTGCCAAAGATCACCAGGCACTGCCACAGGGAAAGACAAGGTACATACAGCATTTGTTACAGTGCAGCACATTTGGACTTAGCAGCTGCACATCCGAAACTGCTGCTTTATTATCTTTCCTACAATACTGTGCAGGCCATAAACCCAGAAAAGTTAAGAGATAAAACCATTAAGCAAATGCCCTCTTACGTGCAATGGAAGTATCTTTATCGCAGCAAAAAAGAGATTAACTATTTGAACATGAGAACTCTAATGGCTCTGATGGAACCCTGACGAGATTACAACCTGGTCCTCTAAATCTATACCCACACGCAGAGATACAGCCAGTTATGTCCCCTTAGTGTCTGAAAAGGACGGCTGCTTTGTTATAAATCCACTGTAGTATGAGGTTAGGAAATTGTAGTAATTTTATCTAAAGATTTATGAGTCATGCTAAAAAGGTCAAAGTGTTAGTGACAATAAAAACAACAACACACAAACCATTTCCCAAAGGCAGATTAACATTTTTTGTCTTCTGAGATAGGATACTGAGCTATGAAAAAGTTAGGCAACTTGCCTGGAGTCACAAGATGAGTCATTGATTGAAAAAGGACAAGTGCAAGCTAAACCTGATAAAAATCTACAGCATAATGATGTAGCTCTTTCATGAATATGAAGGGACTCTGTATGCAGGCATCACTGATCACCTGTTGCTTTTCATAGCTGTTAATTCTGGGGTAAGCGGCAATACAAAAGCATGTGACTACCTCAACTGCCATTAACCATGTGGTTCTGCTTTATTTGCTGTTTATGAAATATTTCTATTTTGGAAGTTATTAACTTCTTACAAGTATACCTGTTCCTCCTTTCCCCTCCTTCCAGATGGAAAAGATTCTAGTACTATTTCACTCACTAAGCCCAGTGTAAGATCGACCCAGAAAGTTCTCTAATTATTCACACACAATGCCTTTCTCTATAGAGAGCAAAGAATACCACAAAATACCTGGATCTCTCTTCATTTCCCAGAAAGCAGCAACTTCCACACTACCACAAGAAGAGAATGGCCAGTACCTCACCAAGAGAAGAGCTCATTAAGCTGCATCCATAACAACAACTCACTTCAGTAATGAAATTACAAAGCAGCCACAGTATGTATTTTCAAAATATCAATCCTGATTCAAGTCCAGCTAAAAGTAAGCATGAAGCAAAATAAAGATTTAAAGAATGATAGGACAGAAAAGTTACAGCCTAAGAAAATAAATTCTATCTAAAAGAATTAATTAACACCTTTGAGAAAGGTGCTCAATTCACACTAAAAAGCCATCCCAGCAATTTACAGCTAGGTCACAGCAAGCACTAGATCTTCATTGCTTTTGCCTTTTCAGACAGAGGCAAAAATGTAAACTGCCCAGAGCTATCTGCAGGATGATGGACAACAGACACCTGACTTCTCATCACAACAAACTCCATTTATTGTGCTTCCCATTAGCCTTCTCTGAAGCCTTAAATCAGGAGTATGAACTGAATAAGGCAAAATCCTGCTGGTAATTTTGAAGCCCACAGCACATCACTGAAATTTACAAACACACAAGTCACTAAAGTGAACACGTGATTAACTTTAAGGATGATGCATTCCATAAGCTGACTTCTTTTGGTTTTTACTATTAGTCAAATCATAATAAAAACAATGTCACATACTTTGCTCTAGAGCTAAAGTCTAGTTGGTAGGAAATGGCCCACAAAAACAGCCACAAAAATCCTTGCTGAGAAGTAGGGCGAGACTGCCAGGTTTTATGTAAGAACTGTCAATTGCATAGATTAGGTAAATGAGAATTTGAAAGGTTCTCCTGCACAAAGAATAAGAAATTATCAGCAAGATTTCAGGGCACTCTGGGTTTTTTTATTCATTGCAAATGGTGAGACATCTAATAAGCAACCACAATACTCAAAGGTAATTTCAGGCTCACAACTGTGGGCCCAGTTATGAAAGAAAAACTCTTGTCTCGTGAGAACAAAATTGCAGGGTCAGAACTCCTTCTGAAACTTCAGTTCTGAAACGCTGGAATGCAAATGGAAGAATGTGCTCTGTTCATCATCAAATGTCCTACATAAAACCCTTCCATGAGCTTGGAGATTGCCTCTGGGCAGAGTCTTTTCTCACTGTTCTCATTTTCCTTTATGTGCTCTGTTGCAGCATCTCTGCATTAGTGTCTTGAACTGATAAGAAACCCACAAGTCCTTGGGAGATTCAAAGAGGCAAGGATAAAGTGAGTGGAGGACTTGCTCTTTTTAACAATTTTCACTTAAGCCACAGCAAAGAGGGAAAAGTTCCCAGTCTAAATATCATAATTAATACATGGTTTACCCAGTCTTATTACAAGGAAGCATGTAGGAAAAAGAGAATGAGTAATTGTCCCTATCAACTACCCTTTGTTAATGAAGAACTACCTACCATCTTTTTTAAAAAGCATATTATAGTGATCACTGAAGTTTTCTGTGTGTTTTGGAAAAACAGAGGTGAGATGAAAACATTTCACAACTACAGTATTTTTTTCTCAGTATCAAATAAAAGATATTTCAAAAACCACCTGGGATAGATAAGAAGATTTTCTGCTGGAGTAAAGTGATTTTCAACTTACGATTTCAACTACTCTGTTAATAGTTATGCCATCTCATTCATCACTGGAGGGAAAAAGGAACTCCAGGTAGTCCAGGACTTACCAGCTTGTAGCCAAATTTGTTCCAGAGTTGTCCACAGCTGCACAGGTCCCTGCTTCATTGTGCTGCTCTGCATAGTTATTTCAGACATGGCCTGTTCCAGTCTTGATGCAGCAAGGGAAGAGGCTCGTTGTGATCCTACGGACCAACCAAACAAGAACAAGAATGCATTTTATACTTCTTTAGGATATTTCTTTGACTCATTAAGGCAGCAGGTCTGATCCTCCACTCACTGCATCAGTTTTTATGTAACCAGAAGTCCACTGAATTTTGGCATGACCAACTGGAGAACTGTGTTTTGTAAAAGGTTAATTTACTGAAAAAAATGCACTAAAGTACCAAGGGCTGTAGCTCAAACAAGCAAATTAAGACACAGTAATTTTATAAAGGTCTGCTTAGCATTCATTAAGGAAGCAGCCATATTTTGCTCATTTGAGAAGCAGAGGTCTACCATCAAATCTTTCCCACAAATACTTAGAAATAACCCATTCTATAAGCACAGTCACCATACAGTTACAAAATGTGCCCCACTGATATAAAAACTTGGTATAGCATTACAAGTATCTTAGCCTCCTTCACACAGCACACACATTTCAAGTGACATCAATATTTTTCTACTGATTTAGAGGCAATGTGGTTTTTCATTTAACCTTGGGGAGCAGAGAGTGCAGAGCTTTGACTACATTAACCTTTAGTATGCACTGTAACATTTACACAAGAATAAAGTATTTGGCGCCCACATCTCTGGGACAAAACATCACATCAAAAGCTATTCCCAAGAGGAGCGCATAGGCAGAGACCACATTCTCCGGTACAGCAAGTGAGATTACACTGGTGAGCTGACCTCTCAGAAGGGTAGCAAGAGGATGGTAACAAAATAATGAGCTACAAAATGAGATTTCAGATCTGACTTTGTAAAGCTTTGAGAAATAAGTATTTTAGTATACACAGATTTAATGTGATTTTAAGGTTGATAAATTCTTCTCTGGAGAGCTGCTGTGACTGAAGCACTTGTGCTGATTAGCATTACTCTTGAATCTCCCCTTACAGGCTGACCTCACAGACCGCAAGATCAGAGTTAAAATCCCTCTTTCTCTCACCGCAGTCACCCTACGGGAGCAGCAAAGCCTAGAAACAGGTACTCCGAGAAGCTGGGATGGCTCTGGGCAAGGAAAGGGACAGAAGGGAAAAAACTAATCTGTCACGAAGCTTATGCATTAAGTGGTCTCTGAGAGGGACAGCAGCTTTTCCAGCTGGAGTGTGCTGAAGAGAGGGCTGCCAAAGCGCACCTCCTTACCATCAGAGCGACACGCCACCCAGGGTGCTGGTGGGCACATCCAGTGGTGTCCCAGCCATGGGGCGCAGCCTCCTGCCAGGCACGTTTCTGCCCCTCGTTCCTTTGCCAGGACACCTGCGCATTTCGAGGCAGGACACGGCTGCAGCTTCTACCTAACCCGAGGTGAGCGCGCCATGGCTTGGGAGAGACCACAAGTGCATCTCCAAGCCTAAAACAACTATGGGAAATATTTGTGCCATTACCTCATCGTTAACTAATGTCATTCATTTTAAACAGCAGAACTTCAAAACAGCCCTGCAGCGCAGGTGCCTCCCGCAGCTCCCTCGGAAAATGCAAATGTGCTCTTCCTAGCTGCATTTCTAAAATTCCTACATTTTTTTAAAGACACTCCTGATCTAATGTTCCGAGAGAGGACAGTGCAGTAGTGTAGCAATTACCGCTTTAACAGTACGGTAAAAGCAGGGAGAATTTATTATATTTAATGGTTTATTTAACAAATTCATCTTCAGCCTGTTTTACTGCTCGAGATTCCTCCCTCTGCCTTGCCCACTTACTCTTCCCCCCCCCGTCCCTATCCCCACCTGGGAGAAATTCCACCAAAACTCCCAGAAATTCAAGTCAGAACAGAGCTGAAAACTACCAGGCATTTACCCCCAGCCATCCAAAACACAGCTTCTCCGAAGTGCAGAGATAACAAGAAAATGGACACATGAACAGCTAGTGATATTATCAGGCGCACTTTGAAGTTAGGGAAGACCTCTTGCCTTTTAGATTGCCAAACTTGGAAAAAATTACATATGCTTTGGGGACTGTGCAGTCAGCCTAACCAGATTCTTATATTAGCACTCCTGATGATGTTAGCATGCTTTGAAAGCGACTTTCAGAATCATATTTTTCTGCCAAGACTGGCCTCTTCCAGAGAGGCTTTCTGGAGCTGTGTTTCTTGCAAACACCCGTGTGTAATGCTGGGCTGCTTGCATTGGGTGGGCAGATGGACTGAAGTTTTAGTCACATCCTCACAGAGCTCAGGGAAATCCTCTTTTCCTTGCAAGTCAATCCAAGAAAACTATGTCACTTTAAGGCACCTTTATGCATTTTGGAGAGGTTCACATGCTGCCTAAGTAGATCCACTCAGGATCGACTAAAGCACCCTTCCCGCACAAAGCAGGCTTTACAGCAGTATCACAGAGAGCTAGTTGCAACTAAACGAACACAAGTTAGCCGCTCCTTTTCTCCTTCTCTTCAATTAGCCCAGTAGTTGCCAAGAGGGAGATCTGACAAGACTGACTTTGCCCTGTGCAGTGGGCATCTGCACAGCCATAAAAATAAGAACCCAAGTGACTTAGCGACTTACAGCAGAGGCTCTTTGCATTTAATGGCCTTTGCCAATCTAGTCCTTTCACGTTTACTCTCTTTACCTTCTTTTCCAGCCTACATGAGGAAGCAAACCACACTAGACAGAGGGCATTCCACCTCATGTCTTCACATCCTTGTCCGGTCTCAGATAGATAGGCTCCTTGTTCTAGATACATAAACACAAGACAAAAAGGCTCTCTCCATCAAAGCCCATACCTCAATTTTTGATGCTGTTATTCTTGCCCATCTCTTCTGGGCTGCTCATAGGAAGCCCCTTAAAGCTTGACTAACCAAACAAACTCCACAAGACAAGGGTTTTGCCAGCCTACACTGAAAGGGGCTCAGCCACAGCTCTGAATGTCAGGCAAGCAATATGGTGACCCTGGGGGTGGGCTGATGGCTACTGGACAAGGTAGGCATGTATAGTACTGGCATGACTCTGACCTCAGGGGGGCTGGGGGAGACAGAAAAGCTTCAAGCCACATTAAAAATTGCATCTGAATGTCTCATTATAAAATATCTCTTCCTAAAGAAATGTAGATCTTTATATGCTAAAAAAACCTCTCCACAAAACCTGTCTCGCAGAACTTTAATGTCATGCCTCAAAATACACGCAAATGTTGGCATAAGAAGATACCACATCAATTTGTTATTTTAGTGCAGTCTCTTTCTCTATTTAACAGCTCCACTAGCCAGAATAAAACTTCACATTTTACAATAAAGCCCTCCACACATCTTGGAAATAACTCATAAAAATAATAAAACTGATTTTGTTGTGATGAGCTCTGCATACAAGCCATACAAAATCTATCCAAATAATTTTAAAGCACTGTTCCAGGGTGTCATAAGACCAAAAAGACCAAGTTTAATATTTTGCATCTATGAAAAAACTGCTATCAAAATAGAAATGTACCTCAGTAGATTTACTAGGCTTATAACAAACACAGAATTCTCTAGCCTAAATCACTTCAGGCAAGAGCATTATAAGATAAGACTAAATCAGAAAAAGAATGAAACAGTAAGGCAGCTGACTGATATCAGTGAATTTAGTTAGGAACACTGCTTCGGTTAGGAGAAGATGAAGAAAATAAAGGGGAATTAATCTTTCTGGCAGCAAACCTAAAATTCTGGCACAGCAAATAATCTCATTGTGGTCTAACTAATAGAGAGGCCAGTGTCAAACCCGGCCACAGTAACCTCCCCCTCCCTCAGTGATGAGCCCAGAGATCACAGAGCGCCTGTGTGCTGCCGCCTGCTCCCAGGGGATGATTTCACAACGGAGACCAGGGCCTGTTCCAGAATGATGCAGAAATATCAGACTTCTCCCCTCCTTCAAAGCAGCCAGACACAGCCACAGCTCCAGGGAAGCACAAGGGTGAGAGAGGCAAGAGCTGTACTCTCCAATCTCACCTCCTGCTGTTTTCAAAGAGGCTCCCAACCAGGACAGCAGACCCAGTTGCCTTCCCTTCTGCAGATGGAGAACAGCAGCACCCAGAGCCTGCAGAGCAGGGAGTCACAGACCCCTTTTGAAACCAGCCAGTGCCAGGTGCACTAAGGTAGGTGGTGTAATCTCAGTATGTGCTCCATCCTTACATCCAAGGACGTGGACGTGGGAGCAACCATGTTAGCATGGAAACCTGGATTCTCAAAGTGGAGGAGGAATACATTTCTTGGCTCAAACCAAACTGTATTCAGTGCAAATCAATTTAGATGTGTGAAAAACCGGTTTAAAGCTTGTACTTTACATTAATTTCCTCTTTCTGGCAGGCAGCACCACAGTATACAGCATTTTCTGCTGAACTACAAGCTGCTCCATTGCATGCTGGCAGCTAGAACTGGGCTAAAGAGAAGGCTGGAACAGGTCCCCAACCCAGGTGCCTTTTGAAGAGGGCACTACATAAGAGCCCAAACATGCCTGAGCTTTGCTATGACCCTAGAGAGGATGCTGCAGGTCTGCAGCAGAGGAGTGAGCAGGAGTAAGGTCTTCAAAAGGTGACACATCACCACATCAAAATATTACAGGCTTTACTGGTGACAATTTGGTTTCAAAATCTTAAACCATGGTGTGAAGTGGGTGCAGGCCAAACCTGGCCATACTTTCTCCAAACAACTACAAAGCAAAGCAAGGCACCTCCAGAAAAACACAGAATCCTCACTCAGAACACCTTTTACATTCCATTAAGTTCCAGCTAGAGCTGAGGGTGTAGGGATAAATCCAGACTCAGTCACAGAGTCTAGACACCATACATCATTCACTGCTCCAGCAGCAGAGTGAGAATTGGATGAATAACAGAAGTACTGTGACAAATATTATTTTGAAGGTTTTATTACTTTTCTTATTGGGATGATAGGAGATAGTTCACAAATCTTCAGAATTATATTCAAGTGATGACTATCTTAAATGATTTTGTATTACCAGGAAGTTTTCATGATATATACACCATCTTTTCCAGTTAATTTTTAATATGCCAAAGAGCATACACTTATTTAGTGTATCCTCTTCCTCTATCTGTGCTGAATTTGGTCTGTTCTCTTTAATTAAGCCAAAGACTCTAGAACATTGCCACATGAACAACAAGAAAAAGGACCTCTACAAAATACAAAGACTTATCTCAGTAGAGGGTAAAAAAAGAGAAACAGAATTGAAAAAAATGTAAAAAAAAATGCGTATAGAATCAGTAAGATAAGAATGTCGTAAATATTACAAAAAAGAAAGCAGGCATACTGAATAATATTTTGATATTTGAATGCTCAAAACTTAACCTTGCATTGCTTTTTAACCATTAGTGGGTGCAACGGGAGTTTAACACACATTATTTAATAAAAGCCATGTACTTAACACATAAGAACTGGTCCTCCATCTTGGCCATATATGCTAAGTATGTGATTTCAGTTTTATAAATTCCAAGTGTTCATGATTAAGAAACAGACAAATCCTAATTCCCTAGCCCCAAAGCATGAGGCTTCTCTATGAGTAGGGTTTTTTAAATCAAGCTTTTATATTCTTCTTGTTCAATTTCTGAGTTTGAGGATCACTTTTTTTTTCAAGTGTTTTTTCCACATCCACAAGGATAGAAATTTACTTTCCTAAAAATCTCTCTAAGTTTAAAGGCAAGTTTCTCACATAATCATCTGATTTTGAGAGTTAGGGTTTAAAAGGAAGCACCAAGTATCACGAGACTTAAGATAAAAAAATCACAAGCCAGCAGCACTCTCTGAAAGCTTCCTTTTCCCTTCCTGCCAAGATTAGCTTTTATGTCTCTGTTATTTCCATCTGACTGTATCTGTTACTGTATGTATTTACCATACAATAGAACATCACAAGGTTTATGCACAAATCCCAAAGCGAATCCCCATCTAAAAGGAACTGAGACTTTCATTTGGCTTTCCAAAATTAACAATAGCAGCTGTCTTGATCAGGACGTCTAACAAGGATTAAATGGTCGGGGGGGAGGGCAGGAAGGAGAAAAAAAAAGGACTGAATGATACAGTTCTTGTAAAAGTGCAGTGAACTTCCATCTAATACCTTTCATGCTTGTCTTGGAGAACTTTGTAAAAGAAAGCAGAAACTTATCTCTGTTTTATGCATGGGGAAGCTAAGGGACAGGCAAACCACGGTGGTTTCTGCAGCAGAGGTGGTCATGGAGACAGATCTGGACCTCCTGACCACCAGTCCAGCAACATGGATATGGTGCAGCCCTGCCACCCTCACCAAACAAAATAAAATATTAATCTCTCACAAAAGCATGTGTTTAGGACAGAAAAGCACAAATCTTGCTTCCTCACCAGAATCAGTATCGTGAGCATCTGGGAGAGTGAGATGCAGTCCATTATGCTTTTTGATCGCTGGTGTTTCGGTCACACTACTTCCTTTCTCAGAGCCACTGTAAAGAAACAAAATCATGTTACCTGGCTATGTCTCAGTGGTCTCCCCAAAGCAGGCAATTACCTAGCTGCCACTAGAACTGGAAAATCAGGGTTTCCAGTTGCAAGAAATCAGTTTCTTGACTGTATTAACATGCCCCCAACTGCCAATGGACAGGAAGCTCAGAGACACAGTGCCCAGCAAGGGCTCCAGGGCACGTGTTGGTATTTTTATCTGGCTGTTGGAATCTTTGCAAACCACAAGGAACATGTTGGCAGCTAGAAGTCAGATTAGAGGAGGCCCACCAGCAAACCTACATTTGGCAATAACCATCACCTCTTGTGCTAGTCTGCAGAATAATTTGTTCTGAGGTCTACTATGCTGATCCTTTTGAAACAGACCAATTACCACCTTCCACCTGGGTGCTAATTTCTTCTTTTTTTTTTTAATTTTTTTTTTTATTTCAAAGGGTCTGTTTTCTCCTCTTCCACTTTCATTCTGTTCAAAAAAAGGAGGAAGATAAAAGCTACCACATAGAAAGGGGGACTATGTGAAAGGGGGAATGTATGGTCTGCTTTTCTATGAGATTTCTGTCCTCACAGGAGAGGCCTTCTGAAGAGAAACTTCAGAAAAAACCCAAACGACCAACATGTACCTAATATAAAATCACTTAACACACATCTCCTGAGCCTTCCTGTCACCACATAGCCTGCCATCCCCCAAGGATCAGTGGTGATGATATTTCCTCTCATCATCCATTAAGATACAAAATACCAAAAGGAAAAGTGACTGCCTTGGCTACTTCTTCTGGCACACTTCCAGGTCTGCAGCTCAGCCTTTGAACAATATTCCTCCCAGGAAACAAGCTGTCAGAGAGTCATGATTGACTTGAATACCCCCACCTTTCTCTCTGATTGGTCCTTTGAATTTGCAGTAATCTAGCAAAAGAATTGGCTTGGGACTACTATTTGGTTTTAACACTATTATTCTGTTATCACAGAAAACAACAGCAAAAGATAAACCAAGTCTTGTCCTTTCCAGTTAACAATCCAGGACTGAAAGCCACTTACTATCATTCATCAGAGTAACAATGGTATTAATAGTTAGTTAACCTTTTACTTGGGCTTTGGCATCAAACATAATGGTTTCTGTAAATGGATCCTGAATTCTTGGGCACTTGACTACACTAATCTCCATCCTTGAATGTGTGTCCTTGTCTTCCATACTGATTTCCACACCAATAACTCATTTGAGACTATAATGTGGTGAGAGAGACAAGGGAATATTAAATTCTCTGTCCTGTGCCTCAGCCTTGCTTATCCAGGATTAACCCAAGTGTAAATGCCCTGGCTGGGAGCTGCTGGTTCAACTGTAGGGGCAATTCTGTCTTACCAGTGTGTTGTGTATGTAGGAACAAGGCAGCTACACTTCCAAATACTACTCCCACCACGTGAATGCTGCTTTGATGCAGCAGCCATCACCACAGTGCCACTGTTTAGGAACAAGATGCAGCAGTGGTTTATATGCTCTACTCCTACTCCAAGGACGGGTGAGGAGATTGGAAAATCCCAGGCTGAAAAACCAATGGAATGCATTGTGCTGAACAGCCACTCCCAATGGCTTCATTGTTATTCTGGAGAAGGGCTGACTCCTTAAAAGCTGCAGTACAAGGCCTTCAGCCAAGAAAGCTTTTCCATGCGCCATGGAAAGGATAGCAGCCAGATGATTTGCCTTCCACACACAGCACTGGAAAGGCTGACGGCAGGACATTTTGCTGTTCTACTGCCCATGTTTTTGAAAAGTAGTTGAGACAGTGGACAAAATGGTGACAAAAATGCCAAAGGGAACACTTGATTGTGAGAGACTGCAGAGGCACCAGTTTGTCAGAGAGAGGAGCAAGAGGAGACTTGAGCATATGAATAGCTGCCTGGGGATAAAATATTGGGTCCTGAAAGACTCTTTAGTCTATCAGAGTCACAGTAAGATTGCAAAGCCAGGAAACTTAGGCTGGGCAAATGAAACTAAATGTAACTAAAATGGCATTCAATTGCGTAGGTGATTATGTACTGATTAAACCAGTAAAGCATACTGGGTGCAATAGCTCTTGACTGTGTGTAAATACAAGCTTCTCTTTTCCAAGAAGCCCTAAAAAAATATCTTCATCCAAGACTCACTGATAAGAATTTCCCTTTAGTTCCTTTGCAAGTCCTACCCAGAATACTTCAGATGTTTGTTAGCTGATACTGCTGCAATTTGCTTAATACAAGGGGCTTCCTGGGTTATTAAATGGAACTGCAAGTACAAAGTTCATTCTTGTTACCTTTCATTTAGCACTTCCCAACAGAAAGTACTTCATGACATACTTTTTGAGAAAGTTTTAAAAAAACCAACAAACCCCAAAACAAAAACCCTGCTGGGAATAACATCAGAGTTTCTAAAAGCAAAAGCAAAGCAATTTGTTTTGTTTAGGCTTCTATGGCTAAAGGTTATCAAAAGCCTCTAAAGCTATCACATCTTGAGTTTTTAAGTGTAACGGCCAAAGAACAGCTTGGGATCCAAATGCAGTCCAAATGGCTGAACTATGTGTCTGTTTTCCAACACACTCTCTTACAGTCTCAGGCTTGCAGTCCCGCCTTGCAAGAGCAAATCTTTCTCGGTCATAATTGTTCAGCACGGATTTGATCAGCTTCACGAGGACTACTCATGGGCATAAAGACTATTAATGTGAGAGGGACATGACTGAACCCTTAGCTAAAGGAACTAAGGCCTAAGGAAATCAATGATTCCAGTCTCTAACAGACCACTTCTCGGCTGCTATGCAAACATCTTGATTTTTGTGTTTGGTCTGCTTCTCATTAGCTAAACCAACAAGAACTACTAACAATCCCTCAAGGACAATCTGTACATAGACATGCATCATTCTGTACATATACTTCTGTTTTTATTAAGTTTAAGTAAATGCACACAGAAATTGGGGAACAACACAAGCTGTATCAGCCTGCTGTTGTGAGTGACCCCATCAAACATGCTGTCCTTCCCATCAAACACAATCTATGGACATAATGGGTGAAAGGTAAGTACAGTCCTGGTATAACAGCCTTAAGACAGTTGTACAGTACAGTGGTACCTTGACTAAGACAATATCCGAAAGTTGTCAGAAGTAAGAAAACCCAAATAGGTATCTTTCACACTTTCTCAACTTTACTTTTAGGTGAGGCAGGAGATGAAAGGGAAGAAACAAACAGGGAAGCTAGTATTGTTTAAATGCAGATTTACTAGGATAAGGGAAGGGAGAAAGATGCTACATTCTCCACTTCTTTCCTTTCCCAGTTAGCGCCAGGCTGTGCAACCAACACACAACTACAGCATACGATAGTTTGGCAGTGTGCCTTTCCTTGGCTTACTCACTTCAGGACTGTGTCACCCTCACACATTCCTGGTGCCAGCTTCTGCAGACTGTGAACAATAGCTTATGAACACTCAGCACTACTGGGGGGGAAAAAATCTGCCCTCTGTTCTGGACATCCAAATATGGATAGAGATTTGCAGACATTTGGATCAGAAACTCTTGCTTCAAACTGCTTCTTCAATATTAAAGTATTGAGGTTTTGTTTGTTTTTTAAATACTAGTTATTAAAATCTTGCCTTTGTTTTTTTTTTAATCACAACTAGAAATATTACTTACCTTTTAAACAGTACTGTTTACTACCCTTTTTGCAAAATAACTTAAGTATCTAGAAAATTAAAGACGGTAACTGCATCCACAATAACAAACTTGAATTTGCTACAGTGGAGAAGGCCTACCTGTGCTGTAAAACATAGACCATCTGCCACATCTGCAACATACGTCTGCATGTCACCAGAGCCTCTTCAGGTCCTTTATGTATCCATTCCAGTTTTACTTTGGTGAACAGCAAGCTGCAAGATGAAAAAGAGTAACTCCTATTTTATTGGCAGGTCATAAATGTAGAGAAACAGTATCACCCTAGTGAGATCCTAGAAGGCAGCATTTCTACTTCCTCTGTATGTGCAGCAACAAAAGAAAACACCGGAGCACAAAACATTTCATTTGGCTCAACTTTGATTCCCTACAAGGAGATGAGCGGATTAACAATATTCCTCAGCTGCAGTCAAATTTGCGTCACAAAGCTGGCAGGGCAGTGTTAAAAGCAATGCACTGCAAAGCTAACAAGGTGAAATGTACAGTGAATCTCTTTTTATTTTGGGTAGTACTGAAAACAGAATAAAAAGAAATCGCCATAATACATATGCCAGGCTGTTTTCTTAGTCTGGCATTTTCTTACAGCACTGACTTATATAACGAATTTCAGGCAAAACCTCCAGCACAGTTAACATACACAGATAATTATGTAATGCCTTGCAGGAAGGAAATGCTTTTTCTTAACCCCAGCTGGCAATATCTCATGCCCCCAGGCAAGACAGCTGATAGCCTTGTACATTCTTGTTCAAGGTAGTGTAACTGCTGCTACTATTCTTATACCTAGAGAAGATCTACTTCCACAGACCGCTGGAATTCAGCAGAATTGGGTCACGCAGAGGTTAGAAGACAGATTTGGCAATGACACAACCTACCACTTGCTGCCAGCATGGCTTTTAGCACCATCCTTCACAACACTCATTTTAATTGCCAAGACAATTTCATTTATTTCTTATTTACTAGTGCAAAATACTCTGCTTTAAATTTTTTCATAAAGTCCAAGATAACTGCATTTTTAATGAACTAAGTATGGTGATTGTTCCACTGGATGCACATATATGTACACACATGCACACAATAACAACAGCTGAATGTTAAAATTCCTAAAACCAGTTCTGTGAATGTGACCTGCAGGCTCCTGAGGAATCCAAACAACTTTGGAAAGAGACAACAGCAACTGCACATGAGATGTTAGAGAAGACTTTGCAGCTGAGTAAGAGATCCTTCACTTGGAATAATTAGAAATCTGTAGCCAAGATTCTGTGGTGCATATCTACAGCAATGTGCTAATACAGCACTTACAAATATCACACTGGGGATTTGAGGATTGGTGGGGGTTTTTTTGGAGGGGAGGAGCCAAAATGTAGCCCAACTGTATCAACTACTATAGGGATGTCTGTAAGTGAACTGGGCTCCTAAAAACAAAACTTGTTCCAATGCAACAGAATAATCACAATAGAAAGATGGAAGATTATGCCCTGGACTGTGCTGGTATTATAAAAGATAACTTCATGAAAGTGAAGTTCCTGAGCAACAATGCTGGTAAGAGGTCAAACAACCCTTAGGATCCATATACAGAAGTGTAATCAAGTAGGAGCTGGAAGGCATGGTTGTTACTGATCACAGCATCAGCAAGACACTACAATCCTGTTTCTAGCTCTCATTCTTTAACTCCAGAAGATGATTAAAAATAGGATGATGTTCAAAAAAAGGTTATGCAAGTGATATGAGGGCTAGAAAAACTTTATTCATCAGAGGATTAAGAAGATCAGTTTATTTGGTTTAACTAAGAAGCAGCAAAGAAATTATTTTGCCACTGCCTGCAAACACCTACGTGGAGAAGTATTTCATTGTGAGTCTTTAATCTAAAAGAAAAGCTATCAGAAAATCTAAGAATTTGCTGGAAGCTGAAACTAGTCAAATGGAAATTTATAAGTAAATGCATTCACATAACTATCAAGGAAAATAATCTTTGCAGCAACTACCTTGTATGCACAGTAAATTCTGTAGTCATTAAAGCCTTTTCAGCAAGACAGGATAACATCTGGAAAGCAATGGTAGTGTACAAATAGAAGCTGTGGGTTTGATGCACAGGCTTATGAGCAAGTATCTTTGGGCTGCACTGTGCAGAGGGGTAAGACTGCATCTTACTCCTTCCGGAAATTACGCTATTAAAAATATTTTTCTAGTCCCAGAAAGAAGCACATTGAACAATCCATACTATTTTAAGCATAGAAAATAATTTCTATACCACTTCAAACTTTCAAAATGAAAGCACTTCTAAAGGACTGTACAACCCTCCTTGCAGCAGAAGAATGGTGGTCAAGGAGACCAAGGCCCAGAGATCAGTTGTATTACATCCCTGAATACGCCACACTTTTGAGCACAGTAACATACCACTCCATATCAATTATACAGGTGAATCTATTAACAGACAGTATTAAGGGTTCCTTCTTCCTTTCACATTAGTCCGGACATAGATGGCCTGTTATCAGCAGGCAATTAAAATCACTATGTAGTATATTTAAACATTATAGTTAAACATTGAAAAGACAAAACAAATACCTCATCATTCTACTGCTTACACTGAGTATATGTCAACTACTTTGGATGAAGATGCAATGTTCTTTCTCCTGAGAGAGAATAATAGCTAGTGAAAAAAAGCAACCCTCACAAAACCAAAACGAAGCCTCAGCACAATACTATCACCGGTCATAAGGCTCAGGCACACTAGGACTGTGGAGATACCAAGTGCTGTTAAATGTTCTGGTATTAATGTCTGGAATAGTGTTATCCATGTTATATGTAGCAATACAATGAACCAAATCAAAAGGAAAATGGGAAGAATGTAAGTGGCAAAAGGAATCAAACCATATCAACAGCAGTTGTAAACAATGCAATTAAACATGACAACTAAAACATGAAAATACAACCAGGATATTATTCTGCATGTGGGTATGCTGTTGGTATTTCTCAGATCCTAATAAATTTTATAACAGTGAAATCAGATAATAAATACACAGAGAAAACACTGAAGTAGTATCACTTATTTCAAGCTTATAATTTTAGCACTGGGATAGCACTCTTGCTACACATAAATCTAATGATTATTGTGTCCTATCAGTGTCTGTGCACAATGTCAGGGGCATAAATAAAAATTCTTATCCACAGATGTCACCTTGTTTTATTTTCTTAATACCACTGTACATTTGTATGATGGTTGTACTGTTAAGCAGCATTGACTATTAAAAAGATTCAACACATAAAAATAGCCCCAAGATTATCAATACAGTTTTTGGTAACTCTGCTAGCCTCTGAATATGGAAACCAATTTTGAATAAAGCAAGCATATAAATTGCTTCTACATAAGCATAGGAAAGCAGAACAAAAAATCAACATATCACTCTTGTAATGTGTATGATTTCAGGGACGGTAACAATGGATATAACCTGTCCTTGTGATAACAAACTCTAAGCTCCCTCTCAGAGCAGGTTTTCTTTTTTAGTGTATGTGGACAGTATGTAAAGGCTTTTATTCCCTGATGTAATGTCGAGCTACTGTCACAAGCAAACACGCACATCTATCACTGCAACATGAACTCTAGAAAATTAAAATCTGCATACAGGAGAATTTGCTGAGATATGAAGCTCTGAAAAGTCAAAATTATGTTTCCCAGGTACTAAAATTTTAATAGTATAAATGACAATATCACTACAGTATGCCACAAGACTGGAATACTGGAAGGCCTACAAAAATTTTCAGAAGCAACCAAGCTACTTTGTTTATTTCAGAAGGCATTCAACATTTGTCTTCATAAAGACTGATTTCCCTTGCTTATACTGATGATGTTGAAAGGCCTAGCCAAACACACCTGCCAAGCACTTCCAAGAGTCTTCTAATCCTACAGGGCTAAATGCTGAGCCTTTAAATTCTTTAATATTACCCATGAAGAAAAGAGGCAGTTCTCTCCTATCATTCACAATCTAATTACTGAGGTTTAATAGCTAATACTTATTATCAGAAGATTTCACATGTGCATATGGTATATTATAAATGCTTATGAGCACATCTGTGGAAGTCATGAGTTGCCATGTATAGCAATAACCAATTGACAACTTTATGCATGCTTTAGGACTCTATTAAGATTTATTAATCAGTTAATTATTGTGGCTTTTAAAAGCTGCATTAAAATGGAGCTTTTAGTATGAAAAGTAGCCCTTGAACTACACAATCATACAGCACAATGGGATCTCTGTGTTTTATGTGACAAGCAATAAATAATGCCAGTACTATAACAAACAATAACACCTTCTACTCCTTTCCAGGTTGAGAGACTAAATCAGGACTAACGAGTATTATGCAGTCATTTATCTATATATTTTGCCATTCACCGTCTGCTTATAACCCCTCTAGCTTTTCAGAGCTTGTCAGCAGCTGCTCAAAGATCTACATGTCTTTGAGCTTTACCAGATTACTGGTGTCATTCCCAAAAGTCTTTCATTATTTACCCAGACTTGCCTACCTACACACACAGCTGCTGGGTTATTTTGGGTTAGGAATATGAAGGAAAAAAAACAAACCACCAAAACCTGGAGCAGTGTATCTCAGTTCACAGAGACAATGGCGTATATCAGCATGAAGATACTCACCTTCTGCAACTAATACACATACTCTGTTTCTTTCTTTTATTAAATGACAGGATGCATGTACCTGTTTGTTTGTACAGACATTTGCCCGGAGAGAGAAACCAGAATGCTTGTGACAGCTCCGAGAAGAGTGAACACACTTTATCCAGTTACTGATTGATGGGGTGTGGAGCAGCATGCAAATGCCACTGGAGAGCAGGGACCATCTTGCTCTACTGCCTCTCTGAAGCCCAGATAAATATTCCACAGCAGCTCCAATGAGAAGCAGGGGACTGTCACAATCTGGATGGGTAGACGGCCCAAGTATGCCCTCTGAGGAATTGCAAGGCATGGATTAAAACCCCCAACACTTCGATGACTGAAGTCTTGAATTAGTTTCTTCTCCTTTAAGGTAATGGATACAAAAGGTGGATACAGGACATAAACTGATCTAACAGAGCTGGGAAGAAGATGTAGCAGACAAGAAAAATGATCAAAGTTTTGGAATGCTTTTGATACACAGAGATAGTAAACAGACTTCTCAGTCTGAAAAGGAGGCTGAAAGAAGAGATGATAAATTTCTAAAGTTATTAATAGCATGAAGAAGACCAGGAAGTCCAAGCAAATATGTGTTGTTTCAATGAAAGAAGGAATATTCAACAAAGCAATCAAGTAGTAGATGTAAAATGAGCAAATGAAGTGCTTTATCATATAATACAAAAGTGCAAAACCCATTGCTACAGGATGTTCTGGAGCAGGCACATAAGTAGGTTCAAAAAGGGATTAGATAAATTCACAGATGACAGGCCCATCAGGAGTATTAAAGACAACCTAACACAACCTCTGGCTCCAAAAGCCTCTGAACCACTCCGTTGACAAAAGCAGGAATGATATATGAGGGGTAGGATCATCCTACTGCTGTGTTTGTACATGATCTTTCCTGTGCATTCACCAGATGCCCTGCTGAAGCCAGACAAGTCCTTAGTTTGATCAAGAATGGCCACTCTTACATTTTGATACAGCAGAAACATGATTGCAGCTCATGTTCTTTTTATAACCCAGATTGTCTGGGCTTGTTTTATCTGTCAGTATGAGAGAACAGTATATGTGGAACTGTAGTATCTTCACAGGAAATCAGTTGCTCAGGTTATCAGCTGCTGAGTTTAACTTCAGTGGTGAGACACCTATACAAATCAATTAGACCATGTACACTCTTTCCCCATAACCACTGTGGTTTCATTAACCTTCCTACAACACCTACTAAAGCCCTAGTCACACTGTCAATAAGAAAAAAAAACAGGCAAAATTGGAAAGCTGGTTTTAACCCACTGTATTTTTTGTTGATAAAATCAACATCAAAGTTTCTGCCTTCTTAAACAACTGTGTGCTTCTTGCAGTCTCTTGACATTTAAGGGCACATTCTCTAGTTAAATTAATGCCAGCAACTCTGACTGCAACCTCCTTTTATAACTTCATGCTGTGCCATATTATCTATCACTTTCCCTACAAAAATAAATTGATCATATACTTTTACAGACATACAGTCCTATTTTTTATGGCTCCCTGCCCATTTACCCCCCAATATGAACAAAAAACTAAACCCAAGAAATCTGTCAGTATGCCCAGAGAACTACTGAGTTCCCCTTCTCAGCCGAGGAAATCTAGCAGACTCAGAGCTGCCATCTGCTTTATAAGAATGCCCTGCTCAGAACCTCAGTCATGCATGACAACAGCAATTCAGCTAATGTTGCTCCACAAACTGTGAGGGCGACAGCAAAGAGTGAAAACAGCTTCCAGAGTGGTAGGTTCTAGGCTATTTAAAAGTTGACACGAGGAAGGCAATTTGCTAGGCTTAGCCTCATGACACAAGGCACCTAGAAGGTTTTTGCTCATAGAGAAGGAGGGAAAGAGAAGAGGTGATGAGAAAAGCCAGGATTGCAGCCCAACCTGTATGAAACAGCACAACAAAGCTAAAGGAGCAGCCAATGGCATGGCTCAAGCCATGGTGTTTTTTTCTGGGACTTCCTCCTCCTGCAAGCTACAGGTTGCACCTGATGGCAGGAGGGCATCCTGTCCATTCAGGTGAAGGTCCTGCCTGTGGACTACACTGCATATTTCTCCACAGCTCCAAATGGCACTTCCCAAGAAAAACATGTCTTCAGCCAGTCCAGCAACTCCATGCACTTATTTCAGCATTCAGGTCCACGAGATTCACTTGTGATAGAGAGGGCAAATATGATTCTATGAATTTTTTGTGGTCTATCCAGAAACCAACACTTACATCAGAAAGAGGTCCTGTAACAAACCTCCTTTATCTGCTAAACTCAGGCTGATGGCCACTTGAAGGAAAAGTAACAATTAACTAATAGTCTGTTGAAAGGAAAAGCAAGCTCATTTCCTCAGGGAAAAAAAACCGCCGAAACCAAAAACCAAGCACTGGAAGTCTTCTTTATCCTTACCTTTCTTCAGAATTAAGCTGTATCTAGCCATACCCAAGAAAGGGATGCACAAAAAAAGGGTCATCAGTATTACTGTCTCCCTTTTGGTTAAGTCATTCATTTTGAATGCCAGACTTGTGGTATTTTGCTTTTTGTTAACAATCGCACAAATCATTAGCAGAGCTGATAAAACCCCTTGTCTCACCTCGTGTTACATAGGATCCTTTGGGTGATACACCTGAAAAGAATTTTTATCTTCCTCTCACCCTGATAAGGAAACACAACTTTGTGCCATCACAAATCATACATATTTCAGTCCATAACTTGTCTGAATAAAGACAAAATTAATTTTCACAATTAAAATTTTTACAGCAAAACCTGGAAAAAAGTTTCTGGTTTTGCTATGAAAAGTGTTTACTTTTTACATGTACTCTAAAATATATAAAAATATATCTCCTCTTTAAGGAAAGTGTGATTTCTGCTTTCAACACTTGAGAAGACATTAAACTGAGGCTTAATCTGCAAGTGTCCCCACATGTTGTTTTGTATTTTCTTCTCTGACTCCAACTACACAGAACACTACCCGTTGTGTTGGACATTGTATGATCACATTTGGAAATCAAGGCCAGGTATTAGGCATTCAAGCCTAAAACTTAGAGGTCCACCTGCTATTCAGTTTCAATTGTGAATTCAGTAGGAGTTCCATGAATAGCTTCTCCATCCAGCAGATCCCCTGCACTTAAACTCTGGTGAGTCTGTGGTCAGTATCTCATTTGTGACTGGAAACATACACCTACACGACAATGTGCCAGTGTCAGTGCAACCTCAGAGGTGGACTGGAAACCATGGTCCACTGTATTCCACCCATGGGAGCAGTATGGCCAATATCCTATAGCTTGGGTTTGGGACGTGGGAGGGCCGTGCTCTGTTTACAGCTTCTTGGCCAGTGTTGGGCAAGTTGCTTCAGGTCCCTGTGCTTCAACTCCTCTAACTGCAGAGCAGATAACGGGAATGACCTTTGCAAAGCATTTGAAGAATTAGGTTCTTCATCACTGCCTTCCCCATATCCTTTACATTTAATCTCTTAATACTGGGGCTCTCAACTTCAGAGTTATTTGTGGACAGGAAGGAAAGCACGCTGAGTCCCTCTGTAACTGACATCACTTTTTAAACATTTTCTTATCAGCCGGACCTGATTCTTCAGAATTTTATCAGATGTGCCTACAAATAAATCCAGCCAGCCCTGATTAAATAGGAATTAATTTGGAAGGGCAGACCTGAGAACTATCATATTGCCACAACCCCTGGAATAGCTCTTGATTTACAGAAACGGAAAAGGAAACCAGGCCTAGGGTCTCTAATTGCTGAGCTGAGATCCTGCCAGACAAGAAAAGAGCATTAACAGTTCTAAGCTGAAATTCTTAACATGTTGCCAATACTTCCTATCCCTATTGACTGCAGAATTGGATGTTTCACTTACACTTCTAAGCTGTTGTATTTTTCATAAAAGCTTCTAGCATGACCAGTTTAGGCAGCTTTTAGAGGAAAGGACTCTGGCTAATGAAGTTACACTCAGCATCCACGTCGTCACCTTAGTCTACAACCAAGAACAGACCTTCTGTTTGGAAAGGTATGTCAGAATCCTGACTCATCTGTTTAAAGCAGTGAAATACCTCCTAATTAACCTAGTGTCAAAGTAATAAAAAAATGATTGCATGCTCATATTATGGATGCATAAATTACGCAACAAAATACAGCCAAGCAGAATGTCATACAGGATTAATAAAACATTTCTCCCCAACTTGACACAAGTATGAAATCTTGCATTTTACTGATACTTGGAACCTACAATCTGAAAACTGCATCATGCCCCCCACTGTATCAGCAAATTGGAACCATGCAAAATTTGGCCTTGCTATAAAAATACCAGGCACAAATTTAGATTTTCTCTTTCGAACTGCACTATACAACATTGTTAAACAGACCCTCACTGTTCCTATGATTTTATTTTGAGGCAATATAATTCATGCCACTTTGGCACTACTCCAATAAAGCACTTATAAAGAGTCTTTAAGCATAAGAGTAGTCCTGCTGAAGTCAACAGGAAGTCAATTATTCCTCTCCTTAAAACTGAGCATGTACTTAAGGACCTTGGTAGATCTAGCTCCTTATGAGCAGGATTTGTGAGTTTCTCTCCTAACTGCTTAACTTTGCATAGGACAAAGCATTAATGTGTGTAACACAAGAAGGGCCAGGATCTGCCAATATTTAGAGCTCGCTGTCTGCGTGTCTCAGCAGAGGTGAAAAAGTTGGAAATCAATCTGTCAAACACCACTGGATTTCACTGCAGGGTACTGGCTCTGGGGCACACGAGGGCACGTTTCAACTTACGTTCTGGCTAAGACAACCCACCATATACTTATGACAGTTTAGAGGCAGTGCTTTTTTACAAGATGAGCTTGTTCATTAAGGTATAGAGGAGCAGATTTCTATACTAGCCTGAAAAAATACAGGGACAGACATGCTCAAAAGGTGAAAATGATGGAAGTAAAGACAGACAAAAACTTCCTCATTTCTGAAATGAAACTCCAAACCAAAACCAATAAAAACCCCAACAAAACCAAAATATCTAGAACGAAACCAAAATATCTGGAACAAACCTGTGCTGTGGTTAAGTACACAGAAATCTGCTGGCTTCACCAAAGAAAATCCCAGAGAAACAAATGGCTACTTTGCTACCAGAAAGAACCATATTTGTCTAAGCCTGCAAAGCAAACCCAAGATGTAATTGCAGCCTATGTCAGCACCACTGCCAGCTGAACAAGGCTTGTGCAGCGGAGTAACAGCATCAGGAAGGCACAGGAGCCTGACCTTTAACGCAGAGCCAGCCTGTATTTCAACAGATGTGCTGAAAATCATGCTACTGCAGCTTCACTCAGTCCTTCACGGGCACAATTAAGCTAACCTAACAAAACCTGTGCTTATCATTTACCTTAACATTGCACTCTGGCTAAGAAAAATTAGACAGACAAAAATGTATTTGTGGTAGTGGCTGGGTTGCTTTTTCACCACATACAGTATTTTGGAGGTGTGCTAAGTTTCCTTATAAAGTTTATAGTTCCTTTTCATCCTTGAAAAAGCTAATCGAAGGGTCAGGACTTGTAGCCCCTAATCCCTGCCAGGTTCGAGACCATGCAGGCTGGCCTTGGCAACGATGACACTTTTTGTCATGTTGTTGCCCTCTCACACAGTACAGGTTCTCCACAGATGTCAAGCCAGCTGGCTGAACTGATATTGTGATAACTCTCCTTAATCATTACTCCAAGATAAAAACTCAGGATATAACAGCGAACAGCTCTCTGTGTGTTCCCTGCCGTTTTCTTCCTAACAATTTCCCGACTGCACACACCAACCCAAGGACACTGCCAACCTAGATAACCCGGTTCCACAGCTTGCATCCTTGACTTCTATATGCACAGTTTGCCTGAACACTAATACAATTCAGGCTCTTGCAAGCTGCATATTAAATTAAGCTTCATTCCTTAGCCTTGCCATAAATTTGAACTTCACTGATGCACGTATGACTCCAGCAGGTACACCTTACACTGTATGAGCAAGCTGAGTCACTGCTTATGAGTAACAACCAGCAGTCTTTCCACTTGTCAGAAATACATAACAAATTTCAATTAGAACTGCCAACAGGAAAATAAAAGCTGTGAGAGAAAGGTGAGAAATGCATGCATGGTAAAAAAAAAAAAAGCAGAACAAAATGAAAGTAAAAAGAGAATCCATGGCAGAATGAACATAAAATCAGATTAATGGATTATTCTTCTGCAATATCCTTTACACTCCAATGCGACAGATTTTCCAGATGTGCTGAGAAAAGATGACACAATATTATACATCCAAAGCAGTGCATGTGTGGTTACAGAAAATCCTTTGAGAAAACAGAACAGGTACAGTAATTACATTTTAAACATTCAAAACCAGCAATATTTGGCTTTCTTTTTGTAACAGCCTGAAAACACACCTTAGTGCAAAACTGCCAATACAGTTTAAAAGCTGGCTGGAATCAAACAAGTTTGACTGCTGAAAAACAGGTCTCATTTATAGAGTACAGTGCAGGTGACAGGATTACTGTTTTTTTGGTTTATTTTTGTGTTCTTCACCCACAAAGGATGTTTTTTTGTTGTTTTGGTTTGGTTTAGAGACACAGACCAGCATTTAGCAACCACTGACCTTTACAAATTTTAACACAACAGTGCTTTATAAAACTGAACTGTTCCAAAATTTAGAGCTGGCCTCTGCAATGAAACAGGTAAAAGGACCTAACATTCAGGACAGCGAGCTGAAGGCAATCAGCTCTGCTCAACTGAAATGAATGGCTTTCTGTCTTCTTTAACTAGCTGAGGATCTGGCACTCAAGCGTCAAGTCAGAAAAGCTTAGGCGATTTCAACTCCCCGAAAATCAGCATGTATTAGATAAACACAGAAAAGGAGGGTCAGTGCAGTTTCTATCAGCTGACTACCTGCTTTATCCCCTTAAATAAACCATTCATTTGCTGAATTCTAATCTCGCATACTTCCAAAAGGATTCTGCAACTGAAAAAAAAGAATGGAACAAAGGTGATAATGTATAGCAAGCCCAAGCCTTCCATAGGGAAAAGTTTTATACTTTCTCCTTTCCCAC
This sequence comes from Serilophus lunatus, assembly GCA_013399895.1. Taxonomy (NCBI): domain Eukaryota; kingdom Metazoa; phylum Chordata; class Aves; order Passeriformes; family Eurylaimidae; genus Serilophus; species Serilophus lunatus. The sequence continues at coordinate 953,137 of VXBA01004277.1, forward strand.
GTGGAAATGCTCAACTTCCACGGGGCTGCCAGTGCCAATTATGGAGCAGCTCTGCAGCAGAGCAGTAAGGTGCCTGAGGTCAAACTCTACACCTCTAGATCTCAGACAAGAAGGGGGGAGGACAGAAAGAGGCCAGACTGAACTCATTCACACCCGCTCCTGCCAACAGAACACAATGAAATCTCCATGTTTATCCTGTTTCACATATCCTGTTAATTTAGTACAGGACTTTCTGCAGAGAAAGAGATCAGAGCACAACAGGAGAAATCAGAAGAGTATATTAATAATTGCTGCCTTCTGATAAATTAGCAGCATATACCAGTTTGTCGTCCTTGAAGTAAGTCTGAAGGGGAGGAACAGGTAGCAGTATAAGAGTACTATAACTGTTCTGTTTACCATTTACCATGCTTTGCATTTATGCATGACTTTACTTTCCCTCTTAAAAGGCCGTCGTGCAAGCCAGCTGGAATTCAGAGCACACAATCTAATTTCTATTTCTTTTCTAAGCCAGCATGTCCCAAACACAAGAGTAGTGTTCCTCTCCATTCATACCACACTGAGGGCATTGCATTTGCACTATTATGTCCACACCTTTCCTTAAGTACCTTATTGAAAAAATATCCAAAGCCACTGTGCAGAACTCAGTACTCCAAGGCAATTGAAAGTGTTCAGGCTCTTTGCTGACCTGATTGGTAGTTTTGCCTCTGGAAAGCTTAACAGAGCCTGTCATTATGTATGTGACATATCCTACCATGATTAATTCCCTCAGGGAATGATATCCAGAGGAAGCATGGTTCAAATACACAGCACTCACCTGAAATCTGTCATTTTGAAACAGACTCTCAACACTAGGATGCATCCATGGAAGAGCTGATATTTTTATTTTCCTTGACTATAGATACATACCATAAACTAAATCCTGTCAAAGAAATTGGCTTAGAAGCTGTTGAAACACACAGACAAAAATCAGCATTCTTTGCTCTTGAACAGATTTGATTTAATTCATTAGAAATCCAGAAGGTGTTTAAAATTACCATGTGCCATTTAATATACGATGAAGTAATAGCTTCCTTCAGCCTTAGTGGAAAAGATTCAGAGCTGTAATCCTTTTTCAAATAATTACCCTGTTCATCAGGCTTCAGCACAAGATGACTCCAAGCAGAGGAGAAATTGAGAGACTGGCTATACACATACCAAGCTGAATGGCAATGAGAGCATTTGCAGGTGTTTATCAAGTCACAGGCCCGAATTAGGCTAAAATTAGAACTGCTGTAAAGGAAGGGCAAGAGCATGTGAAAGTATTGAGTCCATCTGCCATACAAAAGTGTCTTTGAAGACAAAAATGTATGAAGGGTGAGTATGGATGCTGACTGAATGAGGCAGCTTCTCAAAACTACAGCAGTGAATTAATACTTTCACATACATAACCTGTGGTTTCCACTCAGCCATAAGTTGCTCTGTGTGGCTACCCACAAAAATCAACTTGTAGAGAAGGGAAAGTTACTGGCTGACATGAAGAAATGAGACAGCTCAGGAAGCACGTACAAGTATCTCACTTGGGCAATTCCAGGACAGTGCAACTATATTCTTACTCAGGATAACTGTAGTTTTCTACTCAGGGGTCAAGGTAATCCTGCAACAGCTTGCATGAATGATTCTCTCCAACAGCAATGGCAACAAAATCCAACATGCTGACTAGATAGTATGATGAATTACATCCTTGCAGTCAGTTCCTGTATGGAGTATTCAGGACAGCAGTCAATAAACTTTTCGGGCATCTTTTTCCTGGTGGCCCTCGAGATGTTAGTTAAAGCAGAGACCTGTGAGCTACAGTGCACTTTTGGCACTGAATGAGACAGAGAAAGAATTAATTTAGAGAAACATCAGCTCTGTTGGACGCTGACAGATTCCTAATGCATCAGATTTGTGATTGCTTATGGCATGACTGATTTTTTTTTTCCCCCTGTGTGTTTTTCTTCCACTTTGTTCCTTATTTATAATGAGGTTCTACAGTAGCTACATTTGGCAAATTTGATATAGATATAGGCCTTCCCATTAAATTTTTCCCAATCCCTTTCTCCTCCCATTCTCTGTATTGCAGCTGTCAGGTCTCTCCAGGTACAAATTTACTATTCATGTAATACCTGCCCTTCAGTCAGCTGCAATACAGATTTTTTCATGTGATTCCAGCTACCCAAACAGCTTTATTTCTCCACTGAAAACTAAATAATAATAATGTAATGTGCTTGTTTCATTCAAATCTGCTAAAGTCTGCTTCAGTAAACCCTGCAGATCTATGTACTTCATACTGCCACCTCTTCTGAGCAGTTTGCTGTTTCCAACGGATACAAATTCTGGTATTTATAATTCAAGATTACAACCAATGGACAACAGAAACCTCAAGTACAAAAATACCACTGTTGCAAAGCCACTGCATCACAACTACCACAGTGTATAAAGTCCATAAAAACTACCATCTGGACACTAAGTTGTACTTGGTTTGCTCTATAATACAGTTCCATAGGAGTTAATCCATCAAAGACCATCCTGGTAAATGGATTAAATCACTGGAACACTTCATCTCCATGTAAACTATGTGCTTTCTCCTGTTAAACCAGTTAATTGCACTGAAGGGATAGCCTGGTGTGGCTTAGTACAGCTCTGCACCACTGCAAAACACTCCATCCCAACTGAAGACCCCATGCTTCACTGTGGGCAGCATGTGCAGCACACACAGAGGCCCTTTTGGATGTATCAGCCCTCCCTGCCCAAACTATGCAACTGTGAGACCCATTGTGGAAAAGAAACAACAGCCAGGGCACTGGACTCATCCTTTCCCCTCCTCTTCCATGGGCTGTGCCTCAGGACACATCCACTTGTCAAATTTTTCTTTTACTGCCATAAATGAAAGTTAAACTGCAACGTACCTTGTCAAATGAGTCATTCTATGGCTTATTATTGCTATTCAAGAAGTAAGCCTTACAGAAGTGGAAAAAATACTCTAATGGCACTAAATTTCAGAAAATTTTTCTTAAGTTCTAAAGCACTGATCAGCCCCCAAAGCATCTATGACTACATTTCTTGAGCATGGTGGACTGGCAGAAGAAGGATGGGACGACCCCAAAAGCAGTGATTACAGTTGCATCTCGGGCCCCTGTACCCATGGAACAGAGCTATGCCCACTGCTGTACTGCTATCTGTTTTGAACACTACCATCATCCTGCATGGAACTGCGATCTAAAGCTTTGGGAATTTTGTGCTAGAAAAATCCAATGGATGAACCTGTCCAGTCCATAAGCATTGGTCTGTGGACCTCAGAGCATGAGCACAGACACGCAGGAGACACCATGCAGAAACTGCTGTACACTTCCAGTCACTATACAACAAAGTTAAATGCTCTTGGAAAAAACAACATAGTAAAATGAAGCCTGAAACTCGGTGCCTATGTTAACTCATCCTATAATTAATTTACTAAAACAGGGAGAAAGGCACAAGTCGAGTTCTTCAACAACTCTAACCAGAACTGTGCAGTGAAGACAGCAAAACCCAGCCAGCTCTACTAATCTTAGAATATTCTATTATGGGATTTAGTGCTGTAGCTGATTTAGGGGAAGTAAAAAAAAAAAAAATCTTTCCAACTGTCAAAGTAAAGAGGGGGATTCATTTTTATATGGCCAGCTTTCATTAACAATTTGAACTAAATTGCTTTTATTTGGGACTTTTAAGATTACATTTGTCCCCTTAAGATTCAAACATTTTAATACCTGTCCCATCCCTTGCTAAGGTCATTATTTTAAATGAAATGTAAAACCTGGGTTTGAATTAACTGAAGGTATTAAGGAGCCTAAGTCGCATTTTTCACACAGGTGTTAGCTCACACAATGCAGTAAAACTCCAGCTCTGTTCTCTACATTCTGCCTCTCTACAACCATCTTGTCAACTTCAACTGGCAGACTGTTCTTCCTAACTTCACAGCCTCATCTGGTATGTACTATTGTTATTCCCCACTAAAGAGCTGTTCTACTCTAACCCAACAGCTGCATTTCACCAGTGTACAAAGTGATTACAAAATGTTTGATACAGCACAGGGCTGCTGGGAAATTCAAAGAGAGTATATCATTGCAAGGAGTCTGGAGCTAAAATGGTTTACTACAGTTATGAACTATCTAGGAAATGTGCTTTTGCAAAAGAATAGCTTTTTGCTTCCTGTCTGCTGGTGGAAAAACAGCACAGCACTACACAGAAGAGGTGAATTATTCCATCTTCTGATGTACAGGAACGGCCCCATAAAACTACATAAAAGCTTCAGATGGATATTTCTACCTTCTCTCAACTCCAAAGAACAGATTTTTGGCTTTCTCCTACTCTCTTTTCCCTTTTATTTTCCACACCTCCATTTCCTTGCCTGGTGCTTCAAATACTCTACCACCAAATGGCTAGAGAATTAGTAGGAGTAAGAAGCTGTTGCTTGAAAGAGGAAACAGAGTGCAGTAACACATTTTTATTGGAGGCTCATAATGTGAAATTGTGTCTCACAAGTCATTTGAACAGAAAGCCACTCAGTTTCAGAAAAGCCAACTATTGACAGACAGTAGAAGAGAGGGTCAGGGATCACTTCAAGAAAACAGCACTTTTTTTAGTTTATAAAGGCAGGATAAGGAGAAACACACACAGATTGTCCAAATGCAGTCACAGTTTTGGGACCATTCCTATGCTTTCAGTTTGCTTCAGCAAATGTCATGCTTCCTTTAAAAACGTCTTCCTGCTCCTCATAAAACATCAGTTTGGCAACAGAAAAGCTCTCAATTGAAGTTTTATGAGACCTTTTTATTAATAGAATAATAATTCTTTCTGCTGTTATTTAACCAGACCAACACTTTGAGGTTAGAATTTCTGTGAAAACCTAAGAAGTGCAGTTCCCAGGTTTCCAGGGGAGGTGGATCCCCATGGGCCATGCTGAGACCCAGCTTTTCACCACATCTCCCACACACACAGGTTTTGTTAAACTGTGCCAATGACACTTGCAGCATCCCTTGTTACCTTCCTTGCTCATTCTGCTATACTTGTCATCCATGCAAATGAGCACATAAGACACAGAAGCAAGCAGCATGCATTTATAAACCCTTCGCATAAATGCCACAAACTGTCCCTTCTCGGGCTGGTACTCAACTTCCTACAGATTTGCATCCTCTGCACCTGTCCCCCTCTGCAATCTGTTTCTGTTCCCTCCAACCACCCCTTCTCCCAGAGCCAGCACCCTCCTGGCAGTGCTGCTGCCATGTCCCTGCCTGGTGTACCCACTGCACACGTGCTCGCTGTCCCGCTGGTAGCTACCAAACCTGGCACCACATGGCTCAGCTCTGCCTGCCCCCTCCAGCCTTGACTCAGCAGGCTGCTTTTAGAAAACTTGCAGAAACTTATCTCCAGAACTTCTAACACACTGTCAAAACTTGTTTTAAATCAGCCAGTATTTTTTAAAAGTGCTCAAAGTATAAAAAGCTCAACTGCTTTTTATATAAAATAATCCCCATTTCTTTAGGAAAACAAGTTAAAAAAGCAGAAATATAATTAGAACATTTCCATTTGAAGGCAAAAGGAGAAAATCCCTCCATAGGTTTTAGGAAAAAGAAAAAACAAACAAACCAAAAAACACACCAAAAGCAAACAAATTAAAATTTCTAAATAGCTTTGAAAATACAGTAGTAGCTATTAAAATAGCATTGCACACAAAAGTGATAAATAAGCATATTTCAGGGGCATGATAGAGACTGATGTCCTGCTCATTGGAAACACTCCTTCATTAGCTAGAAACTTTGTTTTGTTGCTATAGTTACTGTCACTACAAGTGGCCCTGACTAAGGCATAAAGTATTTGTTACATAAAACCTCAACACAACTGCAGCCTTAAACTTCAGAAAGTACCAGCTCTCTGCTCAGTCCCACTTGCAAATTCTATTCCAAGCCCAGACTCAAAATCCTTTCATGCTGAATAGGGTGTGCTCTTGAGCAACAGTTTAATAGTGCTATTTAAGTGCTGAAAACATAATCAACGTTGTTCATGATACACACTGCAAGTGTGAAAGAATTTAGATGGACTGTGCACTGAGCAAGGGGTGCAGTGACTTCCTCCCTAGAGAATTATCCTCTTAGCAGTGGCCATGAGGTACAAGAGAAACCAGCAATCAACCTTAATAAAATTTGCTGACGGGCCACTGAATTTGATGGAAAGGAATGCTTGTGGCCAGTAACAGCACCATGTAGAAAACACATATCTCCTGCAGCTCTGCAATTTTTTTGTTTCATTATATTTTTATCACCTTAGTCTGATGAAGTTTAACATCAGTAAGAAAAAAACCCATCTCTCTTCCTTGGCCTTTAATATATTCTGATTTCACGTAATTTTTTTCTTGTTCTTCTAGGGGATATTTTCAACCAGACAAACTCCTATTATGGATAATCTTAAAAAAGAGGCTTATGAGATCCCTGGTGAAAATGGAGATGACAGAACCTCACTTTTTAAGGTGGTCTTCTGGTGCTGGTACTCCAGTACAATGCACCAATCTGTGTCAGGACACTGCGCTGTTCCCAGCTGTTTTTTTTGCCCTTACTTGGGTAGGGTAAAGGAGTGTGGCTTTCCTTCTCTTCAGCATGAAATCTAGATACTAAGCTTTTTCTTAAAAGGCCAACAGCCCACACAGAACCTACTCACAAGCAATGATAATCAATGATTAAGTACGGAGGTCAAAGATACATCCATTTGTACACTTGTTTTGCTTCCTTAAGCATTCCCCAAGGTTTGGGTCAAGCCAAACCTTGGGACTAGAGATATCTCTACTACAGTGCTGTTTAGTCAACTTCTGAAGTGGCAGATGTAGCCATTTATGCTACCTAGCTTAAGCTTTAAGCAATTTGAATGCTACAGAAGCCTGGAAGGGTATCTTCTCTTTCCCTTCCTCCCTTGGTGCTGACACTCTGTACTATTCTTAGTGTGCAGAAATCAGTGGTGTTAATTTCAGAGTTCACACATCAGAGGAAGCATTTAGAATTTATTCATTCATTTGTGAGAACCTCTACAGGGCTTTGTCCTTAATGAATTAGCAACACGGTTTTTTTTTTTTTTAGCTGTGACATTATTTGCAACCAGTATGAGGCTGTAATAAGCTGGAAGAAGTGCTTAAGAGCAAATCTGCCCTACCCTGTAAGAAACATTATTTCCTTAAGGTGCTGTTTGGATACAGAATTGCTTCATCAGTTTCTCCCTGTAATAATTTAGTGCTCACAGTAACGCCTAAAACCATGATTCCTGTCTCTTGCAAGTCTGGCAACTAAACCCAGACTAATGTCCTAGTCTACGTAGGCAAATAATGAGTACCTGCTGGAATACTTAATTTGTGAGTGCTGCTTCTAGCGTTTTGTGGCACTTTACACTGTACTTGTTGCTGTGTTACAGAGAAAAAAAAATTGTTGTTCATCTAGAATATTGCTTATGCTCAGAACTCCCAGATTCACACGACATGCTGCCATACCACATAAAATGAGATATTGGCTCTGCCATGTGCACAGGCTAATTAGATGAGATCAGAAGTAGATACTGCCATATCTAAAATACAGCTTTTACATCAGACCTTTGCAGATCTAGGTGGAGAAATGAGCAAAGTCTAACTCAATAATAAATGAAAATCCAATGAAAACAACATTTCGAGGATTAGGCGCAGGTTGAGCCTTTCAGCAAGGCATCTGAAGAAGTTTTTACTCTTTCAAGAATAGACTGACCCCTAGAATATCAAAAAATCTGTACTAGAATTCTCTTCATGCTTTCCCAGTGTTGCTATCACAGCTAGTGAGCTGAATAAGATCTGAAACAGCTTATTTAGATACTGTCCTTCACAGTATCACCATGAGACTTAAATAATAAACTAACACAGCAGAAGTTTAACATGCTTGTTTCTACAACCCCCCAAAATTAACTGAAAGGGTAAGCCTCCAGTCAAGCTTGCTTTGCCATCTTCCTTTGTCTATATATCGGTCCATCTTTTTAAAATAGTGAAGGTTTGATTCACATGCATTTTGCTTCTGCAGTGTTGACTGGGTTGCTTTTTATTTTAATTGTAAAAAACGTAATGGGGCTTTGCTCAAAAACAATCTCATGTGTGGGATAAAACATGTCTGCCAAAACTAAGAAATACACCCTGTCTAGGGAAATAACACCAAAGACAATAGGCTTTCAAATGCAAGTTTTCCTGCTCTGCAAAACCACAGACAGTGGGTGTCATGTGCACTTAAGACATTATTACCCTGCAGGATCTCTCTCCCTCTTCCCCACAGACATTTTGCACAGGACTATGCTGCCTCTGCTATGCAAACCTTGACTTTTGTAGGTGGCCAGTGAAGCAATAGGCAATTGCTGATTGCCACTGAGAAAGAAGCAACATAATTCCAGAGGTGCTGCTAGAGAAAGCAGGCTTCAGTCCCTATTATATTTGAAACTCATCTGGTGTGAAGGCTCCAAAGAGTCCATAGAGATTGAATCTTTTTTTTTTTTTTTTTTAAGTGGACTTGAAAAACAAAAGTCTTTTTCCACTTGGCATTTCCAAACTGACAATGCGCAGCCTCTTGACTAAGATGGGACATAGTTTATACCCCTGGCAACAAAGGAGACTCCAAATATTTCCAACGGATTTAATGCCAGAGCAATAAACAAGAAAATGTACCACCCAGTTTAGTTTCAGAAGAATGTTTTTCATTGAAGGAAAATTTAGTTTATGCATCCTGACTTCTACACATAACTATATAAGAAAAAGCATTAATTCACACAGGCACTTTGGATGCAAAAATCCCCAAACCAATCATAGTCCTTTCCAAATAACAAACTCCCAATCTACTGTGCACAGCTCTGAACGAGCCTTTCTACAGAACAGCACCACAGTGGTGGCTCAAAGGCAGCTGAAGTCTCTGTGCTCTCCCTCTCAGGAGCCATTCCTTCTGGAGATACAGGAAGAGCACAGCTTAAAGCAATCCCACACAGATTAAAAATCCTCCAGGGGTGAAATCAGTACAGCTTGATGACAGCAACATGAACTACCCCAAATGAACACTGCCCCCATGCCACTTACCAGTGGCTTCCCAAGGTGCACATTACTGGTAGCCCTGCTTTAACACAGTACATGGGATATCTAAGCCTTGGAGACTGCTCTGTGCAGGCCAGGGAAATCTCTGACCCTTTTGCTCTCCTTGTCTACTAAGCAGTGCTAGCCATCACTGATGCTTTGTTTGCCTTGCTGGCTGGCAGTTGCTGCAGCTAGACACATTTGGGCTTGTCGATGCCCAGATGAATTGTTGCTGCACAGTTCAAGGCAGCCCCCTGGGTCCCACAAGGCTCAGGGGTGAGAGCACAAACAACTGGGCAGTTTGCCCACACAGATCCATGTCTCTATGGAAATTGTTAGCAGCAGCCCAAGCTGCTGGGCTGGAGCCAGCCCTGCCATGTCTCTGTGAGGAGCAGCCCTGGCAGAGCGGACATAACCATTTGCAACTGGTGCTCCCGTGTGTGCACCAGCTGTTTCTTGCCGCTGGTGAGGATGGTCTAGCAACCTACAGTTGTGCATCCTCATCTGGCAGGGAGCAGCACTTCTCCTGGTGGGGCCACACCTTGGGGTGGGAGATTCTGCACATTCTTCCCCTCAAGTGCCATTTTTGCAATGCCACATCATGTCGGCCTCTCAAAGCACTTACAAAATCACTGGTTGATGAAACTCATGGGGTAGGAGGCTGGGCTTCCCCCTTCACCTAGTAGCACAGCTCCTTGTGGTTCCCTTGCCAACTGGCCATCTCTCCTCTTTATTACACAGACTGCAGTGGCATGTATATTCTCAGCTGGGTTCAGACTCCCACTGTACCACATAACCTACCAACAATGCAAAGACATTGACTCTGTCCTGAGAAAATACAAGAAAAACTACACAGTAATCTCACAAGGTCCTCACAAGTGCTCAGACAGTAGATACAAATGGCCAGATTCAAGGAGAGGAAAAAAATGAAAAAAATTACCATTAGGAATCTTTTCATTATGAATTTCAGTTCAACTGTTTACTGGTATAAACTCCATTTGAGGGGGTAGTTATCAGCCCCCTGCCACTTCTCCAGCTGATAGAGACATATGAAATAGAGGTCATAGCATTTATTTCCAGCAGTTCACATTTCCAGCCCCAGTGCTCAGAAACACAATTGTATGTCATACTTATATCATTCTGGGTTGCATTTTCTGCTGGTGTATGTTGGAAAAACTCCGCTAATAACTGTGGCACTTGATTAGACCACTTAACCCTCCATCCTCATGCTGGCCCTTCTCCTAAAATACAGACCTATGACAAACTCACTGCTGAAATATATACACATAACAGAAAGCTTCAAGTCAAGGTAAAATTGAATAGAGTAAATATGTCAGGATATTTTCAAAGACATGTTGGCAACAGAATTTCAACGTTACAGTCTCTCTCTCCATGATAACATCTCCATTTATCATTATCTTTTCTTTACTAAAAGACTAAAATATTAAGTAACATGCTTACATATTTGGTTCTGCAGACTTTAATGACAGCAGCCACAGAAGCTGACTTGCCCTCTAAGATTGTAACTATTACCAGTATTTCTAAACCACTGAAGAGCAAGGACTCTCCCTGTTTTCAGAAGGTAAAAACCACATCTGTGGCTGTAAAATTACCATCCTTGGCTTCTGTACCCTGGTGATTTTTTTTATTTAATTCCTCTCCCTCTTCTTCTTGAAGAAAATAATACAAATCAAAACATTTTGTACTCTTCTTATTACACAAATAAATACTCCTAGGACCTTAGAGTAGAAGTCATTCAAGGCTGAAATTTCCAGCTGGAGAGAAAAAGGCCAACCCTTTCACTGAGTGATCAGAGCATTATACTCTAGACAATCTGTGAGACAACATGGCTTGACCACACTGCAGACTTCTTGGAAAGTAATTTACTGCACTGAAAAACAATTTGTGAAGCATAACATCTATGTCTCTCCATATTTCAGGATCTGTGTGTTCCAGAAATTACTATCAACTGTAATTCTCAGTGAATCCTAATAAACCTGATACTCTTCATTCTCAAAAAATCAACTCCCAAACAAAAAATGTGATTCTTGATAATCTTTGCATTTGAGACTTCTTAAAGGTCTCAGAAAAATCCAGAAAATATTTTCCCCCACTTCTCTAGTGGTCAGCTTCTGAGAGCCTCAGGAAACAATTTCAGATTATTGGATCTGTATGTTTGACAGAAGACTTTCTATGGCCTTCACCTTCACTAGATATAGAGAGATGAAAAATAGACAAGCAGGGCATTTTGTTTCCTTCTTTATCTACATATTTCAGTTCAGGAAGATTCTAACCATGTTTTCCAGCAGAACCAATGTCTGAATATGTTAATAAAAGATGGTGGTCTGTTGAAACACCACTGTATACACGTGGGGAAGGCAAAGGTTTTTTTCCCATAGCAGGAGGAGAAAGTTCAGAGCTGGGCTTCCCACATCACCACTACCTTTCTCTCTTGGTTCTCTTTTTTATTAAGCTTAAGTCCTTCTTCTGATCTCCATGACACAGGTCTACCCCTGGAGTCCACAAAACCGCCTAGTGGAAACATGAAGGTCTCAATCACTAAGTCCCCCTTCACCTTGGATAACCTCTACATGCACATACTATGGCTAAGTTCCAGTTTACAAAGTTCCTACCAATAACTTGATTCTTGATTCTGCTGCCCACATAATACACACATGCTATTTTTCAATATATTCTGACATTCAGTGTAGACAGTCAGGGCTCCTAAACACTTCCTTTGAATATAAAGCAGAACACATTGCAGCTGTTCAAAAGACAATGGCATTTAGCAGGGAGAAAAGTATGTGTTGGGGGACTAACTCATTGATATAGCAGATACACATAGTTCTGAAGCACAGAACTTGTGGCTGGTAACTCGAATCAGCTATGCTATTCTGGCATTTTGGAATTTAATTTTTAAATTAAATACATTTGCATAACTACTGTTACCTCTCCAATGCCAAAGCAAACATCTAGAAACACTGCTGCTCACTATAAAGGTCTTAAACGTATGGAGGCAGTAGACATTTACTCAGGTAGTAGGGAAAAAAGTAATTACAAAATAAAATTCACTCTTCATCCATAGGAAATATTTGAACCACTGTTGCTAAGGTTGGAAAACTGCATAGCTGTTCCTTCTTCTCATACCATACTAAAAAAGTAAGTCTGCAGTAGGTTTCCTCTCTAAGCTCCATTTAACTCTTTTTATTCATGTTCTGAACCCTGGGCTATGAGGGAATGGAATTCTTCTTCAGGTACCACTGAATTTTACCAGCCCTATAATTTTAAGATGGATTGATATGTACACTAACACAAATCCACTCCTGGCATGAACAAACATGAAGCAATTAGGGGGACATTTCTTCCTGCTGCAGTAAGCTGGTGAACAGAAGACTATCACGCTCATTTGCCGAATTTTTGTCTTAGATCAGACTGTGACCCTTAGAAAAGTGTTCGTATGTCAATTTGAACCTGTCAAAATAAGAATCCAGTCGAGGGTACTGTAAATCCAGAATTCATTTTTTTTTCTTCATCATGAGGGGGAAGAATGGGGAGAAGCAAACAAAAAAAAAAAGCTGAAAGTGTGGAAATAAATCCTAATCAGAAAAAAAAAAATCCCCGTATTTCTATTTCTTTTTTATTTAAGCTTTAAATGTCTGTGTTATCTTTAGTAAGAGTCAGGAGACTACCTTATAGCTTTCCCTTCATGTATTTGGCATACAAATACTCAATATCATTCCTAGTTCCACAGAGAATAGTCCTGATTATTGCAATATATCACCAAGTGTTTTTAGGTTAATTTTATAAAAACAACAAGGAATCATAACACGCCAAAAGAAGCAAACATTTGTGGTTACTACAGCAAAAACCCCCAGCTCAACCCTCCTAACTCTACATCTCACTGGCTTAAGTGAATCATAGACACCTAACACATTTTGTATTCTTGGAGCACAGTATTGTTGTATCACTCAAGTACATACTTCTATTTTTTTATTACTTCGTATTATTGTTTGGGTCATCAACAAAGAAATAAAAACATTTTTTGGATCACTCTCACCATCAAAGGTGTAAACACACTACTACAAGAAGTCAGCTTACAAAAGCTCCACCCCTAAGAGTTTTCAATATCCTATTTATAAAAGTTGTCTAGCATGATCAAATGCTACAGCCAAAACATTAATCTATCCCTGCTTCAAATCCTCATCTCTCACACCCTTGATGAATTCAAGCAAAACAATATTATGAGAATTTTAACAAGCTGTTCTATCATCAAGTCTGCTCTCAAGATGTACCAAGCTTCCTTGCCTCTTGCCTAATGATAAACTGAAATCACATAAACGGGCTGATCTCATTCTTTAAAGCCAAGAGAGGCCATCGCCACTTGCATGAGAAAAGTGGTAAAACCATTCTATGGCATGCACAACTGTATTACCAGGGACATGTAGAAGGTACAACCATCTTGACGTAAAAATTGTAGTGTAGACTAGCCACAACACAAAGGTGTGCAAACCATCAACTGAGAGACAACTGACTCCGTATTCCCCATGAAGATTATAGGCAAGAAGGCAGTTGTACTTCATTGCTGTCAGCAATATTGCAGTACTCTACTAGTGCCCACAAGCATATGGCTCAAAGAAGCCCCGAGTTGTTTATTTTCCCCATACAAGAAAGAGCCTGACAAGCATAAGAATTCAAACTGAAAATGTCAGTTTAATCATGCATTTTGAGATTTTGACTTTATATCAAGGTTTTTTTTTCAGGCAACACCTGATAAATGACATTGCTTATACACCACAGAATAGCTTTCCCCACAGTAAGTCTGCACCAGACTATGACAAATCTTGCCAGACGATTACTTCATATATCCTTAATGAAATTAATGTAGCAGTGATGAAGTCAAGGACACTTTCTGTCAGTAAACCACTTCTAATCTAGAAGTGGACTTTGTAATTTGAAGGTGGGCTGTAGCTAAAAAGCATTTCTGCTAAAACAACACCAACACCAAGATAACACACAATTCCCCATGTGAAATTTACTTCCTTTTTTACAAAGTCTCCAAGACACACATTTAATATTTCTTGGCTTTCTGAGCTTTTTTTGCACTCTATTTACAGTAATTACTTCTGTGATAGCAAATATCTTTGTAGCATCTGCATTTGACAGTGAGTTACATTGCTCCAAAACACCAACCCACCTGTTTCTTTTTGAGTCTTTAGGTGTAGAACAGCAGTGCTTACTAACAATGTTCTGCTATTTCTCTGTATAACTAGTTTTGAGACTCTGAAAGGAACAGAATAGTAACTTATAGTTTAGAAAGAGAAGGAATATTAGCCACTGTTCATTTAAGACAGTTACAACTCCCGTGCAACATGTAGAACTGCGACATATATAAAGATGTGAGCATTTAACAAAACATTCACCATCACATTGGGCAGCAATTAGAAGATGCTGCATGCTATGCCAGAGGATTGTACTGTTCTATCTTAATGGCCATCTGAATGGGGAGCCATCCAGGATACAGAAACTAGCTGGCGAACAACAGAATAGTTTTGATAGGCTGTCTGGGAGCAACAGAGTATTCATGAAATTGATATCCTATTTCCAACTCTAGACTTAGTATAGACATTAATTTCTTTTACAAAGCTGGAAGCTAACTAATTAGAGGTAAAAGATTATGAGAGAGCAAAACAGCCTCTGGAAGAGTGAGTGAGTCAGGAAGGCAAAGTCAATTTTACACAAGCAAAACTGGCAGGAGAAAATATTACCAGATGAAGATAAAGGACCGTGTTAGACAGGGTCTGTAGAGGGTTTTGCAGGCTGCCAGACCCAGGGGACTTCTGCATGGGACACTGTGAGGTGTGGCTATAGGCTTTAAAAAGGGAAATTCTTTCTAAATTAACAATGTGTTATTTTAAAAAAAACACCTGGAGGGCAAGAGAGGTGCTCACTAATATAGTTTCTTCCCTGAGAAAAGCCTGTGGAGGTAATCATTGCCAGACTCAGGTAGAACACTGACCAAAAGGCTGGCCTTTGATTTGGAAAAAAATTGAAGGAACCCACCTTAAGAAAGGCTTATGATTAGCATTATTGACCTGGAGGGGAGACGTCTGATGCTATCTTCTCACCCAAATGTGCTGAAGACAGTGCTCTAAAATACATACCAAAACCAACTGGTGATACTGCACTCATTAACTGCTTTTAAAAGCATACTATCATTAACAGGGGCAGTCTCCCTTCACTGGTGCCAGCAATTTTTCAGATGATACCTTCCACGTAAATGTTGCTATTATTTCTATCTTTTATAGTCATGGCAAAGCAGTGTATTTCTTCTGGTTCACTCCAGCCTGCAATATTGTCCAATACAGCCAGCACTCATTCTTCCTTTATGTGGTCTTCCTCTGTCACTGCTTGACAGTACACCCAAGTGTTCAAATTCAGTAATTTACTGACAGTAATGTAAAGGATTTGTAATTGTCTGCCATCATCCAAGAAGTGATCTTCCTAAGTTAATTTTGTGCTTTTTGGATATTCAGCTCTTCATCAGCTCAATCCAAAACACTGCATCTCTCTGCATTCAGTGCTTAGGTTTTGCATGCCTCTGCCCTATGAACCACATCCATCTCTGAGATATGCAGTAAATGTTTAAGTTGAAACACGTGAACAAGGGGCACTTTCAGACATATTTGGGTCAGTGTTATGAGGTTCATGCCAAAGGATGTGTGTTAGCTGAGCAAGGCTGTATATTTTTTCCAATTGCTTCTGCCACTAGCCAACTATGTGAATTATTCTTTAAAATCTGTAATGAAGGAATTTAATATAAAAACAAAAACACAGGGACAATCTCATTTTAATTACATAGAGAGACCAATGAAACAGTATGAAATGTCTGTAGTTTGGGCATGCTTTCTTTTATTTAGGATATACATCTAGATAATGTTTCTGCTTTTTTTGCCATCTACAGAGCCCTAAGGTCCCTTAACACACCTTTCATCATCTTTTCTTGATACATGCCATCAAAGTGTACTTCTAAAAAGAGTTGTCATTAGGAAGGGAGCCTCGAGACACTACATTACACAGTTGCCTGGTTCATATAAATGTGGATTGGGGAAAATAATCAACCACTTTTAAATACAGCTTCAAAATCATGCAGTTGAACTTACCTACACTATTTACATGAAACATCTTGTAGTCATTCCATGCAGCAGTAAAATTCATTAGCATTTTTCTATAAGGTAGTAACAAGTGGAGATACACAATAGCATCAGGTCTTTTTTCCCTTCAAAGAGACTTTACAAAGCAGTAAAGCCCTTCTAGCATAAACTGTACCGGAAAGCCTGGAATGGTTTCAGATTTGGTACAAACTATAGATGTTACTCTTCTTGCCTTTCCCTTTCTCATTGGATTTCCATTCTTTTTTTTCCTAATTTTTTTTTCTGCCTTGCAACTCTATATTCTTTCTCTGTTCCCCCATTCTTGAGTTATTTGCTGGCTGGTTTAGAGAAGACCCACACAGAGAGAGGGCAGTCACAGTAGGAGAGGCAGGAAGCCAGCCCCCGCTCCTGCATCCATGCGTACCTATGAATGAGTCTTCAATGTCAACTGTGTCACACCACTGTGCACGTAAGGAGCAAACAGGGGATCTTCCAAGGGCACACAGTGTAGCTAGTCTGTGTCTAGGAGTAAACATGAACCTGTGGCTTCACTACCAATACTAATTGTTTCTATCAAAACCAACCTACTCTGCTACTCCTGGGCAAGGTCTTTCTGCACAAGACTGGCACTGACAGAAGCATAAGAGATGATGTTCTTTTCAGCTTTGAGGAAATCAGATTACCAGACAGCACAAAGGAACTCAACCCAGTAGTTCTCCAAGCTACTATGCATATCATGCTTTCTATATTTTGTTCTCCCCATAAATTATCAGTAACTGCCGGAGGAAGGATCCAGGATTTGATGAACCAGTTGCTCAATTCGACATGGCATATACTCTTTTCCTGACATAAACAACGTCTTGTTCCTCTGCCACCTCTGTCTTAGTACCTTTAAGTGTCTGTAGCCTTCAACGAACATCTGACCCTTGCCTGCACAATGGGATCTTTGAGTGTAAGAGGGTTTTTTACTATCTTTACTACTTTTAAATCCCAAAATACAGTTTAGCAGCCACTAGGCTATTTTCTGCTGTAGTTATACCTATGCTCGCACTCTGAAGAGATCTTTGCATCATTTTGAGAACTTTTCAATTGCTAACTTTCACTCCATTCTCAAAGATGTGCACGGAGTCTTAGCTCCTCACATACAAAAAGTAACTAACCACAAAAACACAGGCAGCAAAGCTATTTTAAAGAGCAATGCACAGCTTACAATAGAAAGTATTGTATGTTGATATAGCACTATAGTTCTAAAAGATCCTAAGACATTCGCTTGCATTTAGACAGCCTCAATTTTACTTAAGACCTTCCTTTGCTCTGGTTTAGACAAAAACCCACTCAGCTACTGGACTACACCCGTGGAGGCTGTTCCCTCTCTCCACTGAGAATATGGGCTGCCTAAAGACAATGTTCATGGGTTTATAATGTCATTTAAATGACAAGAAATTCTTTATAGAAGTTTGTCTTCCAGCAATACAACAGGATTTTCTGCAGTTTCGCTAAGAAACTCAGCTAATATGCAATCACCAGAAAATATTACAGTAGCTTTAATTTTTACACAGAACAGACAAATTCATTGTTTTGAAAGGTCATGACAGTAAATTGCGTGGAATTCAATTTACCTCTCTCAGATGGATGAAGGTCTGAGTCAAACATACAACAGTGGAAGCCTTTGGCTCCAAGAAGTCTGTGCTGATTCAAACCTGCTTTAGGCAGGCAAATCATCCTTTCAGCTATACATTATTAGAGCTTGTGATTTTCAACTCACAACTCTTTTCCCTCAGCTGTGCTATTGTAGTAAATCGTGCCAGGGATGAGCAGCAAAACAATGGTCAAGGCAAGAAAAATTGGTATGCTTTTAACCGGCAAGCTACCAACTACAAAATTATTTGTGCTACAGAGATATCATAGTTGTCTCACACTCATTTCTCCATGTGTAAAGTGAAATACAAAAAACTACAGTAAGACATATGGGAGAAAATAGCACTAGTACAATACAGAAAGAAAAATACTGGAAAAGCAAACAAGCACAAGGATTAGTTTCCAAAACAGAAAGACCATGAAAACAAAGTCAAAAGAATGCTCTGAACATATTTTAGCTTCACAGTACACGCAGGAGGAGAATGACACAGCTGTAGCACACCTGATTTAACAGGCTCCTTGTGTTTAACTGAGAACAACAGATAATGAGCAGATCACTCCTGACTGGATGTATCCCATCAGTCAATAACTCTTACCTAAAGCTTTCTGGGTATTCAACAATGGCCATGTTGATAACATCCAGTGCATGCTGATAGTGCTTTTGGGCTGAAAAGAGGAGGGCAAGTAGATGAAGTGAATTCATGTCATCTTTGCACAGTTGCAGGGCTTCTTGAAGATGGTCTATAGCATCTGAAATCTAGAAAGAGGTGAGGTAGAAATAAAAAGAGAACACATTAGGCCTTCAGTCTGACATTATACCTCAAAGATAAGAAGAGATACAGTCACTAGAAAGTCTGAAGAAGTTCTACTTGAGCACCTTACACTATCCAAACAGTTTGTCAAAATTAACGGACTGCATTGCTTGAAAAAACCCACACATTCTGGAGAAAGGAGTCTGCAGCATTACCAAATCACTGCTTATAAACAAGGGCAGCATCAGCCCCCTCTCACCTAGGGTTGGTGATTCTGTGCTGTAAACAGAATCACTACAGAGTCCAAATTAACTCCATGATTTTCTAGGATGGGTGGCTGGATCTTCACCTGGATGAGAGCATTACATATCTACGCTGCATTTTGTTTCTTGTAGTGGCTGTACAAGGCCTTTCGTGATTTGGATCAAGAACATAAAACTTAAGTTTGAATGTCCAAGGGTAAAAAAGATTTAAGATGCAGTCAGAAAAAGAAATATCTTTGCAAGCAAAGATGGAAAGAGCAGGTCTGACACTCACAGCAGCATGCCACTAGAACCAAGTCCCACTTGACAGAAAACTTAACACCCATAATGAATGCAAGTACATCACATGCTCTTTGTGATTCAGTGCACTACTTTAGGCTAGCAGTTCAAAAGGGAACTTCTAAGCAGATTTTCTTCTGTTTGTGTCTGAAATTACTGTTACCAAAATTATTCCGGATTTGTGTTTGGCTCTGGAAATCTGTAGAAGCCAAAACATGAAAGTGTACAAGTTTCTTTTCCTCATGTATGCTTTCCCACTGCTTCTCTCAATAGATGGGGAATGTAGTTCCTTCTTCTCTACTATGAGAACTTTCAACCCAGCAAAGCTCTGCAGACATTCCTCTACCCTGGCATACCACCAGTGTTAAATTCCCACCGCCTTCACAGATTTCTCTCATAAACAAGGAAGGAGCACATAACTAAGGAAAGCAGCTATTACACTGCCTGAAGCTACAACAGAGGTTGCTGATTATCTGAATCCCAGGTATGCTTCTGGGAGCATGGTACATCCATTCTGTTCATGAGACAACTTCACCGTAATGTCCAAGTGACATTTCGCTCTCGCTGTGCAAATATGAGCCACAGTACTTAGCTACTCTCTTACTGGTGACTCTATCCAAGCCTGGAGATCAGTATAACTGCTCCAGACATAGCCCCAAACTGGCATCTGGCCCACAGTGTCAAAACTGCTGAATGTCCTGGCTTGGATTCAGGTTGGGATATATGACTGAGTGCTCAGCTTTAATGAACTGCTGCTTGTCAGTGGAGCTACTTTAATCACATGTGTTATTATGGTCTACTGCAAAGGTAAATGAATTGGCTTAAATCACCAATGTTGTCTCAGGAGCTTACTAGAACACATTTTTGAACAGTGTAAAAACTCTAGCAATGACAAGACAACTGGAGCGAGGACAACAAGACTGTGGTGGGCCCAGATATGAAGTCCACTAAGTTCTTCAGTAGACATACCAGAGGTATATAAATTGACTTGCTAAAGCAAAGCTGCTATCAAGAATCTTTTTGCACTCTGGACTAAAAACGCCTCATATTTTTTCAATTCCTCTGTCTCAGACCTGCACAAGTAGTCATAAAGAAAATAAAAGTTTGGAAAACTTAAAAATAAGTTTATTAGATGAAAAAGGAAAGTCTGTAAACCAAACAACTGGAGGGGACTTGGAGCAACCTAAGACTTGGGAAAGTGATCCTAATCTGCTAGTATGAATCAAAGAATAATACTTCCAACTAGTGAATTTACTGAGGGTCTTCAAAATCGTAAAGGCACTTGATCTTACTCACATGTGAATCACTGAGACTGCTCTGTGTGTTGCAAGAGATTTACCATTACACAACTGCAAATGCGTTCCCCTAATAGAGGCCTGCCATCAAAGAAGCTCTTTGACTCTCTTGCAACATACATGAAGTAAAGCTGCACAGAAGTCAGCTGTGGCCACTCCTACAAACCTACGCCTGCTGGACACACAGTCGTATACTGCTGAAGCAGACTCCATCTAAAAGTTTCCTCCTGTTCTGTAGCATAGAGACTGCAATGGTTGCATCTCATTTCAGTGCTTCCCTCTAGTACCATCAGAGTTACAGGCAAAAGCTAGTTTTGAAAATTAATTATGCTTTCTTGGCACATAACTGTTTAACTGGAGTCCAAAAGGATTCCTTGGTGTTGTGACACCATTAGTAGCCTATAAAGTACTGCTGCATAATCAGAAACAGTGGACAAAACAAAGATAAGAAAAAATAACTTTTAATAACACAAACTCTACGCCTTTATGGAAAGCTGTATATGAAAAAACAACTTGCAAAAAACTAGATGTAATGAAAACAAACCAAATTTCTAGAACAACAAAAGCAAGGTATTTGGCAGCAGTCAAAGCAAACTTCTTTTGAAAGATGTATTTTTATTTAGCTAACTATATAATATGAGAAAGATGGAAGCTGGCAGCCCAGATGGCATCCTGAAACTTCAGGGCTTTATTAGAGGTAGGCTGCCAGTTTAAAATTCCCTACAAGTGTTGAGCTTTAAAGTAATCTTATTTCAGCTGGACTGCAAGTCCAAGAGGGGCCTTCAATTAGAAAATGCTACACTTCCCTGATTTACAAATATACCACATTTTGCATGGCACACAGATATATATATTCACATCACACTGATCAGGATGCAAAGATACTGCAGTAGGCCAGAAACAGAATCTTGCAGCACTACCAAGATAATGACACAGTATGGATTGCTTAGGCTGCCTTATACAATAGGATTTATTTCAATAATGCTATATGTTTCCTTAAAAACAATCTTGGGATGTTGCAATTATAGGTATAAAAACAGTATGGGTGTTAATAAAAACTCTCAACAGAAGAATGTAAATGAAACAGGAACTCGTAAGAGTTTCCAGACCTTGCAATTTCACATCAGTTGACAGTTACACTTAATTAACCACTAAAACTACCCACTCCATCTCTTTTTATAGCATGGGGATTATAGAAAGAAGAAAGCTTTATCGACTGGTATAATCTTCCATTGAAAACAGACTTGTTGCAGTCCACCAGAACTTCAGGAAAACAGGGATAGACACATCTGTGAGTTATTACTTAATTCTTACTACAAGCCATTTTTGATGTAGGCAGAAAAGCTGCATGCTGCTATTCAGCAGAGGAGGCACAAGCTGGTCCAGGAGAAAGACACACCAGAACTACTCACATCCAAGCAGTCACTGAAAGAAGCAGCTCTTGATTCCTACTAAAACAGGGCTCCCCTCCTGGGACAAAGGCAGCAGTCTCTCCTTTTTGAAATCAAAATAAAAACTGTATGAAACAGCTGAAATATTTTCTCTTGTCTCTTAAATGAGGTTTATCTTAGTTTTACATCCAGACACTCTGGAAAGAAGTAGGTATTTTCTGGATATTGCCATTTGAAACTTGAGGTTTGTTGGAAGACCACATGAAATTGGTGAGACTTCCAGTTCTCAGCTGCTGACCCTCTGCTGTATTTCCTTTCCTAGCTTTGTCCTACACTTTGGCCACAACAACTCCATGCAGTGCTACAAGCTGGGGACAGAGAGGCAGAAAGTGACCTGGGAGTACTGGTCGACAGGTGCCTTAACATGAGCCAGCAGTGTGCCCAGGTGGCCATGAAGGCCAATGGCATCCTGGCCTGCACCAGGAACAGTGTGGCAGCAGGAGCAGGGAAGCGATTCTTCCCCTGTACTCAGCACTGGTGAGGCCACACCTTGAGTGCTGTGTCCAGTTCTGGGCCCCTCAGTTTAAGAAAGATGTTGAGTCACTGGAATGTGTTCAGAGAAGGGCAACGAGGATGGTGAAGGGGCTGGAGCACAAGCCCTGTGAGGAACGGCTGAGGGAGCTGGAGTTGTTCATCCTGGAGGAGGCTCAGGGGAGACCTTATTACTCTCCACAATCACCTGAAAGGACCTTGTAGCCAGGTGGGAGTCAATCTCTTCTCCCAAACAACCAGCAGCAGAACAAGAGGACACAGTCTCAAGCTGTGCCAGGGGAAGTTCAGGCTTGATGCTAGAAAAAAACAACTGGCCATTGGAATGGGCTGCTCAGGGAGGTGGTAAAGTCATCCTCCCTGGAAGTGTTTAAAAAAAGACTGGATCTAGCACTTAGTGCCAAGGTTTAGTGGATGAGATGGTGTTAGGTTATAGGTTGGACTTGATGATCTTCAAAGTCTTTTCCAACCTTGTTAATTCTGCGATTCTTGATTTCCATGCAAAAGAAGGCAAAATCAAATCAAGTATTAAAATAGTATGAAACCTACATATGTTGTTTTTATGTATCCAATACTGATTTGCATGGTATTCAAGGTCAAAAACATCACCACCCAAAACGAAAAGGGAATCAACACTTAAAATTAACAAGAGCACTGCTGACTCTCTAGAGTCATTTCCATAGAAACCGGCCTGCTAAAAACCAAGGCAAGGCATTAAAAATCAGTGAGCTTTAAAATGTTCATTCTACCTTGTTTTTGCTGATCCAAAAGCTGTTACCACAGAAACAGGAGAAGCGGCCGAACCAGCCGCCAGGAGCTGGGAGTTACAAGTCCCGTTTGTCGATCAGCTCCGCCGGCCACCAGCCAGGCGCTGCAGGTGGAGATATCCACTGCAGCAGACACTGACCTTGGCCTCATGCACTGCAACTCTGGGGGAGAATCAGACTGAGACCCTTGTTATGGAAGAGATTATTCTACTCTGAATTTTGCAGAAAAACAAACACTGTGGGGCTGATCTAGACCCTCCAGGAGTCACTACAGTCTTCCCAGTGACTCCACTGGTCTTTAAGACACAGGCACACACAGAGCACATCACCATCATCTTTCATTTTGGTTGCTGGTGGTTTCAACTGCCAACTCTGCAGGAACCTTTTACAACCATTCCTCCCCTTGTCACATCCTCACTGCATGTCAGAGGGAAGCTTATGTTTTTCCATTTCCCCTTTTCTTTGCCCAGTGGGGACAGAGACAAGTACTATTGGAAATATTTTACAGCCTTCAAAGGAAGATGAATTGCTCCAGCTTTGCTTGGCACTCTGCTGGTCAGCTCTCTCTCTTCCTTTGTTTCATGAAAACACTCTCCTATCTAAGCAAGCTGATACCTAAAATTTTCAGTGCTGGGTAAGGTTACCCCATTTATTGGCTCTGATTATGGAAACAAAAAGGCCTATCTGTTGAGAAAAACATTCAGGTATTATACTATAACCTACTATGTAGAAATGGCCTGATTTGTTGGCAATATAGCATTGCCTGATGAAAGCCCTAACTGTGATGTTCAATAGTTAATGCAATCTATCAAAAAAGGTATCATTTATCTTTCAGTTAATCAGAAAGAGACTATATTAGATACTTTAAATAATTAAGGATATTAAAAATGCATTACCAAATGTTTATCATTAAGTAAACTGGCAAAAGAAGAGCAGGATATTTTACAGCAGTCTAAAAATAAAGTTGTCTCAGGTATCTCCTCTCTCTCCAAGCATGTGTTAAAGATTTATAGCTCACTAGATGGGAAAAGAGCAGGAGCTGTATCACAGGGGTCAGACTGACACTACGTAATACACTTAGATCATACAGCTATGGTAGCAAAGGCAACCTGCAGAACATCAAGGATGAAAATACACAGGTGAAGTAGACAAAAGAGAAAAGTGAACAAGAGGGCAAAAGACTGAATTGTAGTAACAGGAGGGAAGGGAAATGAAGACAGATGATAAAACATTGCAAAGGCAGGATAACCAAAGAAAGGGTAACAACTTAAATGCAGTGGACCAGGAACTGTGAAAACAACAAAGAACCAAGTACCACAAAAATCTTGATTTTGCTTTTCAGGATAGCAGCTGAAAATCTGTAATGCTTTTTACTCATGGCAAGAAGCAGAAGAGGCAGCAGATGAGACAATCTCCCCTAAGAAGTAAAAGCTGTGAGAGAAGAAGGGTAGCTGGATATTTTTTAATGAAAGATGCTGAACAAACTGCATCATAAAGCAGCCAGTAGGCAGATGAGAAAGTTAAATAAGCCATTTTAATTATCCTTTCTTATTGCGTGCTTCTTCACAACATACTGGTTTCAT
Organism: Serilophus lunatus; assembly: GCA_013399895.1. Classification (NCBI taxonomy): domain Eukaryota; kingdom Metazoa; phylum Chordata; class Aves; order Passeriformes; family Eurylaimidae; genus Serilophus; species Serilophus lunatus. The sequence goes on from VXBA01004277.1 coordinate 977,911, forward strand.
TACGAAAGGGTTACAAAAGTGACATTATCAAGAGGGTGCTCTCCTGAACAATTAGTTTAACCTAAAGAACACGCAGCTCCCCAAATTAGCTCTGGAAAGTAAGACGGATCCAACTGTTCAACTCTGCACTGTAGACTAGGGAGAGAAAACTGCAGCAAGCAGACAGCCTGCCAAAGAAGGAAATTTCAAATCTAGCTAGAGAGGCATTTAAAAAATAGAGACCGCTCCAATGAAGACTTTGGCTTTTAAACAGAAGGGACAGAGAAATAAAACACATCCCAATTTTAAGAAGGGGCAGAAAAATAAAGCACAGCCCAAATGGTTGGGCCTTTTTTACCTGAAAGACAGTGCAAAGTATTTTCTGATCAGCTTAATTTTTATGAGTTAACACCTGCAGCAGCATTCAAATGCCAACTAATCCCACTCACTGCAGAGCTCCAACACTTGTCAAAGCCGAACGTCAAACGTGCCCAAATAGGGAATAAAGCAATTCCCAGTCAGGGAGTGTGCGATCTGGCATGATACAGAATCGGGCAGTAACAAGAGAGCCTTTGGAGAGGCCTGCAGCAGGACACAGCATGATACCCAGGGGACAGGAATAAACACATCCCGCTCATCCCATGCAGAGAAAGTTGCTCCAAGACTGCTCAGGAGTTAGAGCTGAACACATGCCCTAGGGAAGGTCGTATCATGTGCAAATAAGAATAAAAAAATATTTTACACACACACAGTCTGATTGCTTGTTATTGATTACAATGTAGGAAGGAAAGGACCTTGTTTAGCAAGCCTGGGTCTTGTTCCATGGACTGTCCTTCCACTCTCTTGTGACTCGGGGATTTCCAATTATTGCACATACCTGTCTGACAAGAGCCAGCTGCAGTGATAGGTAGAGGATGATTTGATGATCTTCTGGGGCCAAGTCACGTGCTCTTTACAGATGACCACACCACATAAAAAGAAAAGTGACTGTTAGATTGCACTCGACAGAATTTCTTGACCATGAGCCATACAGAAGGACAGAGCAAAACCTAGGCTTCCCCCACAGAAAACTAGTCCAGTAATAGGGGAGCATGCTGAATCTAGACAAAAAACAGAACAATGTTGGCCTGGATAAGCCAGAGGCACAGGAAAAAGCATGAGAAACACAACTGCCAAGACGTTATAAAACTTACATTTTCCTTCATTAAATGCCACTTATTATTTTGGAACCTGGATAACTAATATGAAAGAGCTCAGAGCTACTTTTTCCAACAAACCCATCAAAGCATTATTTTGAGTAATTTAGGTGACAGACATAGTTATCCAACATGTTCCCATATCATCACTTTTCAAACAATAGGAAAGGGTTAGGTTAGCATTGAAAAAGCAGTCATGATTGTGACTATGAGCATGTAGAGGACTAAAGATCACGAGCCTGTGGCATAAACTGGTGCTCAAATACACGAAACATTCTCCACCCTGCAGTTTCTAATCTAATTGTTGACAGTAGACTCCTAATTTGGAGAGGGAAGACACTGAGGGAGGAATGATTTGATGACAGGAGCTGAGCCTGGACCAAACCCAAGGCCCTTACTTCTCAAGCTCAGACTCTGAGATACTATTACCTTCTAGTCCACAGCAGGCAGCATGCACTGCAGTGACCCTCTGGCTAGTGAAGGATGCAGTGTGTCTCGAACCAGATGCAGTGACCCTTAACAGTGCAAGGTAGGGAACAGGGATGGACAAAGTGGGCAGAAATGTCCTCTCTGAGACTATGCTAAGCACGGAGCTGCAGTCTCAATTTGCTAGCCTGTGGAAAAGCCATTAACCAAGGCAATGGGAGGATAATGCTTTGGGCAACCTAACCCAGGAGCAATGTGGGGCACTGGCTCATGCCACACTGGCAGCCCAGTCCAGGAACAAGTGGATTATCCCCTCTCTGCCTCACAGAGCTCACTTGCAGCTCTGCAGCACAGGGAAGTCATTTTGCATGGGAGAAACAGGGAAGAGGAAGGTCTCTTGTAGCCAACTGACATTCCTGACTTCTTTCTGGGCTGCATTCCAGGACACCAGGGAAGCCTGCACCTGCATTGCCCTGTCCAAAGTGAGCAGAATTAATGTCCTTATGAGGCAGAAACAACAGGCTGAAAACATTGGTGGTTAAAAACCCTGACAAAACTATTAGTTTGCTAATAATAAACAAATAAGCAAGTAAGAATAAAAGAATTACTTCAGGAAACAAACCACATACCATTTTAATGGCAGCCACCTTTCAAATGCCGTATTGGCCTGTGAGCAAAAAGCTGTTGGACTTGCCTTTTATAACTAACTGCTTTAGAACAAATTAATTTAGTATGGACAGAAAGTGTCCACTAATCTGCAAGTCAAGGTAGCGCTCGAGGATTTTGAAGCAGTGCCAAAGACATCAAAGTACAATTAGTACAGGCAAGTCACTAATTTCTCCTTCCGCTTAAAAAAACCTCCAACCAACAACAAGACTCCACAAGACAGAACCTAGCTTTGCTGTTCGAGCAGGGTGACTCCCATGAAGCCTTCAGTAGCCTCTCCAGCAATAAATAGCAAGTGAAAGTTCACAAGAGTATAGCAGAAGAGATTAATGGTGCTTTTGAAAAGAAACAAAGGATTGTTACTTTACTCCAGTTTCCTCAGAAGGAATTAGAAATATATTTGATGCAATCTTCCAGCTGAAAAGGTTCCTTACAAAGATGGCTACAGGCCAAACCATGGCCTGAGATCACACATGTACTTCAAAACTAGGTGGAAAATCAAGGAAGATTAAAAAAAGAAAGAAACCAAACTGAGGCATTTAGAAAAACACTAGCAATCAGCTCACTATCACATCCTTTTTGGCTGAGGTTTGAGTAACTAATGTTTGGCTAGAAGCTTGTCTGCTTCCTACCTAGAGTTAAGATACCACAAAAACAAGTCGCAGCCAAAGGGAAAGGTCAAAGGATAAAAATAAATGCAGTTTAAAAGCTCTGCAGCACTGCAATTACATAAAAATTGGTCAGTAGTGGAAGTATTACATTGGAGTGCAGGAACTAGTATGACTTAAAAGTATACTCCTGATCAAAATAATGTACAAATAAATGGATTTTTAAAATGTTATCTCTCAGATCTCTATAGGGAAAATATTCAGAATTACATCTGTGGTTTCAGGTCTCGCAATCACTGCAAAACCAGTGCAGCACAAACACGCTGGACTCCTTGCTCAGTGTCAGAAAAAACAGCTAAGATCCATTAACATTGTTCAACCTGCTAAACTTGTACTTTGAGATACCAGAGATCTCAAATTTTTTACTTTTATAATGTATGACCACACTAAACCCAGAATTAGGTATTTCAGCCTAAAACTTAGACCATATAAGCTTCCATTTAGTTGCAATCCAAAATCTGTAGGACATCTACATTTACAATAACTACACAAGCACCATCCAGTGTATTTTGGATGGTGTAACTTAGTCATAATGGGGTCAGGAAGCTCACACTTCATCTCTCTACCCCATAAAACTGACAAAAAAGTGTTTTAACCCAAGCAGTTTTACTTGAGGTAACTGCACTTGTCAAAGAGTTTAATTCACAGCTACTTTCAGGGGGCAGAGCCATTGGTTCAGTCACCCTCACAAAACACAGCAACGAAGAACAGGTGAGTGGTGACTATTTTGTATGCTAGCTCTGTAGCCTCCTTCTCATACAACAGTTCATGTAAACACTCATTAGGACAGCAATTATTATCCCCTGCCCGGTAAGTGCAATGGTGCCAGGTCACTGGTAGCTGCCTATGTCCTGACAGTGAAGGTACTTTCCCACCTTGAGGGATACAGGAGTTTAAGTCCTGCTTCACAATGGAATTGAGACAAAATTAGCTTTCCATGTTTGCCAGCTGGCATCATATGAGAAAGCTGCATCTCCCAGCACTGTAGATCTTACTGGTTGGGCCTAAGTTTATTTATGTTTAGTGGCAGAACAGGTACTCTTACCTTGGACATTCAATCAAATAATCACTGCATATAGCCATCACAAGAATGGCTTTGACATACTATTGCTGAAATCTAGTAAACAGTTCTTAAACTTTCAGGCAAGGAGCTCTAATGCAGAGGAGAAAAAAACTAAAACCAACAATTATTCAGAATTCATCCAAAGAAATACACGATGCGGGTACCTGCAAGATTCTTACTCACCTCTCCAAAGAGTGAAGTGCTTTCTTGTTTAATTCATCCTGAGTGCCCTTTAAAGTAGCTGTAGGAGAAGATATAATGCCATGTAAGACTTGAATTCAATGTTTCATATTAAATAAATAAATGCATAGAGTATTTCAAACGGGGAGCACAAAAACTGTGGAAATCTGGTGGGGAGGTGTCCATGTGCTCATTTTAACATGAATTCCAAAATTCATTTTTATTAAAGATTTTTTTAATTCCTTCACTTGAAATGCTGAAGCATTTTTTTGTTCTCATACGCCACTAAAGGGGGCTGGGAGGAAAAGGGCCATACACTAACTAGATACCAAGGGCATAACAGGCCCTTTGCCAGGCTGGTGTAAAAGCTAAAAGCAGTAACCTGCAGCATATTCTGACTCAGACACAGACCGCCTCCACCACCATCTTTATGTAGGAGGGTGCTGCAGGTTGAACAGGGAACACAAGGAGCCAAACTTTCAGCTCTATGACAAAACCCTTGACAACAAACCACCTTCTTAGAGACCAGGACAGACTTTTAGGCTACTTCAGGTGTGGCATTAGCCACTAATTTCTTCCTTTGTGCCTCTAATTGCTTGACTAATAGCACTTATCCACTATGCTCACTTCTCACCGTAACCATAAAAGGAAGAGAAGAATCAAGCTCTTGTTATACCAGGGTATCATAAGATATCAAAATCAACAGGAACAGAGAAAGAGCTTAGAAAAGCATGGCTTTCTCAGATCCAAAATATCTGGAAACCTAGTAATAGTTTTCAGACAGCACTGGCTGTCTTGTTAAGTTTTCAGATTTTGCATAGCAGTTGCTTCTTGTCTTGCCTACTCTGAATTTGAGAGTGACTGATTAACTGCAGAAAGAAGTGATGAGTAGTTAATCCACCAGCAAATATCCACCTATACCTGATTTCATACATCAAGTTAATGTATGCTCCAAACTATAAAGCTATTAAGTAGTATATACTTAAGCAACAAAAAAGGATAAAATTCAAGCATTCTTAAAAGTTACTAAGACTAAAGAATTGTGCTCTTCTGCAAGACCGCCAAAGGTAATCAGTTTCCTGGGATTCTGCAACATGCTAGCAAATGAAACTTTGAAAGTAACTTATTTTGCATTAGTTATAGAGCAATTCTGGAAATGTCACACAATTAAGGAAAAGGGGAAGAAATGTTACTATTTACCCCTCGTGGAAAAGGAAAAACTTGTAGCTTTTACCTGGTAAGACATTTGACTGATGTAGTCACAAAGAACACAAAATGTTATGGAAATGAATGATTACTCCACAACTAGTCAGCTTTGCCTCTGCACTACTGGGAAGTAGCATGTGACTCTCACCTCCCACAGTATGGACTGCATCTGTAGCTATCACCAAGTTGAAAATCTGGTTGTCCATCTTTGGATTTGTGTCTCACTTGGATGAAAACACTGAAATTTGTGCTTGACAATACTGAGCACTAATGCTGAAAGTTAACTATGCAATTTACAGGGCCTTCACAGCTAAAGGAGATTAAAAAAAAATAAGGTCAAGGGAGGTAAACTTGTCATGTCTTTACTCTTGTGAGACTCCACCTGGAGTGCTGTGTCCAGCTCTGGGATCCACAACATCCAATGGGTCCACTGGAACGAGTCCAAAAGAGGGCCATGAAAATGGTTAGAGAGCTGGAATACCTCTCCTACACAGAAAAGCTGTTACAGTTGGGAGTTTTTCAGCATGCACAAGACAAGGCTTCAGGGAAGGCCTTACTGCAGTGTTTTAATACTGAAAGTGGGCTTTTAAGAAATAAAAAAAGAAGTGCGTGTTTGTTTGGGTTTTTTAACCAGGGGCTAAAGTGATATGACAAGGGATAGTGTTTTTAAACTGTAAGAGAAAAGATTTAGATTAGATATTGGAAAAAATTCTTCATCATGAAGCTCTGAATCACTGAAACAGATTGGCCAGAGATGTTGTGGATGCCCCCCCCGCCCCGAAATCTGCAACCCAGCTGTATCACTGAAAGCTCTCACTTCAGACAAAGAAAAGCTTGCACTAAGGAGACAGAATTAATCAGTCTGACTAAACTAAAATTTGTGCTCCATTCTCTGACGTTGACAGCACTAATAAATTCTTTAGCCACTACCCCAACTTTACTCACTGTGAGCAGGACTGCACCAGTTCTACCAACTAAAACGCTGTATGACTTAGTACTTAGATTAAAATAACCTGCAAAACAGTCTGATCAATGGGACAATGGCACAGGGGAGTTTAACTTTCTGAAACTTCAGCAGTTAGTCCCATAAGACTCGGCAGTTTTGCAAATGCCACCTGAGCAGCCTGAGATTTATATTCTAAAGCACTCTGGGTTCTTATTAAAATTCAATAGATCCTCAGCAATACTTTAGTACCTAAATATGAAGCTCTAAAGTCACATTTGAAAACAGAGGAGGACAATTTCTGTGTCAGTAAGGAGATTGTGAATTCACACCTACTGAGTGAAACACTCAATGCTGAGGATAAGTATCAACACTGCAAACACAGGGACAGGCACCTAGTTCCAGTCTTGACCAATGCACTGAACACCCATTAGTAGCTGAAGCATAATCAGGTCTATTTATGCAACACACTAGTTTTATGGGAAAGAATTCTGTTTGTAATATGCAAAATCATTCTGTTATGTGAATCACAACATAAGCAGCAAGGATAACAGATAGATGGACTTCAAAAATACATTTCTGATCCAAACTAAAACACCAAAGTGTTGTACACACTTTTGTAAATATCATTGGGTTTCAAAAACTATTCCCTTGAGTTAAGACACCTAATACTGCAAGGTGAACAGTTTTAGCACTCAGAATTATAATTAAAGAGTGTATGCACTGACTTTTATCTCCGAAAGCAAAAATGATGAGTTTGTTCACTAACAATTTATGCACTTATTAGTGAACAAATGTGGGTTTTTTTTAATATTAATGAGTGCTGTCAGTATGCTGACTCTTTGTAAAATCCACACGGACTGACAGAATGTAAGTTTCCAATTCAGTTCCTGAATTGGCCTTCTACCAAGATTCTAAATGAATACAGAGATACAGCACACTCCATCTCTGAAAAAAAAGTGAGGGACTGCTAAACCTACAAAGATTTGACAACTTGTGAGATGGTGATGTGAGATAAAAAGAGCACTCGTATTTCACAGCACACCCTCAACCCAGTCTTTCCTCTGTAGCCTTTGTTAAATTCATCTCACCTTTCCCTGTCTTCACTGGATTCTTCACCAGACCTAAGGGAGGCAAACTTGACAATACAGCTTTTGTCAAAACTGGAACTATGAGAGGACAAGAAAAGGTTTGCTGTTGGCATTGACTCAGTGGAAGCAGATCTGCAGAAAATGGACATTCAGTACAAACCAGAGGTTCGTGCTTCTAAGAGTGAGGCAAAAGTGGCACTGACTTCCTCTGAGGACACATCTTTCAACTACTTTAATGCAACTTATTTCAAAAAACCTGTAATTAGACATTAAAAAGAAGGAAACTATATACTGTTACCAAGCATAAGCCTCAGGAAATCATATTTTCTCTAGGAGTAAATCTAATAGTTGCAAAGTGACTTTTTATCAAATGCTTCCACAAGTTCTTTGAATTGTCATTCAGCAGGATTCTCTCTTCTGACTCTGCTTTTTAGCAAGTGCATTTTGCAGGTCACAAAGAAAAGGCTTTAATACAACTCCGCAGTGCCTTTGGTCACACAGGAAGAGAAATAATTACTAAAAGGATATATTAAATAAGAACGCCTAAACTTGGATGGAAGGCATCTTGATATAATGACATAACCTTTAGAAGGAAATCTGTCACATGTCTCTGAAAAACATAGCTAATATTCAAAATGCTGATTTGCTTAAAGTTAACCGAAATCATATACATGTACACAGATATTTGACTGTGTCTGCATATGAACTGGTATAAACACAATGCTAAACAACACTGACAACATGAGGCAGGATTATATAGGGGAGCTGTTGTCTTTCAGCATGTTCAGCCGTCCAGCATGTTCTAGCCTTGCTAATTTCTTAACACTGCTAATGAAAAATGTCTTGGTAGTGCAAATTAAATACAGTAAAATACAGTTCCATATTCATGACCATCATATGCTTTTGAAGGACCAAATACATTTTATTAAAATAGAATCTAAAAGATGGAAGTATACTCTTTCTGTTTGCCTCAAATAACTGAGTGACTGGTCTTGTTGACTTAAAGGCTAGAGATATGAGAAGAAGGCAGATATTCCACTGTTTCACAACATAAATCAGATTCCAATCTGGAAAAAAATCCAAGTTGTTGTAAAGACTGTTTCTTTTACATTAAAAAGGACACAATATTGAACTAATCTCTTGAAAACTCAGAGAGTTCCAGAAAAAGAGTTTCCAACTTGCATTTTGCTGCACCAAAGTATTTTTAGAGCCAGAGTACAGCACATGCCTCTACAATTCCATTCTTTAGAAACCACCTTCTTTCCATACTCAAGATAACAAGTAGATTGTAAGGGGCTAACATAGAAAATCTTCTCTCTCTGAAAATAGTCATTGGAATCTTGTACAGCTTTAGGAACATCTTAAACAAAATCTAGGCAAAATGCCCTAAAAAAATAGGCTGTTAAGCTGAACTGTATTTATAATTAAAAGTAAGAGAAAGTTCAGGCCAGGAAGGACATATTTTTTGACATGAACTTTCTTGGAGGAACTATTCTGAGGCAGAGAAATGCTGAACTGGAGAGAGCAACAGTGGCTGTTATCCTCCAGTATGAAAATCAGTTCTCAGAACAGCTGATCAGATATGGCTGGCTGAAAAACGACACCAACTTGCACTACTGAAGAACACAAGCCACTTTTTCATACACAAGCCTTGGAGAATTCTGGTGTAACTTGCAAGGCCAGCATACGCCCATGATACCATAATGCAGTCATTTTAACTTTGTTTCAGGCTTCTTTGGTGGAAGAAGTTGGTTTGTTTCTATGGAACCCGTCTGACAGAAAAGCCATTGCTTGCATAAGGGCAGGACTGCCAAATTGATAGGAAACATATCAGCTCAGCCATTATTCAAAGAAACTATGTTAGAAGGCCTTCTATCTCTGTTAGAAGTCACAGAATAAACAAAGACTGTTCCCACTTGTGAGCTTGATGAAGGTCAGAGCTACTACTCTCCCAAACACTGGGACTTCAAGCCCTTCTGGCTACCAAGCACCAAATTTGCAGGAGCCCATTGTCCAGTCATTCAAGACCCAAGCAAGTAACATTAAAATAAAACATTTCTTACATTCAGTGGTCTGTTCCTAGTCAACATACACACTTACAAGTGAGGTAGATATTTTTATCTTGTTTACTTCTAAGTAGAGAAAGAAACAACGTCAGAGAGAGGTTGAACCTCTGTGGGGAATCGGTACCACGCCAGGAACTGAAGTCAGGTATCTCTAACTCCAGTTCTTGGATTGTATCTCTTTGTGATTTATGAGTGGGAGACAAAAATATGAAAACAGATGGGAAGTTTGACATTCTATTGTGTAAATATGTGAAATAAATGTATTACAAATATTCAAGTAAAGCACACCAGGCATTGTCAGCTACACTCAGATTATTACCACCTAAGTAATCATCTGCATTTCTTCCTTTACCTAAAAGCTTCACTTTTATTACCACAGAAGATAGTTCTCTCAGCAAGCAGTCCCCAGTTATCTTGCAATCTGATTGTTCTTCACGTCTAGTCAGCACTGAAGGCAGATTTTCTAATAAATGTCAATTGCTTGCACTGGAAACTTCTGAACAAATGCTCTCCATGCAACAGACTTAACAAACAGGGTAACTCACCATCAGTAGCTTGAAGACTGTACGTCAGGCCCAGTGCCAAGTAACCCTTTGCTAGGGACTCTCCAGCATCCTCACCCAGATCTATCACCATTTTAGCAAAGTGTTCTCCTTCTTCCAGCTGCAAAAGAGGTAAGTTGAGACTTACAGGCATTTCCTCTATACTTGCTCCAGTAAGATTATACCACTAAACTTACCTGGAAGTGATCTGAGAGCCACTCACACAAGGGCTTTCAGTGACCTCAATAAACAGGCATAAAAAGGAGGATGTAGAAGGTCAGATTAGCAGACCTTGGTGCACATGCATAGTTTTGAGAAAACTTTTGGTTTTGCACCCTAAACTATTTCCAGATGTTTAAGACTAATCAAGGACACTATCTTATTTTTATAGTTCCCTTCAGGCACACTTCAATCACACGACCTTAAATACAAATGCTGGGTCAGCTGGATTGCTTATATACTATCCTAGCAGTACATTGAAAGGTCTAACAGGCCTCTTCCTCCAAAGGCAGACCATCCAGTTTTTTCCTATGATTTTTTAAACAACAGCAAATTTTACTTCCTTTTAAAACACTACAAGACTAAAACAAGAAAGCACTAACTTTACTATATTCTCCTCCCCACAACCTTCCTTTCCAGCTGACCACAAAAATCTATTAGCATCTGTAAAATCTAAGTTAATGGTAACTTCAAGAAAAAAAGAATAAATTGACTTATTGAATAGTGTTCCTTGTTTCTAACTTTAAACTCTCATTAACATCACTCACTTGTTATAAGTACAATGGTCTAAGACTTGTAGACTCTACATACAACAGAAAGGTTGGAGAGGTATAGGCAAAAGCTCCAAGTAAGGCTTGAAAGACAGAGCTTACAGGAAGACCTCCCTTCTGTACAAGACAGTATGCAGATCCTGTCAACAATAATCAGTCATCCCTAATCATGGAGCAAACATTACACTATCTGAAAAATCCTCCTTTTGGAAACTTTTATTACATGACAACTGACTTTATGATATGGGGTTTAATTTTGAGAAAGTACTTTTTTGTTTGAAATCCATCCGGTTTAGACACAAGTACTGCAGATGTGTGCCCTCTTAAAACTCAGATTCATCAGACTTCAGTACCTAATGGCTCTATAACATGTGAAATGACTCTCCTATAACAAACTAGAATCAAAATGTACCAGCAGACCAGAAATTCCCCTTCCACAGTGATTAATATGCTACCTATGAACAGAATCTACTTAACTTGATGTAGGATCCTGTCCATGGGCCTCCAAGTCACATCACTTGAAGACATTCAGGTGACAACATTAACTAATGGCTTCATAAACAAAGGAGTTGAGATTTATTAGATGGTATCAAACAACTCCCCGAGGCCATACAATTTAAACTAGATGTAGACCAATAGTTCTCATATTTCTTAAACCTCAGATCAGTCAGTTCAATGACCAATGTAAATGTTATGATCATACTCTTTCCTGAAAGCACTTAGAAAGCATTGCAGTCTTGCTAATTGCGCAGTCAACTATTAAACTGGAAACTACTGACTGGAACAAGGATACCACCCTGGGGACTATTTGGGCTACCAACTAAACTGCCAGGACTGCCTTTGAGGATATAATCCAAATTCTACCAAAACCACTGGAAATAGTCCTACTGATGTCAGTGATGTTCAGATGAGATCCTTTAAACTCTGATCACATGAGGAAGATCAAGACTAATTTCAGGAGGTTTCTTAATACTGTCAGTAGCCCTACTGACTTCCCTGCCACATACCAAAGTGTGTTCTGGACCAGAGCCTAGGACAACAGAAGAAGAAAATGTCCCCTGACTTGCCACACAGGAAAAAAAACAAAAAACAAACCCCACAAATCAACCAAAAAAGCTATCCCGTGAAACAATGACTGAATTCTTCAGCTCTCAGGAACTTTCATGTAAGACATGAAATCCCTGCAGCCCAAAAATTCATTATGCACCTCTTTGCCACCATAAACAGCTATATTCACACTCTCTTTCTTCATTGTTTCTCCTCTCCTCCCCACATATACTTTCATTCAAGAAGTCTCCATTAAATGAAGAAAAGAGCTATTCAAGGAATTCTAATGACTAGCAAAAAAGGGTAGGGGGTGGGTAGAGCATATGAAAAAAAAGATTAAATGACAGGTTTAGAGTTGAAATGGAGAAATTTAAAATTGGAGAGATTTTGCTCCACTTTTTCCCTGAATGGTCACCTGATGGCCATTTCCCATCTCTGACTGATGGTCTGTGCTGCATAAATCAGCAGTACACCATTCAGCTTCTTGCCTGACAGTTATCCAGGGCCACCTGTCAGTGTCAGATTAATCTGATGTATGAATAATTAAACACACAACTTTTCAGAATGGTTGAAACTACACTTCTAGCACATTCTTGTAAACATTTATTCATACAAAACACTAATGGCACTTTGACCAGCCACAAAGATTCTTATGAATGCAAACTTGGGTCAGCTGAAGTCTGCTTTGAAAATAAGCACCCTTGCCAACTCTAGCACAGCTGGTTCTGTTTATGAGAACCTTTACATTTCTTTCTTACAGCACTCAGTCACTTACCCTGCCAGCCCTGCTGTGGCATCCATCTGTCCCCTCTTCTCCCACTGCCCTACTCTTCAATCATTCTGGGCAAGTGTGAAAAGCCAAACCTTTCACTCACATCACCCACTGTGAGGTTTCACCCCTCCAGTGCATCGGTCTTGCTGATTGCCTAGTCAACTGTGAATCTGGGAACTACTACCTGAAAGAGGAGTAATGCCCTTGAACATACTTGGGGCTACCAACTAAACTGCAAGGACTACCAGATTGCAGTCTGGATGAAAATTCCCTCTACATACACCCCCAGTGAGGGACCAGTAGTGAGTCTGACCTGTGATCTGCCAGTAAAGCTGAGTCTGTGGGGGCTCTTAAAGACACGAGATGTCTCCACTCTATTGTACTGATGAGGAAGGGAATGGGGAAGGCATCAAATGAGGCATCAACATCTCTGGTGTTCCACCAGATAGACCCATTCTCCTGCATGTTGCCACACAACCTGAAGCAGCAGTTGCTGCTCCTTCTTTCTCTCTCCCCATGTGGTACCAGGTATGTGACATCTCACTCTGTGGGACTCACAGAAGTTGTGAGCAAAAGGTACATAGAAGTGAGCTGAGTGACAGAAAGCTTATCAGGAAAACCAAAACATCCATTCCTACTCCTGCTGCTTAGCCAGGAGCCAGCCTTAGTATGAAGGGAACTTAAGTGATTCATTCACTTCAGAAGAGGACTACAATGTTAAGGTGACACAATACTGCATTGGAAGGGCAAGGAACTTCATCACAACTTCCTGTTGCAACTTACAGGCCCTTGCCAGTAAGCTTCTCCACAGCAGATATGGCACAGCATCATTTTGTGATTAGGTACTGCTGTTACCTGGTTGCTAGCAACTCCCAATGCCATAGAAAAGATACTTCTTTGGGTCAGTTATACTTTGAATTTAGTTTCCTTAGAATCACTACTTGTTATTCTCTCAGAAGCAAGCAAGAAACATAGTCTCAAAGCCATACAGATACACCTCCAATTTGGTCCTTACTGTTCTTACACTCTTCTCCATACTTGGCACTGAAAAGCTGATGGAGAGAAGGGCAGCATTCCAGTTTGCAGGGAGAAGTTCCAAGCCTCTAAGACCTACATGAACGGGAGTTCAGAAAGCAGGTATCGGGGAAAAACAACCCAAGGACTTTCTGCATTTTGAACAACTCAAGCAGTATAAACTGTCAGGAGGCACCTGGAAGCACTAGCTAAGCAACCTCTCCACCACACCAGAAACAAGCATACACCTGGCACCTGGAGAAAGACAGGCTGCCAAACCATGAACTGACACCAATGAGATGGTAATACTGTGGGGTTGGTTGGTTTTTTCCCCTATCATTCCCTCCATCATGTTTGATAGAAGAAGAACAGTTGCTAGCTGGGCTACCCTGAGGGATGTTTCCCCTGGGATGGAGAGTGGCTGTTCCAGCCACACTTGTTACTTGACTGCAGTTTTTGGTGCACGCTCCAGCCAAGCCCAGGGGCATACTGACAAGGGGGTGGGGAACAGCGGGTGCTGTCCCCTGGCCTAATGCCACCCAGCTGGTTTTCTGCTGCCACCCAGCTGGTTTTTAGAACAGCTCAAGCCCTACCCCACCAAATCAATACCCTCCAGGACTAAGTGGGAGCTGCAGTTCTTACCAGCACACATTTAAAGTAACTGAGGACAAACAAACTGATGTACAGAAACATGAAAATGGCACCTTACCATGCCAAAAAAAGAGGAGCACACAAGGAAAGAGGCAGGAAATACAACAAAGGACACTAGACTTAGGACAGCAGACAAGGTTAGTGAAGCAGGTGAGCTTGAACACCAGTGACACTGAACAATACCCAAACATGTAAGCAAGTGACCCAATCCCATGGAAACAGTATCTACGCAAAATTACGCACCATATTAGCTATTTGACTGACTTCTTATAATTTTCATTACACTGGGTTGTAGGTATAGAGATTAATTCAAAGAGAAGAAAATAAATATTATGAAAGGAGAATGGTGAGAGGAAAATTCTTATGAAGACAGTGCTCAGTAAGACACAGTCTAACGAAGAAGTTTTGTCTCACAGCTGTTTACAACATACTGATCTAATCTTCTTACTCATGTCAGAAAAAAAAAATCCTGTGCTTTCTATTGTGGGTCTAGCAAGATTTTTCTCTTTTGTGTCATTGTTGTTAAATCCCCCAACTAATTCTGTGTCTAAGCTCAGCCTCCAGCACTTAGGAATACTTGGGCCTTTCCTCCACTGTAGTGAGTGGCTGCTATACATTACAAAGGAGATGTATAGAAGGCAAAATTCTTGGTCATTTTTGATGTTTAAAACCTATGGGATTGCCCCAGTAACAGTGGTGATGTAAGCAAGAATGTCTTTTAAAAGACAGAAACCTCTATTAGCTCCTTGCCACTCATTGCTTTCAGTGGCCTCTCACCCTAGGAATGTCGATCCTTTAGAACTATCAACTCAGTAGGCAGAATAACTCCAGTCATGGGACTAGAGTTGATTTTTCAATCCTATTCATACTGCAGTAAGACCTAAGCATTTCCAGGCAACTCCAGGGCTCCTAAGTGACTGGGTACAATTACATGCACAGCATTTATTATCTATAGTGGCAGGGTCAACAACAAACAGAAGGGGAGAGAAGCACACTCTGATTAAGTGGTCTGTGAAAGTAATGAATCATAAGCTATTACCTCAGAAGCATGCAGCTCTAAATATACATGCTGCCAACCTCCCCCGACACAGATACACCATGATGTCCTGACCTCATGGTATGTTTTATTCAGCTTTTACGACTCCGTCCATGGTCTACCATGGCCCAATACCACTTCTTCCTTTCCCGGACTGATGGCCTGATCTCTGTCTTCTCATTAAAGTGCTGTAGCAGAAGTACAAAGAGCTTCTCACTGTGCACATTAGTTAAAAGAAATCAGGGAAATATCTGAGGCACGGCATCATCTTGCGCTGCAGCTTTTGCCACAAGATGAAGTCCCTCCGAAAGCTCATACTAGCTGATAATACTGGCATCCTTTGATAATACTGGCATCACTTGGTGCTACACAAGTTCAACATACCACTATTGCTATTGTATCAACTGTGGGGCAACGAAAATAGTAAGAATGTGCCTCACGTCTTGTTAGTTTCTGTCAGAGCAGAGTTCTAGAAGCTTCAAGCCTATTTGAGGACTATAGCCCATTTTGTTTTATGTATATTTACAATGTTTTCAACATGTGTCCATTGAAATCGATGGAGTAAAAGGCACAAGAACACACCACAGTAGCTCTAAATGCTTTAAATAAGGCTCCTAAAATGGAGCAGTTCAATATTTAACACTTTCCTGTAGGCAGAAGTTCTGTTTTTAGTACTTGCACAATACCTGCCATATCAGGATCCTGGAGAACCTAGATCAGTACTGAAATGAACAGTACTGTACTACTGAAATATTAAAAGCAACAACTCCTGCTGCAACTCAAAGTCACTGCCAAAATAGGCAAGTGAGCATTCAGCTGAGGCCATGCCCAGGGAAGGCCGAGTGAAAGAGGAAATTGCAGCAAGCCTTTTAGTAAGTGGAACTCTGAATTTACAGTGGAGCAAGGGAAGACAACCTCAGTATGGACATATTCCAGTGCAAACAACTTCAAATTTCCTATGAAAATTTAAAACAATACTCTGAACTACAGCAGTCAAAGACTCCATAGTGCATTCTAGAAAACAGAAAGACAGATGAGTAACACAAATGGGCTTTTTGTTCGTTTGATGGAATCATCCATGTGAAAGTTCAGCAAAATGCTGTGCTGAAACCACATCAAACTGGAAGGTTTAGCAGCATGATGCCTCAAAAGTAATTCTGAGCCCAGAACAAACACATTTATAACACTTGTGTAATGGGCTAGATACAGTATATAAAAATTCCAATTTTGCTGAAAACTTTTGTATTTGTATTAACTACAGGTCCGACTGCATCCTGACTGTATGAATGAGGTTTATATAGGTGCACTACTTCTGGTCCTCCAAGAGTATTAGCTTAAGCTTTCAAATTAATGAAGTACTGATTTATTGTTTACATATTTTTTGTTTGTTTTTGAAAACCTGTAATTTTGAAAAAGGTAACCAAAACACTGCTTATACCACTCAGCAGGCCCAATCCTAAAAGCTACTGGTTGATGGAGCAGATCATCTACTGATGTAAGCCAGCACGGTGCCACTAATATGCCAGTGGAGTAGTGCCAACTTACATCAGCTAATAATCTGGTCATATTGTCACAACAGAAGCTGGAGGCAGTTCAGTCCTTTTCAACATCAGGCTCTGTTATACATTGATTTGCATGGCACTGTATGAATGTATGCATGTTTTCACTTTGATTTGCTTTATTTCATAGATGTGATCTGAGCATCCTCAATGCTGTAAATTACTGTAGAACATTTCAATTAATTTTTTATTTTCCCTGGTTTTTAAAGTGTGCTGAGACACCATGTACAAAGACAGGAAAATGGGTTGAATGATCACTAGATTAATCATGAAAGAAACTGTTCTATGCTTCTCATGACATTCTCTAATTATCCAGCTGCATAAATGTTGTGTTTGGGGTTTTTTTTATTGCTAGTAACTGAAATAAGACTCAAGTACTGTATGCCCATGGGCTGTAAACAAACTGGCTACAATACTGCACCAAAAGCACATAGTAGACAGATGCAGGACATAAATTAACTGTTTAATTTGGATAAATGGCGATCTGATTTCACCCCTTTCCTGCCTAGCCAGCAATCAAGTACATAGATATATTTCCTAATTGAGAAATTATTCATATTTTATATGTTCTGAAAAGCAAGATGGATTTGAGTATTTGCAACTGCTAATATTTGTCCATTATACTGTTCCTGTGCCATGTCTATCCTCCTTTCTATTTATACTGGCATTGATCAGCTTGTTCACTTCCAGTTTAAATTATTCAATTCTGATTTGATTGCCATGTAATTTAAATGCAAATAATTACTGTAAGGATGACATTTAGAAAAACAGCTCTGCTAAGCAGGAAGGTCTTTATTAGGCACAGGAGTCTGCCAGTAATATCAGAAGCATCCCTTCGACCGTGAGATGTGGGAATCTATCATTCCAGTTCTTTTAAAAGATGCTTTGATTTTCCCTCTGACTCCCCTTAATTAAAACTCTTCTATTCCGTCGTCAAGTTTGGAATGAGGGTAGAGCACAGGCCACTGACTGAAAGGAAGATAGGAGAGGAGTATTTCTAATTTGGTTCTAATTCATGGGGTTCTGCTCCAGAAAACTGCAGTAAAATTACACTCTTGTGAAATCATGTTCTTATTTCATGCTGCACCCCATTTTTATTCTGGGGTCTGATTAAGTAACACTGTAAAGCATTTCACACCATGAAAAAGCAGTAGATAGAAGAAAAAATCCTCTTGCTTTGCCATAATCAAACACGGCTCGTTTTTCCCTTCCTCCCTTCCCCTTCCTATTTTTTAGGGTTTACCTATTGCTTCATCAGGTCTGCCATGTATGAGCAGTCTAAAGATACTGGATAGAGCTGGGACTGAACTATAGCCTTGCTATCAGAATTTTCTAATTGTTTCTATAACAAGGTATTTTTATTTGCTACTTTGAAAACTTCATCAGAGCTACTACTAAGAGCTGAACACAGTTGTAATGCCTGGCTTTCACATTGGTTTACGTCTCTTAACAACCAGAAAAAAAACCTTAATTGCATTATTTTAAAAAAATAACATTCACTGTGAATGTTATTTTATACACTGAATGGCTTTCAGCCCTCAAAATTTAGATACTGAGCTATGGGTACAAAAGACCTAAATTGCTCGTATGAAGAGCAGAAGTAGGTTGGGTAGTTTTCCAAAGAACTCCCTGAAGGCCCTCAGACATGAAAGATTTTTCCTAGAAAAAGAAGCTGCCCAATTTTTGCTGACTCATGTAAAAGTTAACCATTAGAGTTCTAACAGTATAGTTCATTCAAAAACATAAATGATCAGATGTCCTTCCTGATGGTGGTGTCAACTTATAAAACTCAAGTTTAGCTGAACACCAGCTTTCCAGATAGGGATGTGGAGAATGGGAAGGCAGTGGTAAGGGGGCACAACAACAGCAAATCTAGCTTCTACAAATTCTCACCAAAATCTGCACAGATTCTTCTGGTATTTTCTTTCATGTTTTCTTGCATCTTTGTTTTACTTCTGTAAGCAACTGTAATCCTTCACTGACTGCAGGGACACCTCGTGGTGAGGACAGGTGAGAACAGCAGGCTGCCATTCAGTTAATTAAACCAAGCAGCAAAAGAGTGACAGATGTTTCTGCCCCTTTGGATAATCAGAATTTCACGGGCACCAACTTCCACTCCCACTCTGCTTCTGGGGCATACATTAACAAATCCAGAGCACAAAACACTGACACAGCAACTTCAAGAACAAAGGACTGAGCCATACAGCAGACCCAAACTGTCTAACAGTCCACTTATAACTATTTTTTTTTCCCCCAGGGGCTACAACAGTGGCCAATTCAACGTGACACTCAGTGACGAAGCAATCCTCAAAACGGCTGTTACGGCTTTATCCCCCTCCTTTTTTTAAATATGCCAGCAAAAAGCATTTCAATGACTCACTGCAAAATATCTTGCTGGGATTTTCTTTTTTTTTTTTTTTTAAAGGCATACAAGTGTGTATGATTTTTAGCAGGGATTCCCCTTCTCCCCACTGCAACAGCACTGTCACTGCAGCACTTGATCCATTACATAATAAGAATTGCATCAGCTTGCTTACCCAGTGCAGTGACCCAATGCAGACCTTGGCAGCCAGAAGAGGAACGGTGGGATTCGTAGGTCGCAGTTTAGCACACTCTTTGAGCACTGACACAGCATATGCTGACTGAAGGAGGAGTGGGAGAGAGGAGGAGGAAATAAAAAAGGCTGATTAGACAATGCTGTTACAGAGTTCAAGCGAGATATTTCAGCGACATGTACAAAGAAGCAATATGGAGCCACTCTGGCTGTGCACTTGACAAGGAAGTTGTCCTTAGCTATTCATGCACTGCTTATTTTAACTGCCCTCCTGATACACAAGAATTCTGCTATAGTTTTCCTTGCACATAACCATCTTCCAATAAGCCAGATTATAAAGATCATGAAGAGCTCATCCTCCGGTACATTAACATTTTACGCCAACTCTACTCAGAGAGGTTTGTGCAGCTAGAGTCATCTGCTTGGTAGGTTGTTTTGTGTCTACCACATTTGCATAGCAAACAAGAACACAAATGAAATCCCACCATATAAAGGGTGGAGCAAGCAACTGCAAATGAATACACTGTTCAGAGGGCGGTCCAAACACGTGTTAGAAAGAAAGCCCACAAAACACTTGTTGTCTTTCTGGTGTTAGGCTACCGTTAATGAGGATGTTTATTAAGATTAGCAGTTAAACAGCCCTTTTGATTCAATGTGCTCGCAAACATTACTTTTTTACAGCATATACTTATGGCTGCTACATTCCAGACAGTTTACAGGAGAATGAGGAAAGCTCTGGTCTGAGATGGTGGTAAGAAGACCTGGTCAGTCAATGAGGAGGCAACAGAAGTTGCCCCACCACAGTTTTCCAAGCCTATCCCACTTGAACCACAGTTCTGCCATGTTCTGCCTTTTTCACTGCTGATCTGTGATCCACTCAAATGTTTTCACCCTTGAGCTCAAGGAGAAGTTTCGTTCTTTTGGAATTTCTCCTTGCATGCCCCTTTCCTCCCAAACTCTTCCACACAGTCCCAAGACACATGAAGGCTTCTCTGACTCAGTGTTCCCACTCAGAAGTGCATTAAATAGTCATGGCCTCTCCATATTACAGGAGAGCAGCAAAAGAAGCTTCTCACCAAAGCTGTTGTAAAGTCAAAATAACTGCTAATCTTATCAGGTCCTGGGCATCTCTGCCTGGCCCCAGGGGCTCTCCCTACCAGAACTCTGACCAGCACAGGCATCTGGGTCTGGAGTCTGCTGCAATTCCCTGCATCACAACTTCACATTCCCACTGGCCATCAGCAACTCTCCCCCTCACACCAGGCTGCGCCTGCTGACTCCATTTTCCTCAGAAATGAAGGTCCACTTCTTGCTACTGGATTCAAAAGCCTGTTAGGAATTTGAAAGTGAGCCTGGGAAAATGGAAAAACAGATGCCGTGCTCATGCTAGGGCACAGAGGGGTTTCACAACCAAAGACCTGAGCTCCACAGGAGCAGGAAACAAACCCTCCTGCTTAAAAAACTTAGGTAACCTGCTGTGTGGTCTGATGAGAAACAACAGCACGCCCTATGCTCCTCAGGTTGCTCCCACTTATCTAGAGCATCAGATATGATCAATAAAAGTAAGAAAATAGTTGGAAATCCAAGCATAACCCCATAAGGAACCCGGCCCAGCACACTACTTTCTTGCTCTCCTATATATATTCCAGCCTCACAGGCATTTCTAGAAAAAATAAGTATGACAGCAGGACAACACGCACCATGATGGTCAGGATATCTGCAGCTGAACCTCACCAATCCTGGTGATCTCACCATGAATTGAAAAGGCCAGATGTAAAAGAACAAACACTTTCCAGAGCCAATGTTTGCAAAACCAGATTCAAACTGAACCCAGTGGTGGTTTCTCAGCTCCCCATTAGCAGTGTGACTGCAGGGAAAGCAGGAGGCACCCGGGAGTGGTGACATCTCTCCTGTGGAACAGCACATCCAACACTAGAACAAACCAAAGCAGTGGCAGGTTCGTCCTAATTTGGGCCACAGCTGTAGTACATTCCAGGATCTAAACTAGAAGAGAAGTGGTACAACCCCTTCCTTGCCAGTTCCTCTTGAACTGTGCTCCCTGCCTATCTGCAGTCTGTCTGTTGAGTAAGGCTGGTCCTCAGGACAAGCCAGTGCCACAGTCTTCAAAAGCTTCAAACCACAGAGTGCTTCTCATGTCTGTCCTGCCTCAAATCTGCTTAGGAGACAACCGCAAAACAGTGACTACTGAATGCTGCAAACCAGAACATGCCAGTCTGTGCTGCACCCAAACACCTCACATGTGGAGTCACTCTATTATATGCACTTGGGAGCCTCTGAACATGGATTTACAAGAGCAAGAGCACCGTTTCCACACTGCTTCTTAAACATTTACAAAGTTATGTCACTCCAAAGAGGTTTATAAAATTTGCAACTAAACATATGGAGCAGAAGTGGTTTTAGAAACAGGGTGATATGAAGCCCTTCTCCCCAGCTGCATTTTAAAAATTTAAGAGACATTATATAATTTCACCTTGAAAACTTTACTCAGCAGTTATTTTAAACAGATAATGAAAATGTTAGTCAAGAAATAACATCCTACTCCCATAGAGACCTTACTTAGGGGAGACTGGCATGACATGTAACACCAAGGTTTCTTAAAGATACTAATGACAAACATTAATAGATAGGGAAAAATATCACCCACTCATTATTGAATACCGATGTCATTGGCTTGTAAAAATATTTAATATGAAACAGTGTTTGTGCAACATTGAAATAATCTGATAATTAAAATGTACATATTCTTTCACTTAGTGTGGGTGGATGAGGAAGCCAAGTGCATTGTTTGTGAGATTCACTGCAAGGCAATAATAATTAGATTTACTGGAGAGGCATGTTTTGAGAAGAGCAGAAATTGAACTCCAAGTGAGTGCATGTTTCCTACTCATAATTCTGAACCTTAGAGGGGCTCATCTCATAATTCAAGCCAGGATTTCAATTCTTTCTGTTTAGTTTCCTAATTGCTGGATTACAATGACTGCACTGAAACCAGTTCCCAGAAACTTCAGAAAACTAGGGATTTGCCCCTGGGTCTCATTTGGTCTCTCTCTGGAAAGAAGGCTTTTCAAAGTTTCCCCAAACATGCACACAAATCCATTAAACAGACATGGTTTTAAAAAATGGCAAACTTGTTGACAGCTGCCTCATGGGGGTTTTAACTTTGTTTATAGGAGGTGTAATGTAGAAGTTCTCAGCCTTGGGATCCTCATCAGATTTAAGAAGATTCAGGACCACCCTCCCATTCTTATGACCAGACTTATTGTGTGCTTACGACAGTACACAATTCAAATCAAGTTATGGAATGGAAATGCTACTTTAATGAGAATGTTCAGCCATCAAAAAAATTTTAAAAAGAGTAAGGGACTTCAGAATTTCAAATACCCAACTTGGGCATTGAGAATTCTGGAATTAGTGGTTTTGGTTTTAGCTTTCCATTGAATTTAGAGATTTCTGAGAATCCTTCAGCAGGAACATTATTCCCCTAAGACATTTACTTCTCTTAACACAGGGACCAATTTTCTCACTTTTACCTCATATTTAGCAAATTAGAGCACTAGAGTTAAGTAGCTTCAAATGCTCCCCCTTAAAACTATCTCCTGCACTCTAAGATCGACAAGCATATATTTGTCTCTGCTAATGTGACAAACACCTCACTTCACACTTTCTGTCAAGAAAAGAGTTAAGACCGAAGGCAATTATATAGCCCACCTAGACAACTAGGCACCTTAGGAAATTTCCATTTTTTTTTGTGCTATCTACAGCACACAGCCAAACTCCCTTCTAATCTTTCCTTTGCACCAAACGAAACCAAACTATTGAATATCCCCTAGATAGCTGACCTTTGTAACACGATCTTTAACCAATGAATGTTCAATATTTTAACTTTCCTTCCCCAGCAATGCTATTTAAGGAGCCATCTGAGGCCTCTGCTGCTCCCAAGGTTCCTGCCTGCAATACAAAGAGAAATGTACTTTTTTTTTTTTTTAATATCAGTTGCCTAGCAACCAGCCTAAGCTTTTGCAAGGAAACCAACAGAAGGAACAGGCGAAATCACAAAATTTGTCTGCTGTTGCTGCAGAATTATGTATTAAATATATTTATAACTTTCCTTCTAACCTTCTGGAAAGCTGTATGTTGGCAGTACAGGCATGGCTGAGTCAAACTTGAAGCTCCTCGAAGCACTTAGAGACATCTGCTTTTGCTGCACTGTTTAAACACGGGGAAGGATTTTTCTTTTTTGGGTGCAACACAGATATGAGCAGTTCAGACGTTAGCTTGTCATTATTTGGCTATGACCAGTATGTATTAGCAACTTGCTAAGGGCTCCAAAATCAGAGTTCGTGTTTGTGTAAGACTGGTTTCAAAACCCTAAAAATGCAGCCAGCACAAGCTCTGGGCAAGGCTGCAGCATCTCCAACTGCTGAGCAGCCAAAGGGAGCAGAGTGACACTGCAAGACTAGCTCTGGGAAGAGCTGGAGCCCACTCCCTCAAAAACCCAGCTGAATGACACATGCCAAGGAGGTTGTGATGTATTTCCTTTGTGTAACACCAGATACCTCCTGAAGCCTTATGTGATTAAGGAAACCATTCAGGTAGACAAGCACGACTCTTTCTTCCTCTCTGCCTTAAAGATGAAGGAACATAACAGACAAGAGCAGAAAGGAGTGCTTTGTGTAGTTGAAAGCCACTTTTTTTTTTTTTTTTGCAAGGTACTATGCTTGGAGCTTATATCATCTACTGCCAAGCCTATCTATCTATATGGTAATGTTGACTATTGTTCCTCTAGTGTCCTCAGTATTGGCTAGTAGGGGCTGGGGGAGGATCAACAAGAATGTTGATGTTTCTGAAGTCACACAATTGCTGTCCTCAAGGCAAGCACTGGGCTGACAATATTCCTAGGGGCTGCAGAGCTTCGTGCCAGGCACCCCAGGAACACATCAGTAGTACAAGGCCTGCTGAGCATAGCCCTTGCCTCCAGGTACCTGCTTCCAGCTCCACTGAGCTCTCACAGAAGCTTTTTTCCACAGACTCTTCATTTGTTCCCGAGCTCTTCTTTACTCACTTTTTGATGCACTTCATCCCCTCAGTGAGTATACAGTATGAGGAGTAAAAGCAGACTATCCTTCCTCAGCAGACCTCCAGACTTCCCTCAGCTGGCCTGAGGCTGTACCACTCCCCAGCCCTCCTCTCAAGAAACACATATCCTAAAGCTCTTAATTCACTCACCAAGTTGTGTTGTGGGTTTTTTTGGGGCAGAGACGTTAAACATGAGCACGAAACGTTTCTATGCGCTGCATACATTAACAATAATAAACATCCAGTGGACATGAGAGACTAAGACTCCTGAGAGTTGGATGGCTCAATTAGGGCACCCAGCACTTTTAGACAAAGTACTCAATGTTCACAGAACCATTTTAGGAAAACATCAAGTCATTGTCACTAAATACAAATCCTGTCTCCTCGGGTGGTAGGTAGAAGAGAGGCATCAATGTTCCCTCATGTTGTCCAAGGCATAAAAAAAAGGCACCTACAATGCAGATCTAGACCTTCTCAAGTTATCGTAAATATAAACTACAGCCCCACTCATAGTGCACTTTTGAGTCTCTACTCCCAGAGAGCTCCACTTTGGGAGTCAGAGTAACACTTTGGGACACCAAGGTTAGGTCCCATGTGAAGGTATTAGGTGTGGAAGGGGACAGAAATCTGAAGAAGGCACGTGTAACTGATCCAACTGGTCTGAAGCCAAGGAAATGCTTGCAAGTGCACAAGGACCTTATTTCATATCCCTTGTGCTTGTAAATACATCATCTAGACACTATGATAATTTTGCCTCCAACTTCAGAAATGTTGGTAGAGCTACCTTAGTCTGCAAGAGAGCTGTTTGCTGGCAACCCTGAAGACCTGCAGTGGAAGCAGGCTAGCTGGAAAGCAGCAGCAGTGAACAAGTCTGCCCCAAACAGCTCTCTCTTTTCACCACTGTGAAGACTAACAATGTCTTCTCTACGCTGTTAATGAGTTTGGTCCTTCCTTTCCCCATATTGCTGAATACTAGTCATTTCTTCAAAATCTTGAAACAAACAGATGCAACTGTCTGCACTCATTTCACTCTGGCAGCAGGACAGTGGCTCATCTCATTGCCTGAGGACTCGGCCAGATGGCATCTGGCTATCATATCACTGGCCACTCAGACTCCAGCCTGCCCATGCATGGCAGCAGAGCCAGGGAGCCGCTATGCCCACTCAGCCTCTAGCTGTTGTGTTACCACACTCCCAAGGTTAGTTATTATCAGCAGAAGCAACTTAAAGCATCCATGAAGAATTCAGCATTCAGTTTTGCAGCACCACAAGAACACGAGTGCTGCATTAAGACTAATTTAAACCTCTTTTGCCTACCCAGATCTGTGCTTGTGGACATAGGAGAACTCTCACCATGTTTTTGCCATTGTCTAGGCTTTCCCAGCATTTCATCTGAAATTGTCTACAAAAGTCTTCAAAATGCAATGGTGGATTTTAGTCATTTAAATATACATGCCTCTCCTGTTCACAGAATATACAGCTCAGTATAACAGGCACTCCTAAGAATGGGTTAAAACACCACCAGATCGATCACATCATCTTTCTCATTATGCAAGTTGTTGAGAAACACAGGGAAGTGGAATTGCTGTCACTCCATTATTTCCACCACTTAAATAGATAAAAGACAGACAGGAAGGTTATGCTTCTCTGAGTTTTTTCATTCACTGCTTTAGGAAGCCCCAAGGCCTGTAGGAACTTACTGAAGTGATGTGCCTATTTTTGTTAAGACACATGCTTTTCAGAATAATGTGTAAACTCAAGCCTACATGCAGTAATGAGCCTAGGTGGCTGGCTTGACATTCAGACTGATCACTTGTGAAAAATGACAATCAGCATTTGGCAATTTTTTGGCTGTTAGAGGAAGAAACTACTTTTAAATTCGACTTGATTGACTTAATCTAGAGACGAATATACAAAATAAAAGTAACACTAGTCAAATTCAGTGTAGAATAGAGGGCAAGATAGGATTTGACAGCACTTTTAAGAAGGTCAGAGTTTGAAAATCCTAAAAACACGTTAAAAAAAAGATAACCCAAAGTTTCCAGCATTTACAGCTTGATAGAACTGCTCCCGTCGTGCCCAGGATTTATGAGTACGATTTGCTATACTGCAGAACAAGTAATGCTGCAGGATGCGAGATTTCATTACCAAGAAATGAGATCAGGAATTGGCTGTGACTGACACAGGTGAAAACAGATCTTTTCTTATAAAAGCTCAAGTGTACTCTGCACTCCACACCCTAAACAGACCACACTGTTTTCTCATAAGTTCTTTTTGCACTTACTTTTATATGAACTCTGTTCTGCTATCAAGCTGTGAAGTAATATAAAAATGTATGCCACATTTGCCATTAGCAAGATGACGCATTGCAGAGCACACCACAGGAATCCTCAGGGAATACTTTGGGATTAGACATGAAATACTGCACAGATGGGATTGTTGGGTAAGGGAATTCCCTCTGACCTATATAGGGCTCAGAACATTTAGAGCTTTTACCTCAATAGGGAAGATCAAAACATTTCACCTTTTAAATATTTAAAGTACAGGCAAAAAGACAAGATGTACTTGAAAATCTGAAAAGATAGGACAGTCACAGAGATTAAAAAAAAATCCAAAGAAAGAGCAACACAAGTATCTAAGCACCAAATATTCGGGAAACCTCCAGGGAAAGTGAAGAGGTATACAAACATATAAGGACAAAGACAGAGTTGCCATGCAAGTTGTTAGAAGCTAAAGATTAGGCCGTATTTCTCTTCACCATGCTAACCTAAGACTGAACCATGATTATCTTCTGGATACACTCACTCTCAACCATCACCAGTTAACAATCTAGATTTGCTCTCCAGCAGATTACTAGAACTATAGCATTATCTGCTGTTGAGAAAAAGATGAGAAAACTCCCAGACAAGCTCTGTGTTTATGGGAAGCTACTGTGCCTTTCCTCATAGCCTATGTAGTCATTGTTGTCCTCAGCATCAAGAGATCAGGTATCCGGAGGGTTTCAGAAGACACAGAGGGCAGGACTGTGCTAACACCAGCGGAATGCCAAGGAGAGCTGGACATGACTTGTAATCCCCACACCTGACACAGGCCAGTGCAAGGTATTAGCACCATGGCACCAAGCTCATTGTTTCCATCAGTAGCCTCAGGTTTCCTTACACATGATTGAGTCTAGCCATTGTTTTCATACTTGGAATTGATTTTGAAATGCTTGTACTGAACTTCTGCAGGAATCTGCAAGGTTCTTTCTGACTAAACTTCTCCCTTCAGCTCCCTGCTGATCTAATATGCATTGCTAAAGCTTTTATATCCCATAAATTAGCTAGAGCTGTTCTATTCAAAAGGAGACAACTGTGGAGCCACAGTCTGCAAGGTCCAACTAAGTACACCCCTGGTGCCTCACAGAGGGTGTGTAGGGTGTTCCACAAATGCCCAGTGATGCACAACCTCCACAGGACAACCTTTTTCCAATGACCCACCATGTATTTTTTTTCCCCTTAATAGGAAACATGGATTTATGTTGCTGCAACTAGAAGCCAGCACATTTTGTCCTAACCTATACAGACAAGATTAACCCCTTCTTCTAAGAGCTCTTGAGGACTTGTTCTCTTGGATATTTTTTCTCCCCTTTAAAGCAAAAAAAATAATTTCAGTCTCTCCACAATCCCAATTCCTATACTCTTAGCCATATCTCATGATCTTTATTAGATTTTCTCTTGTTCTGCCATTTTCTTAAAGTATAATACTTAACAACTGACAGTCTTCCAAGATAAGGCCTTGCCTATGCTCACAGAAGTCAACGAATCCCTTCAGATATCTTCCGAGCTTTGCAGCTACTTATACATCACAACACAGCAATTTCTTTGCAAAAGCATACCACTGTAGATTCGTCTCCCATTTCCATGCCCAAACCACTGGTTCCAGCTCAGTTTACAGCAGTAGCTGTAATTTGCCAGATGACTGCTAGTTGGTGGTCTCCATGGATTTCCATACACTCCATGGGCACAAAACATAGGACCACATTAAATGGTCTATTAGTGCACAACACCAATTTGCTCATACCTCTCAAAAGCATAGGTGAGGACTCCCAGAACAAACAGGCTAAATTTTGTACCATCTACATTTCCTACAGGAATTCCACTATTTTAACACTAATAAACAATAGCTCCTGTGCCACTGGCTACCCTTCACAACCAGACTTCAGCCATCTCAGTGGTTTACTCATAACTTTGACAAATACCACACTAATTTTAAAGCAACGCTCATGCTAGAACACATGACCATGCCAACAGTCACACGTTTTCTTTTTCGAGAGTATATTTTGCACTAAGCACTTCAAAAATATTAAACTTTGCAACCTCTCTCTGAAAAAAAACATTAACATTTCCTTGATCATACAGAGAAACCACAGCTTAAGTCAACTGCCTGAAGACACAGAGTGATTTGATGACAGTCTTAGACATTAGTTCCTTCTTATACTAAGCATATTTATGTTTAACCTGCAGAGAATGGACAGCTGTATAATGCTTTGCGACACACAGCTCTGCACAAAATCCATTTTCTCCCTGATAATGAGAAACAAACACTAGATGGAAAGAACAGTGCTTGCATGCACTTGACCACAAAGTCCAACGAAAGACTAAAAGGAGACCACTGTCCTTCCATGTAGTTGCCTGATGGCACCTACTCCCACAAAATACATGAATCTGCACACTCAAACAAGTAATCTAGGTACACTTTGCCAGAAGAAAATGTACCCTTTTTAAGTCCTTTTGTTTGACCCTTACCTTTCCACAAGCTACCATGGACAGGGCAAGCTGGTACCAGAGATGAAATTCATCAAATGCAAACTTCATGGCTCTCTCCAAGCACTGAGAAAGAAATGATGGGAGAAATATCAGACTTTATTTTTCTCCTTATACCTTTCATCAAGACTGATGCTTGGGTCAAGAAACAACCTGTTATGGCCCAAGAGCCAGGTGATTTTATTTTTTATGACACCATTTTCCTTTTCTCAGTTAATGGGACTTGATAACATACATTACCACTTCAGACGGCAGCCACTTTCTTCAAGTGCCCACACATAAGTTATACTAATGCCTCAAACATGTCTGTGTGCATTTCTGGCCTGTGCTGCTGTCTGTAGCTCTTTCTACTAATTGCCAACTAGTGTGCTTCATTTTCACCTTCCCCACCAAGCCACTGCAAAGAAGAGCTTTGCCAGCACGTTTCAAAGAGCAGTTTCGGCAGAGGCCAGAGGAGGTACCTCAGACAGCATCACATACTGCCCTCTTCTGCCCAGTGTGATGCTGAGGAGGTCGTAGACTGCAGAAGCATCCTGGAGGCTGACAGCTCGGTCATCCTGCTGGTCTGGGGCTCGGCTGATCACTGCGTCACGGTTTGCCTAGGCACAGACACAAATGAAGCATCAGACTCCAAAAGGGCAAAAGAAAATGGACTCCTCCATAGCAAGCTACACCCATCACTCATAGCATTTTGTTTAAAATCATCTTGAGATTTTTATTGTTTTTTTAAACTCCTCCCAAACACAAGGAAGGTGTTCCCACAGAGGTACTTTACACCCACATGAAGCAAACTCAAGAAAATAGCTGTACGTACAGAAAGGAACTGCTAGGAATGCCTCATCTGAATTTGTGTCACAGAATTAGAGCACTCTGTAATAGACTTTGTAGATCCCATTTCCTCAATAATTAGAAATTCAAGGCCATCCTTATACCATCTTCCTTATTACTTCAATTGTCTGCAACTGCAATAACTGCTTCCATGGTTGATAATTTATCTTCTGTGTCTACACTTGATTTCTTCACAATCACATGTGTTTTTGTTGTTCTTCTCTGCTACTCACTTTTTATTTTTTGAGCAGGTTGCCTTAGTCATCAGATTTGCCTATCAATAATTTAAAACAATTAGAGGTTTGGGCAATGCAATACCAGACCTTCTCTTTTTAAAATATGTGTTAATTTTTGCTAATCTATCATTGCATTGCTGGGCCTAGATCCACAAGAAGCACTACTTTTGATAGAAAATGATTAGTTCAGCAGTGTGAGGCTGTCCCAAAATACCACATGTCACAGCCACAGATTTATTTCAACATGCCAGCCCTTTGTGCTTTTCCGAACCTGAAGAGGGAGATTACGATTCCAGAGTAAACTGAAACATCCCTCTGATTTCCAGTTGCAGAGGACCTCACCCAGACTTCCTATCCTCAGAGAGGCAATGCTGGACACCACTGAGCCCTAGCACCTACTGAAATCCCAGACAGACTGCCCTGGGCTCCTCATCTGAAAGGGGTGCAAAATCAGACACTCAGGTCTAGACATCTAAAAGATCTGAAAAATTAGGAAAATTGCCAGCAGTTTCACCTTAGGCAAAGACAAACAAAACGTTCCCTCCCTGAAACAGAAAGGTTATGAGATTTATTTTATGCTTACTACTATAATCTTGCGTCTTTTTCTCTAATTGTGGGGAGTGTTTTTTTCCTAAAAAGGTTAAACACGGGAATTAAATGTAATAAAAATTTCCAGATATGCAGCCCTTACAGCCCACGCATACTTCGTTATGATTAAGCTGCAGCTGTTTCATCATGATTTCATCTGTGTAATGCCCCAGTTCCAAGCACTCTTCAGCACAGCCTCCAGCCGAGACTGCAAACACAATTATTGACAACTAACACAATCACAACCAAGAGCTAAATGGTGACTGCAGTTAAAGGCAAGCTGACAGATCAGACTGTCTAGTGCTTTTTTTTCACAAATAAACTTACACCAACTGCTGCAGCCATAGAAGTATTTTTCGTTTTTGTGCTACTGCAAAAGACATAATTTGTGATTAAAAAAAATAGTTCAGAACAATAGGTTTCGTGAGAGAATGAAACCAACTTTGAAGAGATAATAGTGCAACCAGAGAACAGGAGTATGGCTTGCCTACCTCTAACAGCAGAAATACATAATAACAACAATAATAAAAACAAATAGATTTTTAAGCTGTTTTTGAATTTAACACATGACTGCTATTTGAAAGGAAACAAGGAGTTAAAGGCATATACTGACCGATCCTCATTGCCAAGTGAATCCTCCTACTTGGATACAATAGCACTAACATTCTTTTTATGCACTGGTTACATTGTTATGACAATTGTTTGCAAAAAACAGCTACTGAGATAGCACCCTCGTGCGCTGTCATCTCATCAGCAACCTGCCATTAGTCAGCTACAGTCTGATACTTTTTTGGGTATCCATCTAGTACCAAGCTATGGTTTTCAAGTGGATACATTTGCAGAGAGAGAAAATCAGAACTGGTGACTGCCCATTAAGATCTGCCACTGATACTGGTACTCAAGGAAAGAATGCACCCCGATCCTGCAAAAACAGGAATATAGGACATATTACAACATTCTAGAACTGCAGTCATACTGAACAAATTGTACATATTGTACTTTACCCAAGCAGACAGCAGTTAAAAACATATGCATAGGCACAATGAATATTCTTTCCAAGGTCATAAACCTGCTAATTTTGTTCAAGTTTTCAAATCTCAAAGGCATAGAAGGTGTCTGCAATCTATCACTCTCTGTGCTTGCATACATAAAAGTTGCCACTAGCAAATGCTTTACTTCTATCCCAACAATTTTTTTCACAATGAATCTGTTCACAATTGCTAATTCCAACTGCTCTAAAAAAATCAATAAGAGCCCACATTATGACAGAGATATTAAAAAAACAACAAACCTCAAAACCAAAAGGTGCAAATCTCCTAAGAAACTGACTGAACAGTAGCAAGAACACACAGTAATGTAAATACCATCCCAAGGCTCAAGGTACCATTTACTACTCCAGTTACATACAGGAGGGCAGAGAAGGGACTGTGAATCACTAATACCTGAAACTCAAGTCAGGGAAACTGGCATGTTTCTGTGGCCTGCCTCTCACAGAAGGAAGGATGCTGTGATTCAGATAACCATTAGAGGGTTTTCTTGTTTTGTCTTTACCTATTTTTATGTTTCTGTAAATGTTAAGTTTGTCAGTGAGAAATCCTGACAGTTGCTGGTGGAGAGCAGCTGTAGAGTTATTCCAACACACCACACATCAATTCTGTTGGATGAGGAATTTTACTTAGTGAAAATATACAGATAATTCATTTTGAATTTCAAAATGCAAAAATTCTAAGCTATTTACATCAACATTTTTTAAATACTTGTGTTTCTGTTGTTTCAGACCACTAATTTTCCTGAACACAAATGGAAAAATGGGTTATTTGTAGAACACTGGTATCAAGCAGCATATCAGTAAGATAAGCAGCAATTTCCATTTGTCCTACCATATTCCTTCCTCCTCTTCCTCTACTATAAGCAGCAGTAAAACATAGCTACAAATACATTTTCGACACCCTCAGCATGACTATTCCCATTGTCACACAGACTTGCATCACAGCACACAAGCATGATGGAGAGAGATGATGAGTCACACCATCAACAGAAAGCTCTGTAGAAGGCTGTTTTGCGGGATGGGGAAGGTCATGAATGCTACCAACACAAGTTTCACCAGTGGGAGTTGATGTAACATGCATTATACACAGCAAACACACATAGTCAATGCCCTTTTATATGAGGTACTCCTAGGTAATGGAGCAACCCACAGAGGTATCACATTTGCGTATTTTGGGACACATCAAGCACAATTAGTTGTGCACATAGGTGGCTCAGACATGACTCCAAGCCTATTTGGAGAGGTCGGACACATTTCATAACCCACCTAGACACAGGAGTGAGAGCATCTTCACCTTCCCTTTCCACAGGCCAGTGACAGCCCATCTGCAGGCCATACACACCCAAAAGGTTCCAGCCCAGGCTAGTACCCCTGAGCTAACCAGTACTCAGCCGCTGTGTGTCTCTGCATCATGCCAGAAGCCCAGCTCAGGTGTTCAACCTGACAGGGCACAGAATCAGCTGGGGTTCAGCAGGGCTTTTCAGGTTTGGCTCCAAACCACAGCAATACTACTGCATGGGACTTTCAGATCTATGCTGGCTCTGACAGCAGGGAAAAGATCTGCCTTTCTGGGCATCTGCAACGTTAACTAAAAATCCTGCTGAGCTACAGACAGCTTGTACCTTCCTATCCACACACACAGTATACTTACCTGCAAACTAGATAAGCCACCTATCCACAGAGGATTTGCTGTACATCGATGACCCTTATTTATAGCATGTTTATTTCATGAAGAAAGGAAAAGAGCCACAGCAAATTCAAACAGCCATTACTTCAGCAGTTATTACGCAGTTACACTGCAGAAAATTAAATTTTACCACAAGACAAAGATGTGCTTCTTAATAAAATGTCAAGCAATCGAGCCTATTCCATGTAGCAGTCCCTTCTCACAGCAATTAGCTATGAAGTATCCTTTAACTGTTCACTTTGAAACATGTCTCCCCTTGCTTTCTTCCAAAGAAGAAAAAGAAAGCAATTAAAATCTTTAATGAGTGCCTGCTGCCTGCCCCTAATTCATGGGCATTCGAATGTTTAACTTGTGTCTTTCCATAATAGACATAATTGCCAGATCCACTGCAACCCGTCTATACAGAACAGCAGCACGTTTTACACAGTGTACTGTAATAATACAATTGGCGTGATTCAATACTAGCATTAACAGAGAAAAACAAATGCTACGTGTTCAAGATTGACAACAGGCCTTTGAAATCATGCAACGGATGCCTTTACTGCTACGAGCTGGGAAATATTTAGCCCATATCCCCTGGGTCTCCATTCTTCATTTTGTCTGTAGTGCCAATAAAATGAATTCTTCACAATGGCAAGAATCCATTCAATGGAATAAGCCATGGACTTTTGGCTAAGTTGTTGATCGTCTCTACAGAGCATTTGAAGGTTTCTCTCACTAATATACACAAAGACAATATTCAGAGTTGACTGCCAAGCTGCTGTGAAAATAGGAAGTAGGTTGAACAAGGAGGACACACCATAAGTCAGGAACTCAAAAAACTCCTTTGACAGAGATACCACAACCTGTTCCACTTCAGACCAGAAGCAAAGCCAGGGAAAACTTGTGAACCACATGGCATCTGTCTCATTTCTAGTAAGCCACAGACCACAAGTTACTGGTGCCCAATTCAGACGTCTCAGCAAAGTATACCATTATTACTGCTTATCAAATATGACCATAGAGATACATCTTATATGTTTCAGGTGTGTTTTAGTATCTTGTACTGTAACAGATCTAATTCTGGAAACATCACTGAAAGCAAGATAGACATACCCACCCATCCAGAACAGTCCAACAACCCTACACAGAAGGAAGAGAGAGAGGCAGAAAGTAAGGAAATATGTTTATGGATACTGACTTGGGTAACAAAGACAAATATTTGCTACCAGTAATCTGGATTTAGAGAGCTATCTTCCAAGAGTTTACATCCTCCTTGCAAGTTTGGAAACAAGACTTCCTACAGCAAAGCAGAAGAAAAAAAAGTTCTCTACTTTTGTCTCCAGCAACTCACCTTAGAACTATTTATTCAAGACATAATTAGCAGAGGTAGTGCATTTCCCACCAGAAACAAGCCGCAATCCATCTTTGCAGGTCCAAACACATACCTTTGCCTTGCAAACCAATTAAAGAGAAAGTCAGTGAACAACTGTGATTTGGCAGGAAACAACAGATCAGGCAATCCTATCCCCAGCTGTCTCTTTGAGCTGCCATGGTCTGATAGCTCTCAGGAAAACACTCATGATGGTCATCAAGCTGTTGTATCATCATTGGGCTTGGCATCATTTAAAAATAACCTCCCCCAAGTCAACCTACAAAAGCAACAAGAGATTCTTCTCCTTTGCCAACCCCTTTGTTGGACAGCGTTATTTTATAAAACTAGGAAATCGAGCTAACAGGCTTTAATTATTTCTGAGCTTATAAATATGTGAGTTTAATCTCATTTTGTTAAAAGGTATGCTCATAGTCATGAGTTTGTTGTCACCAGTAAAAAGAACAGGACAAGTCCCAGTATCCTACTTCCCCCTCACCATCTGTTCCATGCTCTCAGGCTCTCCAAGGTCAAATCGCCTTTAGGGATTCAAATCAGAGATAAGATGGGGATGACACTTCTAATCTTTGTTACACAGGCACAGAATTTATTAGTTTTGGATACAAAGAGCTTCATTTCCAGTATCAGTGAATACAGAGCCAAAAAAAATAATTCACGTTACCCGGTATGTTTGGTGAATCACAGCAGCCAAAATACCCTGTTATAAGAGCCAGCACTGAATAAAGGGATTTCAGATTGTACTTTGGATCTTGGATTCAAGAAGAGAAGGTTTCTAAGTGGAAACAAAGAACTTTTTTTTCTGTTTTGGTTTTTTTGGGGGGCGTTTTTTTGGTTTGTTTTGAGGGGTTTGGTTTTTCAGGGTTTTTTGTTAACCTCAAAAGTAAATACAAAAAGTAATAGAATGTATTCCATTCCTGGCTCTGAGAAACTTCTGGCTAACCTTAAGGGGAGTGCAGTCAACTCTGAATACCCTTGAGAATGGCTATTAAAATAAACAAAACTGCAGCTAAGGGTTAGTCACGCCAAACTTCCCCTCTACACCCTGCAGCTCAAAGCACCAGAGTCCCCAATGGCAGAACCAGTGTCACTCTCACTGGTAGTGTGATGCAGAGAAACCACACTATAGCAGGTCACATGTCCTCAGCTGTCCTCACAAACATGGTATCACTCATTTAGTTAGGTTAAATGCAGTGAGAAAGAGGACTAGTGGTTTAAAAATAAGCCAGACCATTATTTTCTAATATGTGACAGGAACACATCATTCTACCATAGTCTGAGCTTGTAAAGGCTGTCACCAGCTGACCTCCTTGGAGAGAATGCAAAAGCAAATGATATGATACGGTAGCAAGGAGGCCACGAAGTGCCCTAAAAGAGTAACTGTGGCAATCTTCAGGCTGCCTGAATCGTTTCACTAGATTCTTTCATGAGAACTCTGCAGCCAGAGACTGCGATTAAACAACAGCTGGCACAGAGGAGAAACACTTGCCACACTCAACAACTGGGATGCTTTTCATTGTTTACTGATGCCTTGGTTTATGAAAAAAGGCTCTCATCTTTAACAGGACAGAAAGAATACAGGAGGCAACTCAGGAGAGTGCCAGGACAAAACAGGCAACAGCTTTTATGTGTTAATGTACCCACAGAGGTCTCTTCAAAGCTATGGGGTTATGAAAGTTATTCATCCCACTAGAACACACAAAGAGACTCCCTTGCAATGCCAGGGAAAAGGATAAGAAGAAATCACAAGCCACAACCCTACAACACTAAGAACCAGAGAAGACTTGCTGAGAAATAGGGTCTATCTCACCATAGCCTCAAGGCAATTTCTCCCTTTCCCCATTACAGGAACAGTTTTACTTCCCCATAACAACTTCTGGAAAGGAACACAGATCCTGGTGAAGTAGTTGTCGGCTCCACCTTAGGAAGGTAAGTTAAACAGAAAAACAGAGTGAATTTCAGCAGCAAAGGTGTTCCAGGTATATACTACTTGAAAGAGCTACCATGTCTCCTTTTCATATTTACTTTGAGGTTCTCTGATGATGTATGCTTCTCAGTACATCTTTGCTCTGTGTCCCTTCCACAGGCTGACGGTTCTGTCCATCCTTCCCCTAATTTTGTCCCCTCAAGGTCATTTTGGAGTGTCAGAAGTAGGGAAGAAGCATATGAAGATGTTTGGCTTTATGGTCCTGTGAAAGAGTTACAACAGTATGGCTGCCCTTTGTCTCTTTAAAAGTCAGGCTTCTGGTGAGTTTTGCTCTGACAGAGCAAAGTGTCAGAGAAGCTGGAGAGCTCCCAGCAAGCCAACCTAACTGCATACTTCTGTTTCATTTTAAGGCACTCCTAACTGTAAATATTGAGCGAATGCCTAATCCAGCCAAAATCCAGGAACACCAACTATGCTGCTTACATAGAAGCCTACAGAAACATTCTGGCCTACAGAAACATATCATTATCACTTGCCATTGACTCTCTCTCCAGGAAGGAAAATATGTTTTATTCAGTTGTTAACATTATATTCCT
Source organism: Serilophus lunatus (assembly GCA_013399895.1). Lineage (NCBI taxonomy): Eukaryota > Metazoa > Chordata > Aves > Passeriformes > Eurylaimidae > Serilophus > Serilophus lunatus. Next base: position 1,015,520 of record VXBA01004277.1, read on the forward strand.
AGGGAGAGGCCTCAACTGGCAATCTGCTTCTTGTTAAATCATTCTATGAGTACTAGTAAGTTGTTTTAGGTTTCTTTAAACCAAAAAATAAAGTTTCAAACAAACAACAAACTTGTAAATGAGAAAACCAACTAGCCTACGGCAATGCTGTTACAGAAAACATGTCTTATGTAATAAATTAAACAAAATTTTCACTTCTTAGGACCATAGTAGTGAAACTACAGGAAAATATTTATGGTTTGCAAACTTCTGTAAGAATCAAGATTGCTCCTTCTGCTCCTTCACTTAGGAAGCACATTCCTGTGGTTCCTAAGTGTATTTCTATACACAACTATATTTTAGACACTTGCCCTGAATTTCATGTAGAACAGTAACATGCCAAGGCTATTGCTAGTCCAAGAGGAAGACTCAGATATTCCATTTCCTCAAAATCAGAAAGATAGTTACATGGTTCCTGCAGTGCTCTACTACAGGATCTTTGATTAAGTGATTTCTATGTAGCAGATCAAAATGCCTTGCATCAACCTCCAGAAAGTTCCTACATACTGGAGGCACCACTTAAATCAGTAAGCTTGTGTATGCTTAACATTGAAGTCAGCACAGCAGTTCAGTTTTTATCAACAGCATTTTCACACTGCTTCATCCATAACTTAGTTATAAGACCAGTTAGTCCACCATTTTACACACTATTGCATAAAACAGGGATAACTTTCATTCTCCTCAGCAGAAGAGGATTGTAGAGTTCAAGGGCCCACAAGGCCTTTCTGACTGCAAGCCAGTCCCAGAAAAGGCTGGAGCAGCCAGTACTGTTGCTGCTCCAGACCTCAATTCTCCTCCTGCTTGGATCAGCCCTGACAAGCCATGATGTTACAACTCCTGATTTTCGCAGAAGTGCATATGATATTCCTCAAGCCCTCATTCCACTTGCAATTATGAAAAGCCCTTGAAAACACAAAGCAGATGTACTGTAGAGGCTTAATCTAGAAAGCACTAAAATTCACGTAGTAATACTCATAGGTATGTGATTTTTAAGTTAATATTTTGGAGGGGTTCTGCCTCTTCAATTTTTCTGTGAATTTTAAAAGCAAACAATGTTAAATTGCCACGTTCTGAAGTAGTTTGTAGAAAAGGGGAAGGACTTGAGCCAGAAGAATCAGACAAAGAAAAAGTGAAGGAGACAAAACCCAAGAAGTTTCCATATTATCTCTTTTCCACTTGTCTGAAAGCTGCATAAAAGTTTTTAAGAGGGTCATTGATGCTCCAAGGTTTTGAAATCTCACTTCAAAATACAAGTGAACATACCTGTGCAAAATACACATTCCTCATACATTTTCAGAAAATATTCCTTACGCATTTTCTATGTTTCTGTCTTCTCAGAACATGAAAATTATCAGAGGTTACCATGTCGTTTTCCATGCAGTTATTTTTTCTCTCCACAGTTTTGCCTGCTTCTTAATTGGATTTTTTAAAGCCACCAGTGTTATAAATAGAAGAAATCTATTTCCTTATAGTTTATTACGAATGTTTCCTCATGTGACAAAATTCTGGGTATCACCAGCATCAGAAACTGTCAAAGATCAGTCAGGACTGAAACAGCTGAGGACTGCAGACTAAAGCACTTAAGCACAATATTGAACTTGCAATGCCAGACAGTGGGTACCACCATCATACTTGCGAGGCTCCCTTCCTCTCGTTCTTCATACATAAATCCATACAGATGTTTTGAATGGAAACATCCATCTACTGACAGTGTATCTGGATTTCAGAACCTGCATGCAGCTATGATGAATGCAGTCACTTCCTCTTCTTGACAATTCCCAAAACCCTTCCCTGATGTTCCATTTAATAAAAGTGGTGTCACTAACACAAGGATAGCATTTTCCAATCGGCATCCAAAGCTTCCGTTTATCTAGGGAAGGCTCTGTAAACAAAACCACCTGGAAGACTTGACATGGAAATGCTCGACACCGTGTTGCACTATGAATATTACAAACTCATTTTTAGCTTACCATGGATTCACCGATTAAGAGGAGAAGAAGCGCCTCTTCTACGTTGTCTTGAGGGCAGTACACACTGAAACACAGAACACATTTTTCTGAGGAAAGTCAAGAGTTATCCTGTCAGCCTCTTTCTCATTTCACAAGAGAAGCGGTAACTTGAAACATCTCATGCATAATTCATTTGCCAGGCAATACTTTCTTTTGCAGGTTCACAAAATTAAAAGCTCTGCAATATATCCTAGAAGAGCTACACTGAAACATAAATGGATTATTTCAATTTCATGGCAAACACAGCTATTCGGTTGAATTTTCTTCTTCCTGGGGAAAAAAAAAAAAAAAAAATCAAAAAAAATAAAATACTAAGTTTTATTCTTCCAGCAGACTTTTTGATGGGAAGCTAAAAAACAAGACACAAAACTACAACATGAATCAGTGACATAATTAGCAGTACAGAGGATTGTTCAAACACCCTCCTTCCTCCTAACAATAAACTGACATAAAAACGAACACTCACTTCTCTTCTGTGTACAGCTCAGGTCTCCGACAGAGAAGATTGTTAACGTAAGACTGATATTCCTTGTTCATGAACTCAGGAAGCGGATCAGATAAAGGGCTCCAGTAACAGTCTTCACTGAGGGAATGGAGAAGTACTTGGGCTAGCTGTTTGGCTGCAGTCTGGAGATCAGTGAACAGTACAGAAAAAGCCATGTATCAGTGAAGCCTTCTCCAACACAAAAGATTCATGTTGTACCTTGGGAAGGAGATGTACCAGCATGATGCCTCTAAGTTTTCAGAAACTCAGAGAAACTAAATCAGCTGCTAAGGTCTACAGAAGCGGCAGTTTCTTCCATCTCTCTGAAAAGGCCAGACTTCTGCATTTACATGGCCTTGCTGCAACGCTGTAAGAAAAGAGTATCAGGAAAACCTGACAGCAAGGGATGTTTTGGTGAACAACAACCGACTGCCACACAGACTGCTAAGACAATCTCACAAAAGTTACTATATTAGAATGCGATGACACTACACTGTGTTCTTAGGCTCAAAATTTTTTATGTAAGTCTCAGACCAGAGACTACTTTTGTGTTAGGTTTAAAAGATCAACTCTTTCTGTTAATACTGGTCTCTCTGTAGCCTTGCACAGCTTCACCTCAGTCCTGCTTCTCTCTTGAAGTAATGGAGAGAGAAGATGCTCAGAAACTTTACATTGAGACAGCAACAGATATGCACTTTTTTGACCACTGAATGGCCAAGGATCCTTAAATACTTGTTTTCCAGTTCATACACACACTTGGCAAAATGGGTCCAAATTCTGCAAAGTCAAGTTAGCTATCTTTGACATTTGTCCCTGTCTGCCACCCAACAAATCTCTCATTTTTTGCGCTGTAAATAGATGAGCATGCAAACAAGCTCAGAGACATCAAAATGAGTGGTGTCTTATGTGAACTTTAAGCAACATATTACTCCAGGCTGTAACGTAAATACTGTACAACACTGAAACAGCTAAAACTCGGCTCTTCTGTCCTAATACTTGTAAACAGCATTTCGCAACTTCTCTGACTGCCACATATGTATTTTATATGCAATTTACGCTTTGAAATGTGTTACAAGGCCACCAAGAGTCATTGGCTCTTAAATATCAGGACAGGGATGTTATGAATGTTATAACTCAACATCTATAGGATCAAATAAATCATACTGAGGATCGAGTTCTTGTTATCAGCTTCAGAAAAGTAACTTCTTTAGACACAAAGCTCTTGATTTTCACCTACCTCCCTACACATGAATTAATCTAAAATGCAACCACAGTAGTGTGCTTTGCGTTTAAGCACCATAGAGGTTTCACAGATGTACCCAGCAAAAGGCAGTGATCTGAATGTATGACAGTGTCTCAAAGAAATAGTCACATACAATCCCCTGGAAACCTCACACACTCCTACTGACAAGTTACAGAAAGCCGTCTGTTTCTAACTAGGCTTTTCTGTGCTTTTTATATCAAGTAACTATGAGCAAAATGGCCTAGGGCCCTGTAACATTAGCCAGTATCATTTATCCTCTCAATGTGTAATTATTTAGTCAGTTTTACCCTGAGGAGTCAACTCTCTTGTATTTTTTCCTACAGTCTTAGGGGGGAGGGAAAATAATATGCCACCAATAGAAAGTTCTCTACTGGTTCACACAGAAGTAGGAGTACAGTTTGTGGTAAGCCTTTCAAAAGGCAAGCACCAAATTCTTCTGGTGTCTTTGATTTTAACATACAGTACAGTAGCTGTGTAAATTAGCATCACTCTTCTTTTGAATAAGACCAAACAAACCAGAACAGGCCAAGCCTCTGATTTATATTATTAATGCCTTTGGCTAAAAAAAGCATCATTATGCTTGAAGAACACTGTGATACCACAAATTAGGGGAAAAAAAATTGCGTGTTTTACTTTCATGCTTGAAAAACTTGATTCATTAAGCATGTTCCTCCCTTTGCCCTCCTGACAGCTCTTAAAAAAATAAATAAGAGAATGAAAATACAACTTGCAGTAAAATAGAAATCAAAAGAAAAATTATTGAATGAACACCTTCAGAGTTACCCTTAGGGATTTATCCCCCAGGGGTGTTGTACAGCTCTCCTCCAGTTACACAGGGACAGGAGCAACTAAGCCACGTTCTGTCGTGGTACAGGGGCAGCAGAGAGGTGAGACTCATTTCTGCAAAATGACAAAACAGGTGAACATAAAAATACCTCTGAACCCTGATCTCGGTCTGCAAAAAGGTTGCAACCACTTGATTGGCCAATTATTTAAGTCAGCTCTTCTAATTCCTTGAACAAGCTTCCACATGTACCTGCATTCTCAAAAATGCTATGCAAACCCATACCCCTCTCCCTGCCAAAGCACTCTGAAATGACACGGAACACAAAGACGAACCAAGCACAAGTTAAGTTGTAAGAATATCAATGCTTTTTGGGCTGCAAAGCTCTCATTCATGTTCTCTGGACTGCTATTCTTCACGCTGTTGACCTCCTGAGTAACTTCAGGACAAGATCTCTTAAAGGGGAGACAGTAAGGAACTAGTTAAAGGTTCAATTTAAACAGGCATATAAATCAACTGCCACTATGATTTCTTTACCAAAGGCATTCAGGATAAAAGGATGCAGAATGCTAACATCAAAAAAAATTAAAATAATTAAGATCACTCTGTACTGTATTGAAGAGGGTTTGACTGAAGAACTTCAGCCTAAAAAAGCCCCGCTTGCTGCAAGAAGTACTTAATGCCTCCACATGCAAATGCAAAAAGGTGTGCAGGCACACATGGAAATTAAGAAAGAAAACAAGACAACATCACATGAGGACAACACTGTTAAACTAAACACATCTCTGTTTATCTGGGATCATTTGACATATCACTTACAAAAGTAAAAAAAAGAAAAAAAAAGAAAAAAGGAAAAGAAAAAGGAAAAGAAAAACAAAAGGCAGCAATCAATCAAGTGAGCGCAAATAAGTGTTCGTGCAACTGCACTGGTCAACAGAGACAATTCCTGCATTCCAGATGGCCCCACCTTCCCATCTCCCATTCCCTTACCATTTTGAAGGTCTGAGTAGCTTTTGTTTCCACAGTTCGTAGTATTTCTCGCAGACTCCTCATTCCTTTCACAATATTTCTATGAGGAAAGACAAAGGAAAAAAAAACCCAAACCATGAAAAACCCCCAAAACCAGCACATTGAAGACAAAATGTTCTTATGATGTGCCGAAGCTTGGCAACGAACCTGACCTTTAAACAACCCATGAAACAATGAGCGATACTGAGTGTGTGGTAGCGAGACAAGTCACTCTGAGGCACAGACAGGACAATGGCACAGAGCAAGGCAGTGACTGCAGCATGCCTGCTCCAGATGGCTTCCTAAGAGCAGATCACATTCGCATTCGAGGAACAGAGGGGACATTTGGAAGCCTTTCATAGCTCATATTTATAAAGCAGATGCTGCTCCTTAGAAGCATCCACATCTCCTCTTCATACACGCAGACTGTACTTGTTTGAATGATACTGAGCTTATGTGATGTTTTTAAGTGACGTTTCATTTTAGGGTGGTTAAACGCCTTGTGTCTGGTGGTCCAGTCACGTGATGAAATTATACTGGTTTAAACAGTTTATTACCAGGCAGCTAAGTTGCGGGAACTACCTGCAAGCACAGCTTAACCTGCAATAAGAGGGTTAGGCTAAAGCAAAATTGAAAAAAATAAAAGCACATTACTCTGCATGCACCATGAGCAATTAAATCTGATTAGTCGCCAAATGGCATCTTAATCATGTATCTGTGCTCTCAGAAAGATGCAGAAAGGAAAGATTAAACATTGGACATACCAGTTAACACACTGTCAGCCTATAAGCCGTTCAAGGCTAAGGACATGGCCCTACCACCATGGTAACTGCAAATTGGTTCAAGACACATTCATAGCAGGGTGGAAGCTACCCAAAGAAATACAAGCCATCAGAAAAGGAGCAATGTTGTACATAACAACAAAACAAGCAGTTGTACTGATACATTAAATGCTATTTCAGCCTATCCAGGAGAATTTTCTGTGCAGATGAAACTAAATTTCATTTAAAAAAAGCCATAACAATCTTTTCTGTCAAACTGAGTAAATTTCTAAGGTAAGAACTAGAGATTGCATATGTGCTCGCTTTCATGTACTGCAAACCTTCTTGCACCCCAGAATCACTGACAAACATTTGATGAAAATAAAAAGTTAAATGTAATTATTTTGGGGGCAAAAGGATAAAACATGATCATACCATGAATCTTGGCTACATAAAATGCCACCCTAAAACTTTTGGTCATCAAGTTATAGAATGCAAAGGCCTGTGGCCTTGCTTCCAATCAATACTCAATACTCATACTTTAAACTGTGAGGTATTCTGTAGATTGCTTAATCGTGGGCAGCGTACAGACAAACACGAAAGTAAGGCAAGAGCAAAAACACTGGAAACTTGTCCCTGTAGAGAAAGACAGACGCTGTCATTCTTTTTTCCCTTCCTTCTAAGAGGTACTTTGAATTTATCAAGGGGAAAAAAGCTCAAGAAAGTTTTTTTAAGTTGGACTTAAATGCTAAAGAAAGCTTTCCAATTACAGGGTGAAGACACCAGGTGTTTTTTAGTAGGTCTGAGTAGAATATATTCACAAAGATGCAGTTCTGGACCTTAAATTGAGGAAAGCAATAAAGCATGTGCTGTCATTTATGCACAAGCAGCGACACCAAATCCAATGGAACTGTTCACATGGTATTTATTATTAGACAGGCAAAATCAATAAATTCCCCTAACCTAAACATAATGCACTTGCCCAACTGCTCTCCTTGGTTATTGAAAACTACTGGCATTTCCCATGAAGCTGGACACAAGAGTTACGGTTTATAACAACTTCTACAACATTTTCAAAAATGCATATGTTCAGATTTCTTGTTAGCATGATGGCATTTGTCTTAATAAAGTGCCAATGAATTCCATTAACTACCCTCAGAAAGAAGATTAGTGACCACTTGCAAAGCCAATTAATTTCACATTTGGCACACACTTAAAAGATGAAAAACCTACAGAATGTGATAGATAGTTTTGTTCTCAGAGAACTAGACCACCATTACAGTTCCCCTTTTTAGACAAGGCCATAAACAAGTTAAGCCTGATGGGAGAAACACCTTGCTCTGTGGGGAAGGGAAGAAGAAAAGGAAGGAATATTGGCACATTGAAGTGAATGAAAGAATAAATAGCAAATTGCTGCCCACTTGCAGTAGTCAGGGTTGAAGCCATGCCTAGGAATACCTTCGACAAGAGGGAGGAGTGCTAAATGGGCAGCATGGGAGGACCACCCAGCACTCACCATCTCCAAAATAGGTGCTCGTGCGGTCAGGTTCTATCAAAGAGCACCCACTCTGCTCTTTGAGTTCTCAATTCCAAAACATGCAGAGCATCTGACAACAATACCAGTTCTACAGGATTGAGGATTGGTTTGGCAGCTAGTACTTTTTGAACTTTATCAAACATTATTGAGCCATGAGAGGAGACAGAGAAGACTTGCCAGCATTCTGCAAACATATCTCACTGCAGGAGTTTGTCTTTCCACTCAACTGTTCCAAGTCAGGAGATCATCTGAGCATACATTTCATTTTGAGCATATTAATTACTCTACTCATAATGATAACGAATTTATTGTTCCATTAATGTATGTCCTTTATAAACTAACAGTGTACTTACAAAGATTTTTTAAAATTAGGACCCAAAGAGGTTAACAAAAAGTATGCATTTGAACAGAAATAAGTGTACACAAATGAATGGATGAGGATGCAAACATAAAACCTCTGGCAATCCATGCTGAATCCACCTGATTTTATCTAGATCAGACACTACAAAAATCTTGAGCCTCTGCAGGACTTGGATAGAGGACTACCCAGAAATCCCAGGTACTGTTGCCTCAAGCCATCATCATAAGTGAACATCAGATCATGGAAATTAAATGAGTTGGAAGAGTCCATTGGCCCCTATTGTACTTCTAGGATCCCAGAAAAAGAAATGAGGAAGACCAGGAAGGGAAAAGCATGTAATCATTAAACTACCTTGGTTTAGCCACAGAAGTGGCCAGAGCACCATTTAAAAAAAAAACAAAACCCATGATGAAATGCAGTTTAGGATTCAGTTACAGCTAATCTAATAAAGAAGAACTCGGACAATCATGGGCAAAATTTGTGACAAAGAGCAACTTGAGAGTCCAGTCAGTCCAACCTGGTATGCAAATATATTTTGTTTATACACGTACTCTGTTAATACAGAGTAATAAATTACCAGTCCATGAATCAAAGCAGACATGCCACATTTATGGCATATAATTTGGCTAACACTACACAAAATTTTAAGATATAAGGAAATACGGAAATATACTGTTTTCCATGCAAATTGCTGAGAAATACTGAAAATAAACCAGAGTGCATGGAGGTCTGCAAAGACAGTCCCCCAGTAATGCAGACACCAGAAGATCACCTTCTTATCCCCACTCATTTACTGCTAAAGCAATTAGCTGCTAACACATGGAACAGACCATCTCGAGAAGGTTATGTGGCAGTTTGCAGTCACCTCTCCGAGTAAAGCAATGCTCGAAACACAGAAACAGCAGCAACACCATTGCCTCTGCCCATCTCCTTTCGCATCTTTGCGTCTCACTCAGGTTCCTAAAATTCACAGCCTCTCCTTAAACAGCAGTTCATGCATAGACATGAAACGCATTCGAAGCAGTGAGCCTCAGATTCCTCTATGAATGAAGATCCAAGACAAGTAATTAAAACAAAGCACATTAGATTTTCCTAATGGCAACCTGTCTGAGACAGGTGCTCAAAAAACCTCACCTCAATATACAACAAAAGCTTAGTACTTATCTAGATCCAGCAGACAGTAAAACTCACTTCGAATTACCAGCTGTAGTGTCCTGGATAAGGTGGTGATGACTGAAGAGGAGATAAATGTCAAGAAAGCCCTTACAACAGAAGCCTACAAAACTTCCAAAAGGGAACTAAGCATTCTAGAGAACTGACAGAAGGGAAGGGAAACAACCACCTAAGCTTTTCGAAACTATTAGGCACTTTTGTCAGGATTTTCCAAAATAATTTTGGTCCTAACTTAAGGGTTCATGAAGAAACCCAAGTTCTAATAAATGCTTAATACTAATTTTTCAGGAATTCTTTTTCTTCAAAAGTATCCCATCTAGAGCTTCTAGAACCAACTACATGCTCTAGAAAGCTCTGACTCTGTCTTGCCTGTGAAACTCCACACATACTTCAATTGCAATTACGAGAGCAGTACACGTAACCATTAATTCACACAGGTGAAGCCTGCTTGAAAATACTAAAAGCATCTTGACCAAAGCCCCCATAACAGCATAAAGTGGTAATACCTGTTCAATACTCTGAAAGAAGAGGCAGTAAGAAATTAGCCTAATCTTCACACATCTGCATAAAAAAACCCCAAACAATCAAATGAAAACCAAAACCTAGTGCAGATGCCAACATGAAAGACAACTGGCTGCCTCCTACAGTACAACAGCATCTGCCTTCCTGTATGCTGCATCCACAGCATCAACAATGCCCACTAGAAGAATGAAAGAAAGCTTTCTTGGGTTGCAACAGGGCAAACAACTGCAAGAAATGTGTCTTCAGCAAAACAAGGCTTTTAAGTAAACATCTTATTAAAAGCATCTGGGACTTGTACAGCTGCAAGACTTGCTGGTCCTTACGGATGGCAGCTCAACATCTGAAGGGCAAACCAGACCTTTCTTTCGTACTGGCACCTTTTTTCCATTGCACGCTGCAAGAGAAAAGGGCATCTCTGGCCACCCACTGAGAAGATCACATCTGTTCCTGCCAGCAGGAACAAAAGCATAGCACCATCACTCATATCCTTCAGCTCTTCTGCCTGCTGAGACAAGACTAAAGCACTCACTATTCCTGCTGTACACGTGATAGGATGTACCCCCTGACAACCTGAGCAGTCGTCATCCAAGGCTTACTTCCTGCTGGAACATGCTAGAAGCAATAAGGGGAACAAAAGCATTTCTTTGAGCTGCTCAATATCAAGTGGAAAAACTCATTATACTCATGAAGAATCCTAAAAAGCTTCTTCCTACTTCCCTCCTCTTTCCTTAACACATCCCAATGCTCCTTATGCCCTCTCGTGGCAGATACCAGTACACGTTGATACCAGCTGCAGTGGCAGAGACAAACTGCCATATCCTTTCTATACGGGCTCCTTTTATCCCACTGCACCTTCCATCCCTGGCTGGTGTTTCCCACTTGCACTGCAGTACATGAGCAGCAGCGGGATTCCATTCCCCTCCCAGCCACAGGAGCTCCATTGATTGGGATGCTCCTTCATCAGGAAACAGCTACGGAGAATATTTTGCTGCTATTGCAGCAATTCAGCTTATAATCAAAGCACTGTATAATTCACACATGTATTTTGCTTCAAGTTTTTTTCCTGTAGGGATTTTTGGTGGGGTTTTTGGTTATTTCTGTTTTTTAAGGCTATCATTAAAATAACATGGGAAAGAAGCAAGCAGAGCCCATAGTAACAGCTAGAATATCCTACTAGATATATTGAACTTGTCACTGATGAATGCTGAATTTAAAATGTTGTGGAATAAAATGAACATGAGTGAGTTTGATATTCAGAAGGTGCCTAGAGGACATCAGTGCCATATGTTCTAAATGAGATTTTATTTTACTACATAGGTAATGAGCTTACTGGCAAGACCTGAGGCTTTTGTTTGCTGTGAGAACAACAAAAGGTTAGGAAAGCACACGCTGTGCCACAGCTGGTCAAACTCCCAGCTCACCTACTGCCAAGCTGATGCTGAGACTATGTTTTATAAGTCTACACTTTCTTTGTGTGTAAATTTGTACTCACCTGACTAAAGGGGTCATTTTACAACATAGACCTTTGGATTTTTGTAAGCCTTTGGGTTAAACAAGGCTCAGCTGAAGGCACCTTTGATGGATATGCTCATGGGTACAGCCTCCCCGTACATACAAGCTTTTAATGAAAGAATGGGGAACAGTGGCTGTTCACAGTTGTATTTAAAGTCATTCTTGGGGGACAAAAAAGTAGCAAAAAATCCCTAAACATGAAGCAACCCTTCTCCAATAGAATAAAAAAATAGTATCAATTTTCTACAGAAGAATTTAAACTGATTTTTGATGGGATTTTCCTAGTTTTCAATCTTTTCTTATTTTTTTGCTTTCTTCTCCATTTTACTCAGCAGGAAAAGAAGTGAGGAAAATGACAAAAAACATTCTTTGACTGGGGATAAAAGTAAAAAAAGCAAAAATGAAATACTTGCAAAGTTAGTTTGCAGTAAGAAATTCAGTACCTAATTCCTTGAGAATAAACAGGATAGTATGGTGCAAGAACAGGACTAGAAAAGGATGGATTCTTACAAGTACTGTTTACACACGTTGAAGAGACACTCTCACACAAGACAATTTCTCCATCAGATAACCAGAGTTGACCATGTTTGAATGCCTGGTCTGGTTTAGGGAGTGCCCTCACTGATGGGCTTTGGAAGTGGACATTTACAGTATCTTTTTTGCTAGTCTTGAGAAGGCTTTCCACAAGTAAAATTCACTGCAGCTTCCAGATCCTAACTCCTCTTGTCCTTCTCGAGTTCACTGGGAGCTGTATCTCAGAGGCATAATAAATACCCTAGAGCAGCCCTATTCTGCATGTATTCCCATAGTAAAACACACACAGATTTGGGGTCTTGATTGGGATATTTAAGAATTCAAACAAATAAACCAATAAATAAATGAAAGAAACAACCTGTAAGACTTCACTGAAGTCTAAACTAGGCCCAGTGGACTCCTAAGAGAGGCACAAATAGGAGAAAGAGAAGGACACTGTGGGAACTTGAGGTGAGTCAGCAGCAAAAACTTTACAGAACATATAACAAAAAGTAAGCCTTCATCAGTTCTGAGACAAAACATGCAGTATTATCTATTTTTTGCTAACATCTGCATCCACCTACCCCTTCTTTAAATGAGTCACATAGGCACTTTGTAGAGCTGCTTCCAGAAAGTAGGAAAGTTCAAACTCAGAGTAAGTCACATTGCTGCCCTTGATACTCCTTGAATGTGTATTGTTTAGGGTCTGTAAGGGAAAGAAAGAAATAAATATCCGGGATTACAGATAACCATTTGAAGTAGTTCATGTCCTCATGAACCACTGACATCTCCAGCAACAGAATGTTAGCTTCTGCCATCAGATTCCTCTTCAGACTACTTGAAAACTTACCTTCATTAGCTATTCAAAAACCTTTCTAAGTCAATTTTAAAATAAACTATACAATGACTGCCCTGAAATATTCTGCATCCAATATGAGCTTTGAAACACCATCCCGTATTACTTTCCAACCTTTATTAAAGTAAGTGGAAAGCTACACATTAACACCAACAGCTTCAGAAGTACTACTCAAATTACAATGATCTAGCATCTTGCACAGAAATATTAATGCAATGTCTGAGTAGGTATATCTACTTTTCTGTAACATATATATTTGTAAAGAGTTAGTAAGCCACTAGGAGTACTAATTGAAGAATCTTTGCCTTTCCCCTGTTTCTCCTATTGAGTCCTTCTTGCTTTTGCTTCTTTACTGATAACAAGCCAAGCAGCTTTCATTGCTTAAAGTTGCCCTGTGTGAACTTTCCAAAGCAGGGTTTTACATTTTGGACTGGAGAAGGACTATAAACTATTAGTACATATATATCAGTAATCCTGCATTCTCGTCTCTGTGTCTAGAAGACAACTAGAAAAGAGAATAAAGATTGTAGTGAGGTTGGAATCAGTCCCTTCCCAGTTAACACAGAATCAATTAGATTGGAAAAGACCTCTGAGATCACCAAGTCCAACCTTTGACCTAACACCACATTTTCAACTAGACCATGATGCTAAGTGCCACATCCAGTCTCTTAAATACCCCCAGGGACAGTAACTCCACTGCTGTAACAAACGACAAGACAAGAGGAAATGGCCTCAAGTTGCGCCAGGGGAAGTTTAGATTGGGTATTAGGAAAAATTCTTCACTGAAAGGGTGGTCAGGCATTGGAACAGGCTTTCCAAGGAAGTGATGGAATTGCCATCCCTGGAAGTGCTCAAAAGGCATGTGGTCATGACACCTGGGGACATGTTTAGTGGTGAACATGGTAGTGCTGGGTTAATGGCTGGCCTTGACAGTCTTAGAGGCCATTTCCAACCCTACTGATTCTGTGATTCCAAGTGAATGAATTACAGTTTAAACTCTTCCTTCTTTCCAGACCCAAGCTGTCAGTAAAAAAATGTAGTGTCCAGTACTTGCAGGAATTCATCCTTCCGCAAAGCAAGCGCTTAATTTGTAATGGAAGTACTTAATTTGAAATAAAAAAGCCATTCAATTTTTTCCTGCGAAGAAAAAGACCAGACAACTTGTTAGCTGGCTTTCTTAATGAATTTTTATACATGCACTGAACTCATTTTTACTAGTTTCAAAGCAATTAAAAACAAAACTTGAAAGAGAAACACCCCTACTGCTGCTGAGAAGAGCAGAAATATTTGGTTAGAAGGTCAAAGGCCTTTAAGCTACACAACAGATAACATGCCTTGCCTTCGGTACTGCTGATGTCAAGCACAAAATGTGGCAAATGAAGGGCATGGAAGCACATAGTATGCCCTGTAAAATCAGCCTGGCAAAGCTGCAGAGTCAGACACTAAGCACATGCCCAGCAAACCAGTGGCTCATATCACCTGCATGGCTCAGTGGAGGGCTCACAGTACTCATCTTACCCAGCACCCCAGTCAAACACAGACTAAGCAGTTGCTTGCTTGTTATTAATCACAGAATCATAGAATGGTTTGGGTTGGAAGGGACCTTAATGATCATCTAGCTCCAACCCCCTCTGCCATGGGCAGGGACACCTTCCACTACACCAGGTTGCTCAGAGCCTTAATCAGCCTGGCCTTGAACACTTTCAGGAACAGGGGATGTAGGTTCTAAATGATCTAGATTCCTCCTGGTTCACTTGGAGAAGGTGAAGCACCAGCAGTTAAACCACAATGGCTCACTCAAAAAGGTTTCTTTCAGCTCATTAGGGATCTCAATATCCACTACTGTGCATCACTTACACAGCAGGTATGTGAAATGTCTGGAGCTCTTTGATGCCAGCATTTGCCTAGCAAACTTTATAGTCCCTCTTTAGTAAGAGCTAAACTTGAGATACAACCTGAGCACGTCTGAATTATCTGGTGTTTTACCACAGGTAAAACTTGTTTCCAGAACACATTCTCAGAGGAAAGAGGTAGAGAGATCAGCTAAACTGCTGTTTTGGAGATTATTTTACTGAGGCCTCTCACTCTTTCCAGCTTATTCTCATACTCCTCACTGTCTATGATCACTTGACATTTCCCTATCATTTTTTCATTTTTGCTGAAAATTCCACCTAGGCCACTATGCAACACCCCAAGCACATTTCTTCTTACCTTCTCAAGCTCCTGCAAGTACACCTGGGCAATGACACACGCTCTCTCAAAACAAGCCATGACTTCCTCTTCCCTTTCACACAGTCGAGCACGTGAGGCAACTGAGTTGGTTGAGCGCTCCAGGGACATACCTGCAAAATGGCAACACCTTCTTTAACTGAAGCCAACCAACAGCAGTATGGCCATATTAGTCTTAAATCATCAGCTGACAGGAAAGTTTTTCCATATATGGGTTTCCCTCTTTTGATAACTTTCACGACAACACCCCAAGGAAAATACAATTCCTACATATGCAAGGCATCTTTGTCGTGCTTCTCTAACACACAGTGCCTCTGCACACTCCTACAATGCCTTTCAAATACTTTATGAAAAGAGGACATACAATCCCTCTGGTAGGAATGAGCAGAGAAACTAAGGCCTATATTCCCAAAGACAGCTACAGATTTGGGGTGCTTCAATTCAGAATGACCCTGGCACTGAATCTGACTATTTCTAGCATATGCTACTTCAACTAAAGCTTTCAATAAGCAGCAGTTTTGGAGGGGGGAGGGTGGGGTGGAACTGGAAAATTATACCAAAACAAAGTCAGAAAATCTGAGTCCTCTCTTGGAAAATCTGAGCAAACGTAAATTGCTCATGGAGACACAGCAAGGTCTTGGCAAGGCACAGGAGACTTAACCACAAGATCAACCTCTTTTCCAAAGAAAGTAAAAACCCCTGGGTTTTGTACTACTAAAAACTCTTTCTTGTATTGTGATCCAACACACTGACAAAAAGTATGTTAATTGAACACCCACAGCTACTGGTCCCTTAAAATCTTTTACTATCAGATCCTCGTCTGGCATCACACTATGACATCCCATACATCTCTAAATCTATTTGGCAAGGTTACATATCCACATACCAATTTTACACTTATCTGCATGGGTTCTTATGCCACGTTGGATCTCCCCGAGACATCCCTGCCTGGAAATTGGAGCCTCCTACACCAATCACAATTGCACCGATGCCCAGTTGCCCAACACAGATGGTAAAAAGTTCGGCACATATTTTCCAATAAATTTTACACATAACATTCCCTAATAACAACGAAAAACGTGAAAGATGTAATACAAAATTCTGGTGCTCTTAACACAGACCCACGGGGTTGACAAAAGATTTCAGCTGTTCAGACAGCCTTTCCAAGGAAACTATTTCAACTGCTGCAGCATGTAGCAAAGCATTCTGCTCCACATGAAACATCACTGCACATATCTGGAGCCACACTTCCCTGGGCTCCTGCAGTATTGGGAGGCACAGCACCCCAGCACTGCTCATTTTGGGAGACTTGCCAAGAAATGGCTGTGAGGCAGCAATGGGCAGCCAGGTTTCCCTATGATGTACAATATAGGCTCATGCTGGAGGAGCCTGAGGTTCCTAAGCAGTCTTAGCTTTGTTTACTCCTCATGTTCAACACTTGTTTTGTCCCCTTGGTTACTCTGCTAGGAGTTTCTCTCACTCATGTCATACATTTGAGCCAGACATGAGCAGTTAGTTCAGTGGCTTGAGAAAAGAAGATGCCTCACTGGTTCAAGCTCAAGAGGTGGCTCCCAGTTCCTTCCGCCCTCTCCCAAGTCAGAAGTAATACAGCATGCTCCCTCAAAGTCCTATATCTTAGTGGAACATGTTAGCACCTTTCAGCTCTGAAACTCTGGAGGACTGGATTTACTTCAGAGTGTGCGTAGAACAGGGACAATGATCATTTTGCTGCTTTTAACTAATGCCCATTCTGTGTTCTCTCCTTTCTTCCGATGTAAACCTCATACAGCACCCAGATACAACAGATTTTGTCTCTAGCCCATCTAAGAAGTCTCTGCCTTTATATCACAGGTTGTTTTCCTATTATTTCAATGCTTCTGTTTCCCAACCCTGTCACTATGTAATGAATACAGGGGAAAAGAGTATGTTAACTCCCTCTACAGAAAAAAAACAACCCACAAGTATTCAGTACTACAGCTAGAACAAATAGCCTACAAATAATCTTGTTAGATGCGTCTCAGTTTTATCTACCTCTGAATTTCTAGTTTTTCCCCTCAATTGAAAATAAATTTTAAAAAGCGTGCATTTCAGAGCCACCATCCTCTTAAGTGCAAAGTGGGGCTGAGGGCCCTGGAAAAAAATCTAGTACAAGCCACTGACATTCACACACACATGTAGGATTTAACTAAACTGCAAAAGCTATCCTAGCACAGTCTGTATGGGGGTGTTTATCATGGCAGATGTCACACAGAGAGAACAGACTGATAAAAATCCATTTACATACATGCTACAGCCCACTGCAAGGAGTTATTATCTCTAAGCTCTGACATGGGACAAGAAAGCAAGCAGCCTTTGCCAGCATCAGGTACTGACAACAAACATGTCCATCCCCTCAGTCAGAAAAACAGAGCTGGGGCTGATCAGAGACAGGGGAACAAACATCTCCAAAAGGGTTCTTGCCACACTAAGTATACAGTGGCAAACAGTGCATTAAAACAGATACTATGCCACACTGCACTACTTACAAAGGGCAAGAAGGAAATATGACCCACACGATGAGGCATTAGTCATGGTTTTTTCTGCTAATACCATATGCACTGACCTGATGCCACTCCAGTATAAAATCTTCGATAAAATCTGAACAGGGCTATTCTTCCCTACCACAGAAATGCAATGAAAAGAAAAATTAGAGCAAGCAGACTGTAAATCCAGTACACAGGGGAAAAAAGAGAAGAAAAACGATGTAAGTTCCCTATCCTTGTAGCCACCAATTCAGTTCTCACAATACAAAGCCCGAACAATTACAGATTTGCTTAGGGTGCAGTTGGGTAAGACTGCCGACAACTGACAAGCCCTACAGTGCTGAAAGCACAAATTCCACTAGCTCTTCTTCATTCCCCCAGTTATCAGCACAGAAAAAACTTTGCAGCACAACACCTATTTTAAATCCAACTTTCTTTCCAAAAAGCATCAGAAAGACATGGAAGTTGATGGTACTTCCACACTAGGTTTACCAAGACAAGTAGACCTATTGCTAAGATGGAATTAGCTTCCAAATAAAGAACAAAGTCATATGCTCTCTCAGTAGATGGTTAAAGTAAAGGGACTTGGGTATTTTTCACAGCCAGTTGTGGTAAGAGAATACCAAGTTAAAACATACCTATGCTAAGATTTTTCTCATATGAACCAGTGCCCAAAGTTACATGTATACACACATACCATAGTAAGCTTTATGTAAAAGAGATACAGATTGCTCATGTTGAACACACCTATGGCAACCTGAAGCAAAAGATGGCTTAGGATGGAAGTTACAGCCCTGCCAATAGCACCACCTCCAGTCTGCAGAGCAAGGTTACAGCACCTGTGCTGCTCTGCCACACAGACAAGCCAGCCTGGCCAGAAGCCAGCAGGATGTTAAGCTACGTGCACGCAATAGTTTTACTGTAGCTGCAGGAAAGTAAGTTGTTTGGCTTGAGGTAAGCCATGCGTGAACATACTGCATGGCAAGTGTGCTGCAAGGAAACTGCTTGTGCGCACATTTTCACTCTGGTGAACACCAGGTCGTTCTGGGTCACTGTCCCCAAGAAGAGGGTGCACTTCATTTCTAGCACGTGGCCTTCAGCCTAGTCAGAAGCATGGCTCTACAAAATCAATTAGCATTGAAACAAGGCTATTTTTAAGACTAGCTCTTGACACATATACACATGCATGCTGACTAATCAAAGTTCAGCAGAATACTAAACATTTTCCACAGGCAGAATTCAAAAGCACAACCAAACCATTCCAGAGATGGTATTACAAGCCTGTCCTGCCAGGATAATGTTTGAACTTAAGAGCACAGCCCTCAACCAAAGTATTCCACTACAGTGATTTAGAAAGCAAAACAGGCTGAACCTCAGCAAACCAAAGCAGGAGTCAGGATTAGGTTGACTTAGGCAAGACTCAGCACTGTGCATTGTTTCTGCCAAATAACTCACAACCTGGTCTTGACACTCATCCCTCCAAGCAATTAAGCTATGATTTTTTCAGCACAGCTTATTTGCAACACAAACAGAAGAAGAGGGGGAAGACAGGCTTAGAAGCCCTTAGTCTTGAACACATTTGTTCATGTTGCCCCCCAGTAGAAAAGAAAGACAAATTCTGTTTTTTGAGAAAGCTTATGTACTTCTTTCACTCCTGCTTCCCATTATATAGGATTATTGCATATTCTCAGCAATCTGTTATAATCTTGAGATATTTTTTATGTAAAGTCTCAAAGGTAGAAAGGCAGAAAAATTCCAGTAACTTTAATAAAATTAGGGTTACTAATAAAAGACCTTTCTGTCCATAAACAGAATGAATGAAGCTGAAAATTTACGTAACCTATGCATGGCTGTAACCTGTGCACAGGCTGATCAATGCCATGTAGGCTCTGCACTACACTGCATATCTTATATACAGTAGAAATCAACCTTAATCCAAAGACACTAATTTTTCAGAGAATATCCAGATTTGCAGCCTATTAGCTGGCTGCTCTTAAGCTTCATAATATGTGTTTAAATCTTAGCTTGAACCTGCAATACAGTGGTCTCCAAACTTCTTTGTTCATATACCCTATAAGGAAAAAAATAGAGCATACATACAGTTATATACACACATTGCTTCACAGTTTATTTTATATTTGCTTATTTTTCAAAAATACCTGTAACTAACATGTTACTGACAGACACATGCCATCATATAAAAAGCCTGCAAATTCAGAACACTTAACTTCTTGTAAAAGGCAAAATTGTCCTTGAAGTCTGACAACAATTTTATCCATTTTCCAGGAAACAACCATTGAGCTTTGGTGTGGTACCAAGATTTTCATGTTTACTCCCTATCTCACTACAAATTATTGTAAAAATTCCATTTAAAAGTCTTATATTTATAAAGTTAATCCCATTGATGACATCCTACAGCACCTTGTGCACTTCTGGGTCTCCCTGTGCTGCTAAGTATTCTCAGTGTATTTCACTACTGAATCAGAATCTGTCCAACTCCTTCAGCTGAGACACGTTGGAAACACTTGTACTTCCATGCAACTGTACACCAAGCCTCTCACAATGTACAATTTTTTCCAATACCCGTTTTTTGAAGTCTTTGGCAATGTTTTCTGTGTATCTTTCAAAGGAATGCATTTTAGTTTGCTGCCATACTGTTTTCTGCATACTATTTCAGCCATTTCTCCACAGCAGGAAAACAAGTGTTTCCCCAATGGTATGTGTTTTTTTATCTTCTGCTTTTGCACAAGAAACCTCGAAAGAGACTTTTAAAAATGTAAGTTTAATGAATTTTTTAGAAATACTCTATTGAGTACTATTGGACTTCAAACATCATTGATTACATCCAATTAGGCTGTCATCCCTTCTACCTGCTTGAAGAGCTCACAACAGGAGTAATGCAAGCTCTGCCATCTTCTTATTGCTTGTGCTCCTATTACTAGTATTACCTTAAATCTACAGGTTTTTTTAGGGAATTTTTAAGCTACTTGTCTGTTTCAGATGAGGTAGTTTAATTAAAACAAGACAATATAATACATAATTCCACTTAACTAGGCACAGGTGAACTGCAATACACTGGAAGCAAACAAACAAGTGAGCCCCTCTGCACTGTGGAACATCCTCTCTTTTGCAAGACACTTTCACAGGACCTACATGACATGGAACCCTCTGACATACAGACAGACAGGGCACCACTGTTAATGCAACACATTAGCAAAGCTTAATTTCAATGTGTTGCCAGTTTTTTTGGTGGTGGTGATGGTTTTGTTTGTTGTAAGAAAAAATAATAGTTACAATATTTTTCTCCTGTGCCTCAGTGGATCATCTTGCTCACCCCCTGTGTCATACACATCCCACTTTGCAGACCACTGCTATAACATATTAATGGTCTTGGTACAAGAGGCCACTTCCTTTTCCTGACATGAAGATATATTTACTGGAGCAATGCTCTGAGGCACAGCAAACACAGGGGACATCAACAATCTCTTACAGCCACACATCTAAAGACTTGGCCACTATCATCCCAATCCATAAACTTACAGGGCATGCTGCAAAAATGATATTTTTTGCCTGGTCTAAATACAATAAGAAGCAGAAGAGAAAAAATGCAACGTGGAGGAGGCGCAAAGGAGAGAGATGGTGCTAATGACCAAGCATTGGAATTTATTCAGCTTGACTCCATCTGCATCACAGTCAGGCAGCATCTCCAGTAAGAAAGTTCTCTTCTAGCTGTAGTCAGAGTCACTGAGTCAGACTACCCCTCGAATCTTGCGTTCAAGTTTTGGGCCCCTATGTTTAGTGGTGAACTAAGCAGAGCATAGTTAATGATTGGACTCGATGATCTAAGGGGTCTTTTCTAACCTAAATGATTCAATGTGCACTTTGGGAACAAGACGGAGAAAAAGGAAGGGTAGTCCTTATTTTACCAAGCTGATTCATATCAAGCACTCAAGCTAGCCCTACTAAAAGTTACTAGAACAGACAGAGCCTGCAAGGTCTAACAGGCTTGCTGGCCTGTCACTTAAAAGATGGTCAGAGACATTCAAAGTTTACTCCAGGGCAAACCAGCACATGGAAATTTCCCACAACCACTGAACACACACCACGCTACACAACACAGCCCCAGCGAGACACTCGTGTCATAGCCATCTAAAAGCTACCTCTGGCTTGGGCCACCTGGGAGGACTTTTGTATTTGCTTTCTTACAGTCAAAGTAAGAGTGCAGCATGTTGTCTCATGTAACTTCACAAACACTGTGCATTCCTCGTTACATTTCCTCAAAAAAGCACTTGCAAATATTCTTGTATCTCCTGATGCTGCTAACCCCACAATTTTAGAGAACTAAATCATAATGCAGAAGGTGGAGAAGCTTTTATGTATTGTGTGCAACCAGCACCTGCAACTCTGTGTGGAGAAGGCAGTGGAAGAATAATGAAACTTTACCATCACAGAAACCAAATCACATTAACAAAAGGAATCAGAAGTTACTTCCTTTTTTCACTTTCCCAATTTCAGTAATCTGTATTTAGTGGCCTGCAACTAACTCTCTTTGGCAGTCTAAAGTCATAATCATGCTGCATTTGTGCATAGCTGATTGTGCTAAACAAACTACTTCTAAAAAAGTAAAATATCTGATCCAGCAGCAGAGAAGAGCTCACAGAGTACAACAGCAAAGCCTAAGTGCATCAAGAACACCACCAAGGCTGGGCTTGGCAACTCTCTCAATTCCAAGCTGGAAAACAGTGGCACCAAGAGACATAATTCACCAACATACAACAGTTTCAAAGACATCACTGTAGTAACATAAGAGCAACTCCAAACTCTGACATTCCTATTCCAAAACCCCCGATAAGACATATGGATACCAGGCCCTTTTATCCAGACATCAGTATCTACAAAGTCAGGCTTTTGCCTATCAGACAGCTACTCTGATACCAACGTGAATTAACAGCATGCTCCCCGACTCGCTGTCAGAATTGTGAAAACTAGCACTTTGAAGTGCATACCAGGTATAGAACAAAGCCTCTCTCTCTCTCTCTCTGATGTGGATGAACATTTAAAAGATGCATCTTTTCCGAAGAAAAGTGAAAACAAATTCTGCCAACAAAATGTCTTACCCTGAGGTCTGTTCAGCTTGGAGAAGAGGAGACTGAGGGGAGACCACCTAGCAGTTACAATTCCTTGTGAGGGGAAGAGGAGGACAGGAGGACTGATCTCTTCTCTGTGGTGACCAGTGACAGGACTCGAGGGAACGGCACAAAGTTGTGTCATATGGAAGCCAGGAACACTCTGGAAGCTGCCCGAGGCTTCCAGGAGGGGAAAAATACAGGCCCCCTCCCCAGCAGAGAACAAAAGGATAATTGACAACTACAGCAACCAACCGGGCATCTGAGCCCATGTATGGTCAGAGCCAATGAGTGCGTGAGCTTTGTTTAAACCAACCAACGATGAGATTGGGCGTGGGGTTCAAATGTCTATATAAGACAGCTCTGAATAAACTCAGGGAGAATTAAGCCTTGAACCCGGTCACCACCACAGAGTCATGTCTCTGATTCGCCAATAACTCAGTTTGTGAGACGGTAGGACGCGACAGTGTCAGGGGAGGTTTAGGTTGGATATTAGAAAGAGGTTCTTCACTCAGAAGGTGTCTGGGCACTGGAACAGGCTTCCCAGAGCAGTGATCACAGCATCAAGCTTGACAGAGTTCAAGAAGCATTTGTTCAATGCTCAGGTACATGGTGTGACTCCTGGGGATGGTCCTGTGCAGAGCTAAGGGTTGGACTCCATGATCCTTGTGGGATCACAGCATATTCTGTGATTCTGAGATTTTGAAATTTTAACTTCCTATGTAACCATACATTCTTTCGGTTGGGACTCAATTTTTTGAATGGCTGGGCAAGAAAACTGATTTTGTTATTTAGTCTCTGTCCAAAGGAACTCATGTCCCCCAAGATCTCAGGGCTCAGAGAGCTGAATCTCAACCCTTTGCAGAATTCCAAAGGAGTTTCTGCCCTGCCTGACCCTTCAAAAACTAAAACAACATCAATTTTTTTTCTTCCACTGTGTCCCACTAAGTTCTACTTAGTCACAGCAGGAGCTGAAATTACTGATGGAAGTAACCTCACCAAGTAGCTGCCAGTAGAGGCAACAGCAGTCAACAGATAGAAATTAGTGTAAGCCAATATATCATCTCAAAAGCAGCACATAGGTTAACATAGTTGCATACTGGCACATGTTAATCATCTTCTTCATGAAGCCAACTATCAATGAAGAGCTATATCTCTGTATGAAAAAAGCAAAATCCAAGTTTTACAATACTTTTCCCTCACCTATCATCCAAACTTATGCTTGTCTCAACTCTGTGCACAGTATAATTCTGGCTTTTCACAACCAACAAGCTTTCCTAAAGACTATGAAGAACACTGCTGTTGTCTTTAGGAAAGTCTTAGCTGAATGAATTCAAGCACTCAGCCAGCACTGTCACTTCCAAGGTGGGCAGGTTCCAGACAGCAGTGAATTGGGACCCCAGGGAAGTCAGAACATGTTAAGATAATGACCCTTCTGGTTTAAACAAGATTATTAGGGTAGAGAAGGCTTAGACTGTCAAGTAAAAGCCTTAAGCACACATGCCATAACAAGCATCAGTGCCTAAACAGCATCATACTTGACACTGAAACTAATGGGGAGAGACAGGGAGAGAACTCAAGCTCACAGGGTTTTTCCCCTGCACCTTACAGCCACTGCCCATTTCTGCTAAACGTGTACACTGTGACACACTGCCCTCAGGCCAGGCAGTAACAGCAATGCAGGCAGGATGAAAACTCAGCGTCAAGGGAGGGTGCTGGAAGTGGGAGATCTTTTTTACCACTAGCAGATCTGCGTATTTTCCTTGTAGTCATAAGGGTCCTAAACAATAATACAGAAATCAATCACCTTTATCTTGACACGTGCAATTGCAACCGCTTTTACTTTTTACCTTTTCCCCACATAAAGCAAATTGCTTACGTGAATGTTCATCAACCCATTCCCTACACTTAGTTGACAATTTATGTTCTTACATGCAGTAAGATACACACTATCTCTATCTAGGTATTATGGCAAAGTTTTTTCTTAAAGAACTTCAAGAACTCTTAAAAATGAGTCTGTAGTAAAGATCCCAAGCACAAGAGTATGCATAACCACTGGGAGGGGAGTTTCTAGCATACAAGAAGAACAGTATTCCAAACACTTGTCTGGAAAAAAAAGACATCTCAAAAAACATGATGCCATCTGAAATGAGAAGTAGGCTCAGAAAGTGCATGTAGAGCCCATTAAGAAGTTAAGAGGTTTATAAAACATGACCTGAATTAAAAATACTTCCTGCAAAAAGATGTTAGAAATGTAAATTCACTTTCAAAAGAAGATTATGAAATAAATCACGGCCCTGCAAAACTATACAATGTTTCTAAACTCAGTTTATCTGCACTTGAAACTGTTCAAACTGCTGGCACTCAAAATCATTGCAGTCAGTACTCCAGAACACTCCACAGTTTTGTTATTACCATCTCACCAAAAACTAAGTGGACAAAAGCTCAGCCCAGAGAAGCTAACTGGAAACTCGAATTAAAAGTAAGGCTACTTAAGTTAAGCCAATAACACACAATAATCTATTAACATTATCTGAATGCAATGTATCCTTGCACTACAGGATCAACAACATCTAGAAAAAAAACACATAACTGGAAAAGCTTAGGCATAGGATCTGAAATAAGAGTTTGATTAAATATTGAAATAGCCTTTAAAATAGTGGTGCTCTCTTCCAGAGAGGAAAACCATAAAACAAGGAAAGACCCAAAACATCTACCTACCTTTCTCCCTTTCAGTTTCTCCACTAATTTAGTTCAATGAACCAAAGCAGCTTTGATTAAATAAAACCAAACATGAAAGGTTATTTTTCCCCATTTTAATCTACAAATCTAAAAAAAATGTGCACATGACAAGAAATTTATCAGCTTTAATGCTTATCAGAAACACTAAGTTAATGAAATTCATTTGTTAAATTAGAAAGATTCTTAATCAAATTCTTTAGAGAGGAGGCAAAAGTAGATTTATCAGAACATAGCTTTGCAATAAAGCTATCTTTAGCTGTACATTTTATTCTAATTTCCAAACAAATTCAGCTGAATACAAATCTCACCTAGGAAATTCGTCACCGTGTACGAAACTGTATTAGAAAAATCAATGACACACAAACAAAAGTCAATTCACTCCAGTGAACTGTATAAACAAGTGCATGATACATCCTCTGATTAGCTAGAATGAACAACTTTAATATCAAACTTATATTTATTGAATGCAAACCCATCTTTTTAAGAGTAGCCCTAGACAACAAAATGAGAAACTAATGAAGCAATCACAAGGGAAGTTTAAATCAGATTATTCAAATTTTGAGACTTCAGTTGATCAAATTAAAACCACGATTAAAACCAAGCAAGGAGTTTTCAAACCAGCCAAGTAAAAGGTCAGGTTTTCTGTTTACTATCTCTGTACGGTATCACAATTTTCCTTTCGGAACACCACCACAGCCTCCAAACAACCACTTCCAGTATTATAAACCTAAGACAAAGACTTCACATGGGGAAAAAGAACAACAATGTACTTCCAAGCATATTGACCCCACTATCACTGAAGTTTCACAAGATACAACCATAATGTATGTAAGTATGTAAGCCCAGTAATTTGTCCTAAAAATGAACAAACACAAAATAATCCACAACAAGCTGGACTGAACACAGGGCCCTGGAAGCAAGCTCCAGTCTGTTTATCACTATCAAACTCAGGAAAAACCCTCACACTGTAGATTCAGGGTTCTGCTTTCAGCAATACCACTCACAGCTCTTAGGAGAGCTCTGAGGACTACTGGCTCAATGCATCAGAGTCTGTCTCATGATCTTACAGCTTTTCAAAAGTGTCACACCACAGATTTTAAACACCTTTAAATGACTAAAATGGGTTCAAGAACAAAATATATATAGCTCTGAGTCACTGCACTAATGCAGTTTCATTTCCTTGTACCTGTGACTTGTGGTCAGGCTTGTTAGAATAAAACACAGACTATGATCCAGGCTTCTTACAGACATAGTGTTACCTCATCCTCTTCCACATGCATTTTTCTAAGATGTAAAAAGATCGAGCTCACACTGTAGCCTTTTGATACAACAGATGTCTTCACTAAAGTTAAAAAAACAACAACAAAAAAACCACCCAAAACTTTTAGAAACAAATTTACAAAGGATCTATCTCAAATTAGTCCACAGCCTCCTCTCAGTCACCAGAGAGGAGGTTGTACAGACAATATCCATGTCAGATGCCATTTGCAGAGGTGACGGACGAATCACCCCAGAACAGTCAACTCCTGACTGCACAGAGAGTTCAGACTGAAGCTGCACAAGTTTACCGACCCTGGCCTGCAAATGGTCAATAAAACAAAAATTACTGCAGGATGGACTTGGAGAAAAGAGGAAAATAGGCAGTTGGACTTTTAAACCTTTAACTCACTAGAAAGCCACTTGCAAACTAGATACCATTTGCAATCCCATTTCAGTGCTGCACAGATTTAGATCTTCCTATCTCCAGGCTACCCCACTCCTGAGGAAGTCCAGTGCCTGGCCTGACGGGGAGCTCCTCAGCACAGGGCTGACTCACCCTGCAGCAGCTCTGAGGCCACACACCCCTGACCACAAGGCAAAGTCCCTCTCAGTCCTTACAAAACACACGACCCACATGTCACATGAGCCCTGCCCAAACTTCCATCACTCAGGCTGGCAACATCTGCCTCAGTTAAGGCAGCTCTCTTCATGCTCTCAGGCAGCACAGCAAACATTGCAACATCATAGAAACCTCTTTGTTGGAACTGAGGTATGCTGAAGCCCTGGCTAGAGGAATTGCTGTGCTTTGTAACATTTAGGCAGCTACCTTCCCTACTACCAGGAAAATTTACTCACTGGGAACAGAGATCTCTGCAGGGTTTCTGCAGCAAGCACAGACAGAGGGAAACCAGTGGATTCTGACAGTAACACACGTTGTTCTGAAGTCCTTTTTCCTCGCATACTTCAAGCGGACAACACCGGGAAAAAAGCCACAAAGTGTCCCAAGCGAATAAGAAGCAAAGTTTGCTTACTCAATACTGTTTTATGCAACACACAGAGTTGCTTGCATGAGAGATTACCTGCAGTATTGTGAACTGAGCAGAGGTTTCAAGGAGGGATTAACTTCACAGAGGACAAGGACGAAGGAGACAAGTATAAACCAGTCACCTCTTAACTAACTACAGAAGGTAAAATTAGTCACAGTGAAAAATCAACCTGTTGTCAGAGCTCCACTCGCAACATTCACACAATTTGTATCCTCACAACGCAGGGATTTAGAAACATGACAACTGAGAAACTGGAAGAGTCTAGCCCTGTCTGCCATTTCTCCTATGACTTGTCAACTGCACAAGTCCCACATTTATAAACAACTTCAGTGTTTACTTCCTGATACTCATTTTGGGTGGAAGTCTACTGAGCAAGGCAAGCAAGAGACTTTTTCCCTGTTCAGCACCTGCAGTCCAATCACAAGGGTGCAAATCTGTACTGCTTCTTACCATAATAGGTATGCTAGAAGTTATGCTAGAAGGACCATGCTACAGACCTTCAGAGGAAGACCAATGTCTAACCTTCAGTGCTGTGGAGGTTAAAAGGTGCTCTAAAGAAGTAAACTTGTTTTTGTTGGCTCACATTTCATTTCTACCACATTTCTGCACATTTCTACACAGCTCCTCACACTGTATCCCACATCTTTCTTGTCGCATTTTTGTTCACTTCCAACATTAAAAGGATCAGCGTCAGCATTAAAAAAATACACCTTCGATTTCACTTTTCTTTCTTCCATGATCTTTCCAGCCTAATTCTGAGTGCCTGAGAACCTACACTGCCACTCTGCATAAAGGCACAACACAGCAGTACTAACTACACACAACTGAGGTAGTTTCCATTTGTACTATCAGGTGATACAAAGTTCTGGTCTTTAACTAATGCTGGATGAACACACGCACTCTACTAAACCAACTGCTTTCTCCCATTACGAAAATGTCAATAAGAAATTAAGCAGGAAACCTAACTTCTGCCCTGAAACAGAGAGCACTGTGGCTTTTCTGGACCTTTGCCTAAATGACCCCTGCAAAAATGTTACTGTCAGCAACATTCAAGAACATCTTTAAAGGTTTCAGATTGCATTAGTGACCAATAGTTTAACCAAAGGCAACAATACGGTATGGACTGATATTAAAATTTTTAGAGAGACCAAGGGAATAAGAAAAATCTATAGCATAAACATATATATTGTATATTGTATTGTATTGTTACTTGCCCTGCAGAGGTGGCCTGGGCAGACATGTTTTAGAATAAAAAACGAAATCCACACTGCTACTGCAGTGTGCAAAATTCTGACATAAGGGATTATTTCTCCGAGACTGGGAGGTTGAACACACGGCGTGAGGGAACACTGATCTCAGCAGTGAGTGCCCTTTCCAAACTCAGCTGGACAAGCTCCACTCTGCTTCGCTTTTCTCTGACCAAGTTTTGGTAGAATACTGAGTGACTTACTACACCCTTGATACCCTGGCTAACCTGAAAATAATCATCATTAAGAACGAAGACCGTGGAATAGTAACAGCACAGAGATTGCTCTGCAATGCCAGGGGCTCCACATGATTCACAGGGGCAACACAGTATTTACATTCCATGCTAAATCACATGGGGAAAAAAAGACAAAAAACTGCAGCCTGATGCTCTGAGGCAAACACCTCCACATCTTTATATGCAAGTTAGGTAGTCAATAGGAACAGTATTATTTCCATTAGTTTCCACACACCTCTTTTCACTACACCCACACCTCGCCAAGGCTCTTATTCAGTTCCCAGCAAGGACAGTGCATCTCCTTCAGACTCTGAAGTGCACCACCAGTTGCTCTCAAATACACCCCTAAGAATGTGCCAGCAGTTACTCCCTTCTCTGTGCCATGCAAGTGTGAGCACGAGTTACAGGTAAATTAGTCTTGCTCCACAAAAGCTCATTAATGAATCAGATTCAATCAGTGTCACAGAAAACAAAAATCAAAAGCAAGCAAAGCAGCACAAACAAGGTTTCAAAAAAGCAGAATGGCTGTGTGAGATCACGAAACACCCAAATTATTATCAGTAATACTAGCAAGCCCAGTCAAACAGTATTTTGGGTTGATTTGGTTTCACTATTTTACATACCAGTTGAAGGTATCTGATCATCAGAGTTCTCATTCACCTAATTAGCTGGTGGACATGCTGAAAAGAGTAGAAAGCAGTAGATAGGTAGCAGTACTTGAGCAACATTTATAAAGGAACTGAAAGCAAACGAAGGAGAAGATTACTGATCTTTTTCTCCCCCCAAGCCAAAAACTGACTAGGGTCTTCCTTTCCCCAACTCAAAAAAGAAACGCAATTTCACTACCTGTGGAGGTAGTTTTTACTGGAATCTCTCAAGTAGTACAATGTCTGCAGAGTTACAAGGGGAAGGAGAGATTCCTATTTGTACATACTGATACTGTGTGACATGCATTGCAAAAATACACTATCTACTTTGAAAGCACACATTCTGTTAGTCCAGAGTTTAGAACTTGGGAGACATCATCCTTGTTTAATTCATAGGAATCACTGACATTTAGAAGGAGATGAACTCTTTCTAAGATAAAGCACAGGCCCCAAATCAGCTGAGTGCTTAATTTAGATTTTCCCAAAATGGTCACACAAGCTCAAGCATGTCACTGACTTAGAGCCAAGAGTTACTGCAAGACTTCCAATTTCAAGATTTTCTTTACAAGCCAACCAAGTTTAAAAACCATGGACTAAGACTCTGTAATGCCTTTCAGTTTAAACTACACAGACCATACCCAGTAGGATTTTCTACAATGTACATCTTTGCCCTAACTCTGCTCCAGTCAAATCACTTGGAGAAATACCTTCAACTTCAACCTAAAACCAGCATATTCAAAATACACATACACAGTCCTTCACCTTTAATAACGAAGGCTTCAGTTATCAAACGCAGCATGTACAGAGGTTCATCTTTGGTGGAGAGGTCATCAATTCCTGCTTTTGCATACATGCTGATGGCATCTCTGTAGCATCCCTCCACGTAATGAAGCTTTCCTAGGATCAGCATAGCTTCTGTCATATACTTAGGCTGAAACAGAGCAGGGAGAGTGTTACATGATAAACTACCGGACAGAAAGAATGAGGTACTCCAGAACAAATTAAGCAGAATCAGAACACTTTCCTCTCACAACTGCTTGCTCTGCAGGCAGGAGTAGGAAGGACTTAAGTGCCTAGAGGTATTAGGGCTATGCTTATGAGAGCAGCAGGCAACAAAGGTTAGGCAACCACTTTAGAGCTCCATTCAGAAATGAGCCCCATTTAGTCCCAAGCCACCTTTTTGGTTTCAGCTGACCTGATCTTTGCCTGGTGAACTGACAGACATCACGTACCAGGCTGGCACTGTCAGAACTACCTACACACACATTAAACAAAGCAGAAAGAATCACTTTTTAGGCAAGTGCTCCCCTCTCCTCTGTACGTTTAATTAAAGAGAGAGAAAGCTTCCCAGCTTTCTCAAGTTGTCAAAAAATTGTCATCCAACAGTAGAACAACAGAAGGCACACCTGCTAGTTCTAAAATTTGTTTCCTTTAAGGATTAAAAACTCACTAACAGAAACCTCAGTAAAATACATATGTTCAGACCCTCTGGAAAGCAAGAAAAGGTTCCTAACCCTTAATACCCACATTGTTAATACATGCAATCAATACAGGGTCAATGCTGCACGAGCAGCTAAGTCACCACTAACAAAGAAACAGCAATGGCAATTTATGCAGCCAAACTGAAGACCTAGAACAATTCAGTAGTTCTGCCTGTTAATGGGGCTAAAATATAAGAAAGAAGGTTGGACAGACTCTCCTTCCTTACTCCCTCCATTTTACTTTCTAAATGGGTTGGCTTTCAAGAAGAAAAAAGAACTCCTCCAGAAAAGCTGCTGCACACTTGTTCTTTGGAAAACAACATGTTAGAAGTATAATATACACTTCTGAGCTAACTAGCCTGTCAATTTTGGAACCAAAAGTAAGATGAGTCTAAGAATTTAATGAGTTACAACAGTCTGTTTAAGTCCAGTTATTCAATTATGCGTCCAAAGATACCAACACAGACACAACTGCAGCCATTGAGGCAGAGTATTAAAACATCCCTGAAGCTCTGCAACTTTGCTGACAGACTCAACCATGCACCCAGACCACAAAATAAAATAAAAGCATAACTTCCTGGTAGAGACTGAAAGCAGTGCAAGGCTGTAATCCTGGACTCACAACACAACCCTAAATTCCTAACAGCAACTTGAGGCACATTTTCCTCTGATCTGGAGGTGACTAGGTGAACCCAACTCCTTGAGGTGAGGAGCAGCAGTAGGTCACTCAGCTGTGCTTACCTGACAGCACCGTTATGTGGCCACACCCTAACACCACAGAGAAATCCTAAGTATTTATTCTGCTTCTCTCTAATGGAAAAAATAAGCAGGATATGTATTTGCAACATAGGTTTTTTGCACATGAAAAAGCAAGTCTCGCATCAGAAGATACAGCTAAGGGAAATCAGCAGACCCTCAGTAATACCTCCAACACAGCACTGGACAAACAGGGACATGAACAGGCAACACCCACACTCTGTGTCAGGCTAATGATCATATGAAACAAACATCCAGTTGGCATGAATTATGATGACAGAGCCCACTTACTCTTAGTTTTCCTCTGCTTAAGATATTGGTCAGATACTGTTTAGCTTCACTCAGTTTTGGTTCAGTCTTCTCTGTCAGTGGAATGGAGTCCTTCAGTTTGGCAAAGTTTTCCTTCAAACACTCTTCCAGCAGAACCTCTGCAAGCAGCATACTCCCGTGGTCCTCTGAAAGCACACACCAGAAACATTGCTTAGTGCCGCACTGATGACAAACAGAAGCACAAAAACAACACACCTTTGAGACACACAAAGAGTGACTCAAGCGAGGGGGTAAAGAAGAACTAGCAGAAAAAACAAAACGCTCCATTAACTTCTATCTATTGGAAACAGTATGTTTCCTAAGAAAAAAATAAAATGACGCCTCCTTGTAACTTGAAGATTTTCCCGAATGAATCCTTTAATTTTGGCAATGTCATTCATTCCTGCATCGCCATTAATGTAACAGTTCTGAATTTTCATCACGAAACTCAGTTCTGAAAGTATAAAACCAATCTTTGCGAATGTGTCAGTGCATGCTTTAGATTTACAAATGTACAAGGACAAAACAAGTGCTTTGGACTATAGGGAAACTACAAATTTCACTGCAGAACAGTAACTGCATCAGAAACTTGTAAGATTTTCTGGAAAGTTCACAGAAAAAAATAATTTAGACACTAAAACCACACGAGGCTTGATCCTCTGCCATAACTAACATGCCACATTCTTTCTACATTAAAATCCATTCCTGTTCACAGTTCTACAGAAGAGAAACTCAAACCCAGATAGCAGCACTGGATACAGCATGAAGCATCATGCAATGCAGCAACCAAGTGCTGACAAAGTTCCATCTGTCAGAGTACTTTGATTTCTTGCACCATGGGCCCAGTTCTGCAGTTCATCTATTCATAACAGTAGCACCTGACTGGTGGGTCAGGCAGGGTAAGAAGGTCTTTGTACATCCAAGAGCCCAGCTCTACATTTCAAATATACTTTACTTTTCAAAGACTGAAATTCTGGAATGTGAGAAACATGACAGTGTGCCTATTTCTGTATTTCCAGTCCATGGGACGATTAATCCCCACTCTCTACCTATACATTACATACAGAGCATTAATAATCAGCTGGGGGTTGGGAGCTAGTGGGTAAGATTTTTTTGTTGCTGTGACATAAGTGTTCAGCTGAATATCAAATTACAACCATAGCTCCCCCTGCTCATTTGCAGGTCTGCCACTAACTTGCATAAACAAAGGACTGGTACATAAAGCGGGAAGCACAAACGTTCAAGTATATTCCACCCCAAAGTTGCGTGCAGTCATTTCTACACACTAAAGAGCTTTCAGATCGTCAGTAATCTCTTAACCAAACTTCAGGAATTAGGTAAGACAATATACAATCGAGAAATAAACACACAGGATCTCACAAAGCAAACGCTACCATTGAAAAAAATCCAAACCACACACACAATGGTTTCTAGAAGCACAAAACTGGACACAGTCCCTTGCTGAAAGAAAAGTTGTGCAGCAATAACAAAGCATTACTCTTTCATAACCAGCAAGTTATGATGACATAGGAGCAAATTAACAAATCATGTTTTTCCAGCAATCATACTGCTGTTATGACTCACAATTACAAGAGAAGAAACTACTATGAACTCTTCAACTACTAATGCTCCCAAACTGCAGGGTGATCTCTGCACCTGGGAAGCGCTGATGAAACCCCACTAAAGTTCAAAGGTTGGCCGTGTGGTTTGCAGCACAAGGCCCGACCTGCGTCGTGTACACACTTGGAAAGCCCCACAAATAAACATGCATTAACCTGCCAACATCTCCCCTGACACGCTGTGAAGTTTAAGGTACCCCAGTAAGCTTCGATTATCTGGAGGGCCCCATCCTAGAAACACTCCTCTAAAGAAGGGGGTCTTCGGAGGCACAATCCCTTGTACCGGTACCGTGGGTAGGACAGGGTCCTCTCTGCAACTTACTCGCTGACCAGATACAGATTTTTATTTCTAAATTAGGCTGCCTCACTTACTACAAGCGATTTCATTTAAAAATAAATAAATAAAAAGGCGGCAAAGTAGTGAGTTGTAACAGGGAAAAAAAAAAGAAGATATGAATACACTTCCAATTTATGAAACCCGTTTTACGTGCGAAGGGGTACTTGGACGAGCCCAAGCCGTCAAAAGCAAGCAGTGCCCTTCAGAAACGGAGGGAGGTAACACGAGGGCATCTAGAACAGGGTAGGGTAGGGCAGGGGGCAAGAGGGAACCAGCATGGCACGCACGGAGAAGATGGAGAAGCGGGAAGGTTTCGGTGGGTGTCCCGGCCGGGCCGGGCCAGCGGCACCCGGGACAGACGCCACCTGCGCCCCGGGGTGTCGGCGGCGGGGGCGGCATCCCCCGCGCTCGGCAGCCGCCCCTCCTCGCTGCCCACGGGCTCGGCAGCGCTGACGTGAAGGAGAAGCGCCGTGTGATCTTCCTGAGCCGCTCAGTGCCGCTCCCTGGGCTCCCGCCGCCTCTCCCAGGCGGCCCCGCTTCCCTCCCGCTGCGGGGCCGGGGTGCTGACGCGGAGCAGCGGACGACGCCCCGCACCTCGGCGTTTCCCAGCCCGCTCCCGCAACCCCGGCA
>VXBA01004277.1:1051600-1190125 GCA_013399895.1 Serilophus lunatus
CGGCGGGTCAGGGGTGACCCGGGGACGGTGTCCCGGCAATGCCGCTCCGCCCGCGCCCGGAACGGACAGCGCCGCACTCGGGTGCGTAGCCTGGCCACGGCCACGGCGGCCGGTGCTGGAGCGGGGGGCGCCGGGGCCTGGGCGGGGGGCGGCCGCATCCCGCTGCGGCGGGGTGGGAAGCTGGCTGGGTGCCAGCCGAGCCGGGGGTCGCCTCCGCGGGGCTGGGAGTACGGAGGGGCCGAACGCCCCCGCCCGTTCCTTGGCTGCCCCCGGCCCCCGTGCGGCGCTGTATCCCGACACTTGCCCCCCAGGTTTGGCTGCCCGGCGTTCTCCAGGCTGCGCGTTCCTTGGGGCGTGCGGTCTGAGCAGAGCTACTAATCCGCTTCCATCCCGCTTTGCTCCTGCGGCTGCGAGGCAGGTCTGGCCGAGGCTGGCGGGGTTGGCTGTCCAGAAGGCATATGGAGCCCCAGCGAGGCTGAGGAGCCCACTATGTGGGGGGGAAAAAGCCATTATCTGAAAATTACTGCGTAATCACTGCATGATTCTGTGAATTAGGGACCCTCATAGAAATCCTTAATTGGAGCTCTCTGGTTTTCTGCTTGCTAAGGGTTTGAAATGAAGCAAGTTCTTCTATTCTAGAACTCTGTGGGGTTGCTTCTAAGTGCTCTGTAAGTCTGCTGAAAGTAATGGTCTTTTTTTTGTTGTTGCTGGTGGGATGTTTTCCTTTTTGTAGGTGATCACAATGGCCCAAAGGATGTTTAGAACACATTTACTGTTCTGCTTTCTGGCTGCATTCTTCATCCCTGCCTTAGCTGAGGAGCACGTAGGAGAGAGTCAACATGCAAATATTCGCCTTGATAAGAATTTGGTACAAGATAAAGAGTATGTGTGCCATGTTCTAAAACTGTAAACTTTACTTCTTAATGATTTTCTTATCTCTGGAGTTTGTTACGTGAGTTGGACTTAAGCCTGTTTTCTCAGAACATTGTATGACTAGCTAAAGCCAGATATGAGACATGCTTGCTTGATAAATGTGTTGAGATATGAGACCTAGAGAGGTCCCTCTGGAACCTTTAGCCCCGCTCATACGGTAACAAATTTCTTACAGAAATCCTGCTTACCCAGATGCGCATGATTTTGCAAAATCGTATTCTTAGCAGGTAGAGTTAGAGGTTTTTTCCTCGTTTGCTTCATCATACATGTGGAACAGTTCCAGCGGCAAATAAAACTCCCTAGAACACTTTGAGGTTGATTGGGAAAGATCTTTCTCCAGCTCCTGTGCTTTGGAAGGCAGCCAAAAGGAGATTTTGGGCACTGCTTCAGTTGTTTCAATAGCTTAGTAAGTAGGCCAGAAGAAATAGAAATAACTATCTTATGTGTTAGAGGCTGCTACAGCACCTGTAACGGCCAACCTGTGTGCCCTCTTCATCTTAATATCAAACTGTAGCTTTTAGTTGTCCAGGGTGCTTTTAGAACGACAGTATTTGGTCAAAGACTAAATTTGATATAAGCAGAGCATTAAACATTAACTGAGGGAAATGTTGTGTGTTTTGTTTGTCTGAGGTTTTTTTGTTCTTCTTAGGCACATCATGGAACACTTGGAAGGTGTTATCGAGAAACCAGAATCTGAGATGTCTCCCCAAGAGCTGCAGCTCCATTACTTCAAAATGCACGATTATGATGGCAATAATTTGTTAGATGGCTTAGAGCTTGCTACTGCAATATCACATGTCCACAAAGAGGTGGGTGTAATTTTGTAACAGCATGTGTGTTTGGAAACAGTTCTGCCTTTAAAAGCAACTTACAGTAGAACAGTTGCAACACATCTTCAGTGCAGTTTATCACAGCTTCATGTCACGTTTCAGATTTCAAGAAGTCTCCACTGTAGTTTAAACTTTAGAATGAGGGAGGGCTGTAGAGTGAAAATGATTTTGCAGAGGGCTTGCTTGGGTAGGCAGAGATGGAAAATTATCTGAAACGGGGCACGAGGGTTTGTAGAAATAGGATGCGATATGACACTGTTTTCAGTTTCAGACGGTTACTGCTATGGATACGCAAACTGTAAGAGATCTCTTGCACAAAGGTAGAAGAACCAGTTATGGTCTGCCTCTTTCAAAACAAATTCACTTTACAGATAGGAACACTTAAGGACAAATTAGGCACCAAATATGAACAGCTTAATAAAAAATCAATTGTCTGTAATCTGTCATATGTGCCTCTAGTTGGGAAAGACTGCTAAACTGTTCAATGTGGTTTTGTTTTTGTAGGAAGGTGGAGAGCATACCCAAGCAATGAAAGAAGAAGAGTTGATTAGTCTAATAGATGATGTCTTAAGAGATGATGATAAGAACAACGATGGATACATTGACTATGCAGAATTTGCAAAATCTCTGGAGTAAGGTTTTGCAGAGTATTTGTTTCTCCTTCTAACCACATGGAAATGTGAACCAGTATAATGTGATTTTTTTATTTACTGTCTCTCATCACCCACTGTGCTCTGAGAAGGAGAGGTGTACCAGTTCCAGCTGAATTGGAAATTTGTATTGATTTTGGAAAGTTCAGTGTTAAGAGACTGGCTAACTTGGAGTGAGACTAAACATAGCTACACATTTGAAACACGAAGCATGGACATGTCAACGGTACCCACATCGGGTACAGCTGGCAAACTCCTAAGTAGTTCTGTATGAATACTAAATGGTGTCATTAGCATCATGTTTTCATTCATTGGGTTATATAGAACTTGCTTAAATCTTCTATTTAAATTATAAAATACCTAAAAAGTAAGAAATTATTACTGCCTATAGTTGTATTCCAAGGATAAATGTCCTTGCCTTCCCTCTAATTTACAAGCAAATTTGCAGAGGACCACAGGTGCTTGAAACAGCACTTGTAGGGGAAAAGCATTTGAACATGGTTTATGTTTGAGTTCCGCACAGTCTTTGAAGAAATTGAGTATTTTTAAATATTCTAGCATACCCTTACATATAAATATATATAATGTGTTTTTCAATGTCTTGTCCTCCACAAATTTACTTTTTGTCTTAATTTACTGATTTATTTTTTTTCATCCACCTTCCATGAAAGTATTTTTATTATACGTTGTATTAATGCCATATAGCATTTACTAGAGTAGCTTCTGCTGTCTCTTTTTGAATCATAGAATGGCCTGGGCTGGAAGGGACTTTAGAGATCATGTAGTTCCAACACCCCTGCCACAAGCAGGGACACCTTTCACTACACTAGGTTGCTCAGGTGCTCCCTGGCCAGAGATAGGGCATCCACAACTACCTTGGGTAACCAGTCCCAATGCCTCTCTACCCTCACAGTAAAGAATTTCTTTTCAATATCTAATCTAAACCTACCTTCTGTCACTTTAAAGCCATTCCCCATTGTTCTGTCACTACATGCCCTTGTAAAGGGTCTCTTTCCATCTTCCTTGTAGGCTCCCTTCAGGTACTGGAAGGCTGTAATGAGATCACCTTGAAGCCTTCTCTTTTCCAAGCTGAACAATCCCACTTCTCTCAGCCTTTCCCCCATCCCTCTAATCATCCCTCTAGGAGAGGTGCTCCATACTTCTAATCATCTTGGAGGCCCTTCTCTGGACTCGCTGTCCTTCCTGTTTTGGGGGCCCCAGAGCTGGATGCAGCACTCCAGGTGGGGCCTCACCACAGCAGAATAGAGAGGCAGAACCCCCTCCCATGACCTGCTGGCCACGCTGCTTGTGATGCAGCCCAGGGCACTTTTGGCTTTCTGGGCTGTGAGTGCACGTTGCTGGGTCACGTCCAGCCTCTCATCCAACCAGCTCCCCCAAGTCCCTCTCGGCAGGGCGGCTCTTGGGCTGTTCATCCCCCAGCCTGTGTCAATATTGGGGGTTTCTCTGACCCAGGAGCAGCTTGCACTTGGTCTTGTTAAACTTTGTCGGAGTCCACGTCTTAAGTTTGTCCAGGTCCCTCTGGAGTGCATCCCATCCTTCAGGGTTGGTTTGAAGGTCACGTTAACAATAAACCAGTTTAATATTAAAGCTTTTGGTCAATTTGGATTTTACAGTATTAGCCAGCAGGATAATCCAAGTAAGCAAGTAATGCTGCCTTGTTATGGTTTTAAGTGTCAAGGAATATGAACTTAATTATGGTATTACTTTCAGGAAGTATTTCATAACAGTTTCAAGATAAAATTGACTGTTTGCAAATTATTGTAACTTTGGGAACATTTTTACTGTCTTGACTCAGTATTTGGCAAGTCAAGCAGTATAAGGATATTAGAGCAGTGATGCATTGCTGTGTTATTGATGTTTGGTGACTGAAATATAACTGAAATCTTACGTTGCATTCAATCATTATTCTTTAATAAAAAAATCTAAATGTTAGCCTATTTCTGTAAAATGTATAAAGAGCTATTTTCTATACAAAATTATTCTTATACATGAAAAACATGTTTGTAAAAGAAATTATTTCCTCTGTTTAAATGTTTGTGCAATGAATCCTGAGAGTTGGCCTTTTATTCTTAGAGTAATTACTTATTTAGAAACCTTTGTGGCCAGGGTTATGCTAGTTGTACAAGCAACAAAATGAAGTTGGTGTTGTGCGTGCTGGATATAGGACACACAAGGCTGGAAGTCCTAGAAAGAAATGTGCTGATGTGTTTTTAAGCCAATCTCTGTTACTAACAATCACTTTAACAGAGATTTATTTTAGTTAGTTTGGTTTTTAAAAAAAGAAAAATCTCTTCTGAGAGTGACTAATCTGGACTGAATGTTGAATTGGAAAAAAATGTGGAAAAATGCCAGTGGGTAGGAGGGCAGCAGAGGTTAAGCTTCTCAGCTTTGAGCACTTAAAGAGGGCTAGCCGTAGACCTGCCAACTCTTATATGCTTATTGCTACTGCAGTTTTACCTCAGCTGGCATCTAGGGACCACATAGCCCCTCAGTCACCCCTCCCTGTCAGAGCGGGGAGAGAATCAGAAAAGTCATGGGTTGAGATAAAGGCAGTGTAATAGGTAAAGCAAAAGTCGTGCCTGCAAGCAAATCAAAATAAGGAATCCCTTCACTACTTCCCGTGGGCAAGCGGGTGTCAGGAGAGCAGGGCTCCATCATGAATAACAGTTACTTGGGAAGACAAATGCCATCGCTTTGAACATCCCCCCTCAGCTTTATATGCTAAGAGTGACGCCATATGGTGTGGAATATCCCTTTGGTGTGTTGGGGTCTGGTGTCCTGGCTGTGTCCCCTTCCAGCTTCCTGTGAACACTCAGCCTTCTCCCTGGTGGGGCGAGGTGAGAGGCAGAAGAGACCTTGACTCTGCATAAACTCTGCTCAGCAGTAATGAAAAATTCCTGTGTTATCAACACTGCCTTCAGCACAAATCCAAAACACAGACCCGTACTAGCTACTATGAAGAAAATGAACTCTATCCCAGTAAAAATTAGCACAGTGCATGTGGCTCTGTATTTTAGGTTTCTTTGGGATGAAGGGGCATGGTCAAGGAATGGACTTTTACGCACTACTCTTAAAAATCATGATATTCTTACCAGGTGCAACCACCAACATTTATATATATATATATATATATGTTTATCAACTACTATTGTATGTTGCAAAAGACATGCACCATAAAAGCTTTATATTTGAAATAATTATGACAAATTCAGGTCATGTGAACCTTGTTTGCCAACTATTTGAAATTTGTTTTTAAGGTTTCAGAATGATGTATAAATAGAAAAATGATTTACTGAAAAGAGGGAACAAAATTGGTACCTTTGATTTCCTGATACATCAAGAAAGATCAAAATAAGGGTTCTTTCCTAGAAGGAACATTTCAAGAAATGTTACCCAAGATAAACCCTGCATCATCATGTCTTTACTCAGCCTCCTATAACAAATACACATATGTAATTAAGTGCACTGAAAGACAAATTGTTTAACAAGAGCTTCCTCAGTTTTTAACCAGAAAAGCACAAGATTGCTGAGAGCAATGGTGAATCCAGACTTTTTTAAAAAAAACAACTCATTCGTGTGCTAGTTGTAACTTACATGGTGCCCCTAAAGCTGTCAGTTGAGTCATATATAAATACAATATTTCATGTTTTATGTGTATGAGTTATAGAAAATACAACCTTTACAGCAGAAGTACTCATCAACTATAAAGTTGTTTTAGCTTCCATAGAGCAGTCCTACATCCATTTCATAGAAAAATAGCAAAGCAGAAAGGAGTGTATAGTTTTACTGAAGCTCAGTCCCATCCCTGGCAGAAACAAGGCCTGGAGATTGCTGTTATGCATGATCTTCACCAGTCTATGATCTCTAGGGATGGAGATTAGCTTTCTCCACTAGAGAAAAACACATCTGGCCTTGCATTACTGTATGCTATATGCCCAGTTTAAAGTATTTAGATCATCTGCTTTTACCTGAAAAAGTATTCTGTAATCTAGCAACTAAAAAAAATACTTAAATTTGTTCTTGAAGCACTCCTAAGCCAAGTGTTTTTTTAGTAGTCAATCTAGAACATAGTCAGTATATGAAGTAGAAAGATCTTAACTGCTTGAGCAGTGCCTGCCAGACTGCTGTTAAGGATAGGAATGACTGCCTAGATCTCCCTGTCAAGAGTTTTTTGCTGCACATTCACACAGGCTTTACTATGTTTTTGGGGTTTTTCATTAATCCCATAGGACCTCTGCTTAGTTTCATTAGGGAATGGTTACAGACTCACAAATCCTGATTTAATCTAATGTATTTTTTAACACTACGATTCACAGGCAGAAGAGTAATTCAGGGATATTGTCATAATCGATAGAGCCACTAGATAGCGTATGGACACCACACATCAGTGCCCTGTGGCATGTAACAGAGTGATTCAACAACCTGGATTTCTCTAAACCATCACCAGTACTCTGATTATAGAAAAGGCTTGCTCCTCTGTCTTCCAAAAACATATGGAGAGTATGATGCCCAGGTTTTTATTAGTTCATACCCATCATAAAAATTGACTACAGCTGGGAGTGGTTACTGGTAATTAATTTTCATTGCTTAGGGAATCTAAATCAGTTTGAAGTGATAGTAAAGGAACATCCATTGTAATATTGTCAGTAAAAACAGTTGTATGATAGAAAGCCTTCCTATAAGCACCAGGCTTTACCTGACTTCTTCACCATTTCTAGTTGACCTATGAGAGGAGCCATGAGGTACCTACAGTGGTCTCAGCCAACACTGAAGACTATTGAAGGGTTTCAGTAAGACATGAAGTCTTGTGCTGCTTTTGTATTAGATGCCAATAAAAGCTTCTGTCACAGTTTTTACAAGGCATAGGTCCAGTATGGTCTGATCAGCCATTTTTGCTTAAGGTGAAGTTTACTGCTTTTTCTTCCTCTCCCCCATTATGGTCTTGCTGTCTGTCCATTGCACCATGAAATAGCACCATAATATTCTAAGTTTTTAATAAGCAAAGTCGGGCAAGGATCATTGCATACCATAGTCCAGATTATTTCTTGTCACAAGGAATTTGTGTTCTAAATGCTTCTTTGGAACAGATCCTCTTTCCACATTGATGGATATTCATTATAAGGGCAGTTATTAATGCCTTACAGAAAGTTTCTCTGAAGTTCCATTTTTCTTCCTATACTCTATGATAAATTCTGAACACCAGCCTAAATCTTAAGGGTTAGTATGTACTCTTAACTATCACAACTTCCCTCTGCTGAACTGCAGTTTTGCACATAGAGGGCAGTGTTACACATGACTCAAAGTCTGCTGCCAGATACGACATTTTACAAGAAATGAGCACTGCAGCAAACATAGTGTCATCTTCTGCCACTTGATCTAAGTGACTGACAGCACTAGATTTCAAGAAGACATGCCAATAAACTCAGAGAATGGGTAGGGAAGATCTTGTAAGAGGCAAATCTAAGGGAAAAACAGATTATGGAGAGCTATCAGTTCATTCAAGAAATTCTGATAAGAAGCCAATGCAACCTATGGCATCTTAGAGGAAAGTAAGGAAATCCAGCAGACGTCAGCTAGTTCACACCCTTTTGATTGACCTCAAGCACAGGAGCGAGATATGTCCGTAAAGCAGAAACTGGGACAGCTGGTTGAGAACCCAGCACAATACTCAATTCATGGGAGGAGGGTAGGGAGTGCAGGGGTTGTAAACAGTTTGTAAAGAAAAAATGCACCAGATGCCACTAGAAAAACTTAACAAAAATAAATTTCATAGGTAAGGTATTAAGGGAAACACAAAGGGAAGTTTGGACCAGTGCTCAGTGATGGGGGTGTGCTATTAGCAAAGAATATTAAGGAAGTGGAAGAGTTTAGTGCCCTCTTTTCCATCAATTTTTACTAAAAAGGTCAACAGCAACCAGACAGTGCAATTATTTATGGGGTAAAATTTCAGCCTGAATTATTTAAAACTTGCTTAGAGAGTAACCAGTTACATTACATATCTTCCAGTTGCCTGAGCAACTCTAAAGGTCTTAAAAGGAGGTTGAAGTACTAGCTACAGATGTCACATAGCTTGAATTTATTTATTTTATTTAACTTTTTACAAGGCCTTCAGTGGTATTTCCTATAATATCCTCATGAACAGGCTAATGAACTGTGATCTAAATGAAAGTGCTGTGGGAAGGGGCAGGAGGTCAAGTCTGGTTGGATAATTGTATCCACAGGGTAATTCCATCATAACCTTTCAAAATATGTGTGTTTTGCAAGGAATTCTGTGGGCCTTGGTTTCTATCAAGTTTTATTTTATGTTTTCAATGAAGGCATAGAAGATGGAATATGAAGTATGGCCATGAATCTTTCAGATGGAGAAAAGAAGGACTGCAGATGTTACAGATGCTAAAAAAAATCAGAATTTAAAATGATATATTTAGAGAAGTCATCTAAAATGGATGAAATACAATAGTACAAAATGCTTACACAGAAATACTCATTTGTACTTGCAAAAAGACCAGGGACTATGGTGGAATAACTCAGCATGAATGGCAGAGCCATTGGGATGTCTAAAGGGTCTTAAGACTACTGAAAGAGTCCACGTGGGCTGATCTCCACAGTTAAAGATTCACCTGGAAGATGATGACGTTGTTTAATGCACTGTACTTCAAGAAAGAGATGAAAGAATTGGCAGAAGAGATGGGCAAAAATTGATAGAGGTCAAGAAAACAAGAGGACTGACTGTGAGAAATGTGGGGGTTTTTTCTGAATAAGTTACAACCAAGAAGAAGGAAGGTTAATAGTCTTCAACTAAAATGTTTTTGCAAAGAGTAAGGAACTTATATGCTCTTGGTGGAAAGATCAGGAAGAATGAAACATGAAG
Organism: Serilophus lunatus; assembly: GCA_013399895.1. Lineage (NCBI taxonomy): Eukaryota > Metazoa > Chordata > Aves > Passeriformes > Eurylaimidae > Serilophus > Serilophus lunatus. Next base: position 1,060,906 of record VXBA01004277.1, read on the forward strand.
AAGCATAAACCAAACAGCTTAGGAGATTTAGATTAGATCTTGGACAAAACTTCAATATCAATGAGAAGATACTGTAGCTTGGAACTATTTGTTTTCAATTTGGTCTTGGGATAGAAGGGTGGAGTTAATGACTTCTTCAGATTCCCTCCAGTTAAGGTCTGTCTCTCAGCATGTCAATAACTGTCAATACCTGTGTGGGCTTGTTTTGGGAGAGGCCCCTTATGGTGAAAGCTGAACACAGGAACTGAACACAGGAAGCCTGTGCCCAGCTCCACATCTCAGAGAGGTCTTCTCCAAGATCACACAGACTGTTCCCAGTATTCCCTATTGCCTTTGTCTTCTCCTTAGCATCTCTGTAGACCATTGTGGAGCCAGCCCTATTCCAGCTTCCTCCTAATCCACCTAGATGTCAGCTTTACATCTCATCTTTTTATTGTCATAGTCCATTTTCCCTTTTGAAAGCCCCCCAAAACTTGTCACTTTTGCCTTCCAGTCAGGCAGTTCTCCAGTCCCAGAAGACAGAGGGCACTGGGGAATCCTGCTGCACTCAGTTCCCAAGCTGCATGGCAGAGCAGTCTGCAACCAGCAGTGTCTTGCTCAGTCCTGTCAGGGTATGATCACTGTCAACAACACCTAAGTGCAAAGCCCCTTCTAGTTTCTATGAGCACATTCAAAATGGGAGCATCAAGAGCCAGAAGTGAACACTTTGAACCAAAACTGGAGAAAAAAGCATATCCCTGACTCCAAGAAAATGCTTCACTTGAGATTCAAGTTCTTAGTCCAGAGCACAGAAATACCAAAGCTTTCTTTAAAAACAAAACCCCAACAAGAAACAAACCACATAAATGTAAAAAAACCCAACAAACCAGTAAAAAGACTTTTAAGTCTTTAAAATTACAAAGTAAATTCCTAGCTCTGCTTTCAGCAAATAGTCAACTATTTTTGTTGACACTGAGAATATACTCTAAGAACATCCATACTGAGTCAAAACCAAGGTTCATCTAGCCCAAGAGCTTGCTTCGAACAGTGGTCAATAACAGATAGTGATGGAACAGTAGAGAAAGAATGGCGTCATACTTGTCTCAAGTACACACAAGGTTCCAGCAATCTGTAGGTCAGAGACTTGACTTCAGCAACAACAAAACCAGCTAAAATCAGAATCTCAGGAAGATCATGGGTTAAATGTTAAAAGTCTGGGAACATTATTAACTAAACCCAAGGTCAGATGAAATATGGCCTATGTCCTGTTGTCAATGATACATGCTGGGCAGACTTGACTGTTCACAATGCTCCACTATAACTTTCAGTATAAGCTAAAGGGATGTTGCAGTAGGTAAGTGATCCAAGGAGATCACATTAATGCAGTGGTATAGCACAACTGCACTGTTTCCAGATGTCACGTTCTTCACACGAGAGATGCTGAAAATTGTCTAATGAATGTTTGCTTCTGGTTTTGGTCACACTTCAAGAATCATCTTTAAAATGACAAGATTATAAGAAAGTTCTAAGCATATGTTTAGAAATAAAAATAAATATGTTTAGAATAAAAATAGAATATTATGTCTCCGAACTTAGTTTGTCGTAAAACCAGAAATAAGCCACAAAACACACATGCTAAAAAATTACATTGACTTAAGTCTCATCATGTGTGGCTCACAGCCATCAGGCATTGACATATTGGTACAAATCATGGCAGGTATGAATTTTTTGACCCAGGAAAAAGCACTGAGATGAGTAGAATCACCTTTGAATCCTGGAACCTTTGGGAAAGGCCTCCAGGGACTGTGCAGAAGGGACGGTAAAGCCACGCTGTCAGCTTCAGCTTGGACTGCAGTGGGAGTCAGGAAACACACAGGTAAGGATTTTAAACAGCAGTACCTGCAGATAGGATGAGTTTCAGAGAAGAAACATGTCTGTTTAGAAACCTTGCATATTCCACCATAAACTTATGAGCAGGTTGGCACTGACTAGTTAAGATCTCCAAAGAGGACATCACACATATATGTACACACACTGAGGCAGGAACCACATTTGGTAACCAAATAATTCTGTCACCAGACAGCCTAAAACTATTCAAAGGCACCATTTCTACCCAAGATCAACACATCTGAAATTTTTTTTTAATCTCTAGGCAAATGAATTTTCAGGATACGACAAGCCAAAAGGTCTTTAAGAAACTCTCCAAGCAGATGATCTCATTCTTTTTAGCCATCATCTCTCTTAAACACCTTGACCAGTTTCCTTCAACTCTTCCAAAAAATCTGTCCCAGAATAAGATTATGCTTGTGAAGTTGTAGATGGATAGGGCTAATTCTGGCAAAGTGAGGTATAGGAATAAAATCGAGTTTATGATGGAAACTTAACATCTGCAGTTTACTGAATACTGTTAAGTGAGTTCTATATAATACATGATCTTTCCATTGTAGCGAAAATATAAAGTGCTTTTACTGTCTTCAGGGGAAAAAACCACTTCCTCTATGTGAAGTCCTTCCTATGAGACAAAAAGACCTGTCAGGTCATGCGAATATTTTTGCTTCCTCCCACTAAAATGTTTATAGGATCCAGATTAATTTCCAAAAGTCTTGGCTTGAGGATCTGTGCAGCGTATTACACCATGTTGGCAGGGCAAGATGATGACTATTTCTGACTGCAGATGTGCCTCTACCTTATTAAAACTGCAGCATGGCACAGACATACCAAACTAGCTATGAGATTAGCCATCCAGGGTACTGCTAACACCTTGGCACTGCTGTTACAGAACACAGCACACCTGCAAAACCCACTGTAAAGCAGAGCACAGCCAATGGCCAGCTATTGTTGGCAGGCCATCCTGAACACAGCCTTCCTGGGATAATGCTACTAACTGGATCCAAGCTGTCTTGTTTAATGGGAATTCAGGTTTGTCAGAGCTTTAAATCATGTGAAGGTCCAGTAGTGCAGGTAGCTAAATGAAAATATTCTATGTGCTTATAAAGTCTGCCTCCAGATACTTCCTAGCAAACGGCTCCTACAATTCTTATTGATGATCAGTTCGGGAAAATATGGCGCACACAGTTTGTACTGAGATCTGGAATTTTTCCGGGTTGCATAACGTTAAGGAAAAACTGCTCTAGGGACCTTACATAAGCCTTCTCAAATTCCTGTGACAGGTAAGAGGTTCTTTCTGAGTCCTTGTAAAGCTCACATAATAAAAATATCTGTAGGGAATGGGAAAGGGTTATATAGGCGGCAGATCAGAGAGCACATCTCCACTCAACGTGGAATTGAGCTGTCATCTGCGGATACCACTCACAGAAATACATATCCTCAACGTTACTTTAGGTCCTCTAAACCCCATCCCACTCCCGATCTGCACCCATGCCACTTATTTCTGGTCACCAAATGTCCTCCCAGCACAACCACCTCACCTGTGGACAAGGCCATTGTGCTTTTCAGCTTGAAAGCTCTTCCTGTTGACCTCTGCAGTACTGTTTGGAAATGCAGAGGAAAAAACACCAACACTGATTCAGCAGACCAAATAAAAACCATTCTAAAAGCTGCCAATCTAACTCATTTCAAGGAACTAGCAACTTCAACTAGCAACTAGCAACTCCATGCTCAGACCAGCATGGAGATCTGAAAATCTGGTCCTAATCCTATATGACAGGGATTGATGGTCAGAAATGTGACAACCAGATAGCAGTGAAGAAAGAAAATGGTCAGCAGAGGAGACCTATGAAGGTGTAATACACACCCAACCCCAGGATGTGCTCAAACTTAAGCCATTAGATGCCATCTTCCTGAACTGTGCTCCCAGGTAGCATAACCTCAGCCTGCTTAAAGTAACTTCTGTCAACAACATGGGCTACAATGTGCAACTAAGTATGTCAGTGTATGAAGTACAGCCTCAAAAGGTATTGACTACTTTGCAAAAGGTTAAGTATCAACAATATCTAGCAAGTTCACAGTCTAGGTCTAGGACACAGAACCTCTTGCATTTGGGCTGTTTTGTGGCAACTCTGACTTCAGCCTGAGCACAGACCTCTGGGGAGCATATAACTACAGAAGTTTTTCCTACTCCCTCGAGAAATTAGAAATGTACAGTTATTCCCTGAAAAATTATGACTTTTCAGTGATACATGAGCTTGGCAATGCCATGACTATTCATTTAGGCCCTTTCATACACAGAACTTCAGTTTCTGGTGACATATGGCATGGGAAAATCCAGCTCAAGCAGCTGAAGTCTGGCAAAATTATAAACAATCAGAAACAAGTCCTTCTAATGGAGACTGTTAGACAACATTAGCTATTGGGCCACTGTCATCTTCACAGCTAGAGAGTGATTTAATCTGTCAGTTATGTGAGCACTAGGAGTGATGAATAGGTCTTTGTATTCATTCACAGCAAGTACTTACCCAGAATGTCATACAGTGTGGGGGTTTTTTTTGTCTGATAGTCCACTGGATCTTTAAAGAGCTGGGAATTTGCACAACACACCTCTCCAAAGCAGTGCCTCAAAAGATACCGCTCATGTTCTGAAAGAGAGATTCTCAAGGTAGCTGACTAGTGCCCTTTCTCCTCAACTTAACTTCTCCATCATTATTTATGCAATTTAAAAGCCCCATGTCAACACAGCTGCCCACTTTTTGCTTCAGTTTTAGGCACACTTTTAGTCAGGGTGACACAGGGGCACAAGTGCACCTTGTCCATGACTGCCAGCACCTGGTATCACAGCAGCTACAGAGCTCCTGTGCAGAGCCATGCCACTTAGCCCTTTTAATTTAAAGGCTTTTTTAAGGCTTTAAATTAAGCTGGTCACAGCTCTGCCAAGCTCTGCCACGTGGAGATAGTGGTCCACTCCTTCTCGGCAGCTGCCTGGGCTGGAAACTGGCTGAACTGAGCCACAAGGGGGCCAGAGTCAGGTGTGCTGTCTGATCAAGGTTATATATTAGCTTGGCTTTTCTAACCCTTGGGAAGCCAGTGGCAACTAGTCCTAAGCCGAACTCTTTCTTCTTTGCCATAGATAAAAATGTTACTGCATGCTATTTCCAGCAGAAGGAGATGATTATAAAGCTTCTAAGGATATTTTCAAATTCCAGCTAAAAACTCTTTGAAAAGTCTTAGTTTGATACAGATTACTACGTACTACCCTACGACCCCTTTTCATGGACAGATGCAGCTTCTGAACTCATCTCTGTTGTAACAAAAGTGAAAAACTGGAGTCTATCACTGGCCACACTTCAACACATCCCATTACATTTTGGCATCACCCACAAAGATTATTTCTACCACTCAGATGAATATGGCCCATTTATTTTTATCTTATTCCTGTGATGAGTTCTTAGCACTTAATCACAGTGTGGACAAGTTGCTAAGACTTTGGTAGCTCAGTCAGACCATAAACAAGATGAATGATATCTTTTCTCTCTTTTCACTTCCTGAGCTTCCCTTAAATATACATACTCTTCCAGGGTGAGCTAATCCTGGGAGGAGACACAGAAGAGAAGAGATCTGTGTAAGTGACTGGGGATGATGGTATAGGATTTGGCATGGTGTGCTGGAGAATTGATATATTATGGCTGCAGCATGAAAGCTTGAGTTTCTCATGTGCTACTTGGGTGACCTGCCCCAGCAGAGCATAGTGCTGCTACCAGTAGCCATAATACTTTCTTCTCCTTTTTCCATCCAGGTCAGACCTAGGTTTCTGGAGATCACTTTTCTTTACAGTGAGCGGCTGAACGTAGGGCCCTACCAGTTTCTACTTGGGAAGTATGATGACAGATTTGAATGGTGTTGCCATCACTACCAGAAAGCAAACCAAATTCCTAGGCACAGGACTGTCAGGTCTGGCTCCTGACTTTTATCTTATCTGTCCACTGGAAAAGAAACTGTTGAAGTTCTGGCAAGCCATGAACTATGAGTAGGCACTTAAATCCATCCCTGTTTAATGAAATGATAGGAATGAAGTACTTAGAGTTAAGTGTGTGTTAAGTGCTCCACTGAAAGGCATAAACCTTGAACTGAGGCAGTTTTCAGAGAACGGGAGAAGAAGAGGGAACATTCACCTTACAGCCATTACTTCAGAAGGCACAGGAAGGGGTCCAATGAGAGTGAAGACAGCTGCATTTGGGAATCACCCGGTCGGAGATAAACAAGGCCACTACACAAGATAGTATTTCACATTTAAACACAGCAGAGAAAGACAATGCAGTCCCATACCTGTAAAGATTCAAGTCACTTCAGGCATTTAATAGGTTCACTGAACAACGATTGATCCAGAAAATTAGAGAGAAGGTACCAGCTTCTCAGTATGTTGTGTGTTCTCTCATTTTGATAGATGACTCCCAGAAGTCATGCATGATCTTCATAAGGTAAGATAAGCTGTCAGTTGTAGGAAGCATAAAGTCAACCACAGAGTAAATCATCACGGTCTGAAAACAAGAAATAGGTCAGACAGCAAAAACAATTTCTTTCTTTAAAAATAAAATGAGGGAGTGCTTTAAACAAGCTAGCTTTGGCTAGTAGTATTCTAGCCATCAACAAAATAGGAAGAAATTATCTATGTGTGTGATTCCTGAGTGAACAGTACATAGTACATTTGTATGTTTTATCACATGATAAAACATACATCTCTATGTCCCATAAATCATATACATGTTTTTACTCTCAAAAAATTTACTTACATATTTACTAACACAAGTGACAGGGAAGACTTAGATGACTATCGAATCCTATGAGCATAGGATATCATCTTGAATAGAAAGCATGTGAGATAACTCATGTGACACATGGCCATTGCCAGGGCACCACATGGGCTGTGCTGACAGGATGGGATGTGGCTCTGTGTGGCCCATGGCCAAGCAGGGCTGTGGGCAGATAGAGGCTGGCCCATGCTGTGGCATCACTGGGGCAGAGACTCAGGGGGCTGACATGGGCTACTAGTCCTTGGGAAGGTTGAGCAGGGGGCTGGGCATGACATTAAAGCCCCTTGGTGCCCCCAGAGCCATGACAGCCATGGCCCAAATGCCAAAGATGTCCTAGGCCTATGTAAGGACACATAAGTTAGAGGCAGGTTGTGCAGATACAGCTACCTTCATCTGTTTTGGGGCAAATCCAGCAGTTCTGGCAAGGGGAGGATATAAACTGCATTATCCTGATCCACATGGTGGTGTTGCCCCAAACAGGGCAGACATTGTTAGCTGCGAAGCACTTCCATTCCTAGCAATGGGGAAGGACAGATTTTTCATGACTAAGAACGCCAGCAGAAGGAAGCACCAGCTTGAACCAAGCTGTATCATCCTCCCCTGCTCCACTCTCACCCCACTCTGGGGCTGTCCATGACTGTGCTTCCCAAGGGAGTAGAGGAGGAGATTAGAAAACTGAGGCTAGTGCTGCCTTCTCAACATATTATTTGCCTTGGGGAGGACCAGACACTCAGGTTTGCTCAGGTGGAATATCCTTCATGAAGCCTTCATTTATGTGTATGTATGTTGTCAGCATGTGACAGTTTGGGTTGCTGGGCCTTAGTGGCTTTTAATTTTCTCCCTTGGTGATTTGTGCCAACTGTTACTTCATACATATGGAACATACAACTTCCAGCCTTTTCTCGCTAGTATGAAGTAAGAGTTTGGCACATGCTGAAAACAAGCAGAAGTTTATTTCTCTTTCTCATTTTTAATGTCAATACTCTCCAGTAATTATTTGTAGAATTATACATGTGGTCATCTTGCCATCACCTATGTGCAACCTGGAAGTTACTTCCTCCAGTCCCTTTACCGTAGAATGCAAGAGAGATGACGCAGTCCTGCAGAATGTCTGGGCAAAAATGATCAGTTGGGCACCACAGGGTCTCACTTGTGATCACAGGAGATGTCGTGCAGAAAGACAGGGAAGAGATTTCCATTAGGCAAGTACAGAAGATCTGCCACTGTGCCTGTACAGTGACTAGTTGGTGTAAGTTTGGATGTGGAGAGTCAAGGTGAGTATAGGTTCCAGGGTCTATGCTCAGGTCTTGGCTGTAGGCATGTTTACCCTGTTTAGGAAAGATCCCCCAGTTGTGCAATTTTTTTTTTTCCTTGGCACATTAGCCTAGCTAGTTACTTAGTTAGAAAGCAAAGAGAGAAGGGAATCTCCCTCAAAAAGCCAAAAATAATTAGATTGAAAACATGGATCCTGAAAGTTCAGAAAACATGAAGCAATTAAAAAGATCCAAGTATTTATTTAGCTGTTTGTTTTAAACTTCATACTTGGCAACTTTCAGACAGCCTTCTGCACTGGGGTAGAACTAAAAGTTTGGGAATAAGATTTTTGAATGTCTGAGATATATTTTGGGTCAAAAATGAGTGATGGTCTTGTATGCCAATTTAGGACAGCTCAAATAAATAGCATCAGGGGTCAAAGGGCAGGTATGCATTTGCTAGCACTTTATAATGTTATAAACTTAGTACCTGAAATATTGAGAACTGCATAATCATCAGGCACTTTTAAAGTCTTCATTTAAAGCCTTTTCTGTGTCAGAGAAGAATCATTTTCCTTTACAGATGAACCTACCCATCATCTGGGAAAGTGTGTTTGGTGAGGGGAAAAGAGGAAAATTCATCAGACTAATCAAGAAAGCAACTGGAAAACCTGAGCTCATTCTCAAAAAAATTAATATGCTCATGGAAAACCAGCTGAAACTTAACGCATCAAATTAATCCATTTTAGAAGAGGAAGAAATGACATTACTGGTGTTAAAAAGACAATTCTGGAGATAAGCATCATAATTTCTTCTGATGGCAAAGAGATGGTGACAGCAAGCAGTGATGACAGCTGCCATGCTTGGTGGGTCCCACTCCTCCGGAAACTTTTGTGACTGCTGTTGAGGACAGAAGGATGTTCTGGTGACTCTGCCTATTCCAGCAGCCCAGCTACCTATCACACAGGTGACACACGACCTCCAGTTTGCAGATGGCCTGCGTCCAGAAGCTTTGCTGAACTGGACCAGCCGCTGACATGCTCAGGGATTTGCTCAAGGCACGACCATTGCCTGCCTTCACCTGACAACCCTCCAGATGCAGAGATTGAAAGGTGAGATGATTTGCCTTATTTACTTCCATCAGTTGTATTTGGAGAACTGAATTACTGAGTTATTGGATTTTTTAATGGATTTGCTTTCATGTAGAACTATTGACACACTGCACGTATTGCTCACTATCCTCAGCAAATGCACTCCAAAGCACACAGTCGCCTTTCACTGGTGATGAATTCCCTCATACACAAGAAAATACATAAATCTGCGAGGGAACCACAGAAAGAAACACAGACTATAAAGAAAAAGTCTTGTTCATCTCTAAAATAGTTGTCCCTTAATTAGGTAATTAGGTCTGTAAGAGACTGAAAATGCTTCTACAAACACAGTGAGATAATTCTTCCCCATGTCTCAAACACTGAAGAAAGACAGGTTCAGTAAAGGCAGAGGAAAATTATTAATAAAAAGGTGATTTATATGCCACTCGTGTTTCTCTCTAGCTCATTCTTGTTGTTTGACTGGATCTGTAAGTACAAATACTGCATTTCTATCTTTCATGCCCACTTTGAAAACTGAGTCCAGTAAGTGAAGACCACTGAATTTATAAGGCATATTCAAGCTGGCCTCTAAAGATTAACTTTATGAAAGTCTGAAACTCTGACAAGCATCTGCATCTGTTCTATTTACTCAGATAACATGAGAGAGGCCACACTACTAAAACACATCATAAATGAGTTACTAAATAGTTAGATCATTCAGCCCCAGCATTAAGACTAGTAGTGATTATATATTGGTTTATTTTATTAATGTAGGCATGTAGATGTCCCATCTCTAATGGAACTCAGATGAGGATGTTCCTGCCAGTGATGGCAAAAATAATAAAGTTTTTTGGTTCTTACTGCCTCCTCCCATTTCACTATGTATCTGAAGTGGCTGAAATCCAATGGCTTCTGAAAATGAAACCTCTAAAATAGTGCTTTCTTAAGAACAAGTTAAAAAAACAACCAACCAAAAAAACCAAAACAAAACCCTAACAAACTAAAAACACTTGGATTGTACACAATATCATGAGAAAGCTTCTCTCTAAATAGTTCCTCTGGTGAATATAATGATGGAAAGAAACAGAGGATGTTGAACAAAATCTATCCCATGTTAATTATGTTGCTTTTTTCCCTTAGGAAAGAGTGTTGGGTATGTGGCAGAATACAAACTGCTGACAATGAAAATGTACTGCAGAGCTGGAATCTTGTTAGTGTCTGCTTAATGTTTAGCCTTGCACTCATGAGCTGGGAAGAGCTGGCAGTTTGTGTAGGAAACGTCATGTCTCTGACAGGCTGTGCATGACAGGAGTGATCAAACAGTCTGCATGCAACACACACACGTGCACACAATCTTGCCAAGACAAGAAAATGGTTTTGGGGTACAGCAGTTTGAGGTACTGCTGTTGGTACCTCCAATCTCCTTTCTATGCTATGGAAATGCAAATGAAAACATACCTCCATGAAATTCTGTATTTTCAATATAACTGAAAAAGAAATTTTTGTCCAAATTAAACATCTGCCCCTTTGTTAGTGGCATTTATCAAGCTAGATAATGAGAAATCATCTTCTTGTTCTTCAGTTATAAAAAGCTGCTATAAGTACATAATAAGGTTAACAAAACACATCCACAGCTAAGCTTAATCTAGAAGTGATCAGTCTCAATTTTGGAATGCTCTGTGACATCACAGAGTCCTAGTCATACCACAGCATGAATTATGAGCATCACTGGCCATGTTCCCACATAAAGTAAATAAAATACCAGAGCTATTCCTTGAATTTTGTTTCCTCAGCAGAGAATATCGATGTAAACAGCAATCCATCAACTTCTCCACTGCAACCGAGAGCATTACCACTGTGATGAAGAACCAACAGCCAGCTTTGCCCCCAGAGCATCCCTCAAGAACAGGATTTAGCCCAGAGTAATCGCTTTGATTCATCCCCCTGCCATTTGCTTGAAGCTTTTTCCTGCAGACAAAGTTTTAGCTGACAAACTGAAGGGTTTGAAATTTGGGTCAGAGTATTCATGGAAAAGCCTTTTCACAGGAACTAATCTCTTGCCCTGGTCCAAAGCATCATGAAAAGTTCAAAGAGATCATCTGCCAGTACTGGATAGGATAAATATCAGCATTTATTAGTGATATGAGTTAGCAAATAATTTCTTACCTTGTAGAGTCAGAAAGTTTGTAGCTGTCAAGTTCCTCATAAAGTTTGACATACAGTCATGAAATACACTGAATTAATCTGTTACTCCAGCTTAGTTGTGAGTCAAATAGTCACACTAGCCCTATCTTCAAGTATGATAGCTACAGTATCTGTCTCAGAATTACAGAATAATTCAGGCTGGAAGGGACCTCCATAGGTTATCTGGGACAACTACTTGTTCAGAGTAGGGCCCACTGGTTTTGCATTTGTTCAGGGCTTCAGGTTGGAGATCCTGCAGACTTTCTGGTCATCAATTCCAGTGCTACATCACCCTCCCAGTGAGATAAAAATCCTAACAACAAATGAGAATTTCCCACACTGTGCTTGGTGCCTCTTATCTTGTCCTGTCGCTGTGCTCCTCTTAGAAGAATCTAGACTCAACTTTATACACGGACTATTTTCTCTAGCTGCTTCCAAGTCTCCTCACATTCTCCATTCTCATACAAACCACTTCCTCTCTAAAACATCCAGTGAGGATGACCAGGTTCCTCCTTGCCACCATCCTCATTCATGATTTGCAGTCTTCCTCCATCCCTCATTGGACCCACAGTCACTTCATTACCTAGACCAGTGAATGAATTCAACTCTGAAACAGAGCTCATGTGTTCTTTTAAAGAAGTCAGTCAGCAGTGCTGTACAATGAGACAAGCCTTTCTGAAACAAATACACATAACCCAGCCCTTTGGGTAGTAGGATGCAGAGTTCCTCCAGCCAGAAGGCTCAGGTCAAAGTTGATTAAGCCTTCAAGCAGAAGATGGCATATTGTTTTCTTGGTATTTTTTCCTATGGGCATATTTAAAATTCACTCTTTTCTCTCTTGTGCTCTGTGTAAACTTTTCCTCAGCTTGTATCTCCTAGGCAGCTCATGTGTGTGGAAATAATTTCTGCAGTGCCAATATTCCTTTGTTAAGTCTGCCTCAGCTCAAAGCAAAAGAGCATGGCCCTATTCAAGTCTGAAAGGCTATTCTGCACCACATAAGATCAAAACATAATTTCAGCATAATATGAGGCTCTTAACAATTTCATCGACCTATAAAAAACATATAAATGTAGGGAAAGAAAATCAAGCCCAGCAGTATTAAAGAAGTGCAAAACATTCTCTCATTCTGCTTATTGACAGTCCAGTCATGATTAGGTTTTGATGTACACAACCGGGATTTTGCATGTATTATAAAAATTTCTCTGTAGTGAAGCTAGTAGGATGGAATTTATATGTTCTAAGGTAAAAAGCTACTGCAATAATCTACTCTGAGTTTGAAATGTCATGTCTGACAAGTTCAGGTCTAGTGAAGACATCGATATCTACCCAAAGGCTGCTACCAGTCACTGTATCACAGGCTTGTTTTGTATCTCTGAGCCACTGAGATTAGGCTCACTTACTCTATCATATTTTACACAGTGACCTCATATTTTTAAAATATTTTTTCATTATCTAAAAGTAGAATTTTCCGTTCTCTAGTTTTCAGAAAAAGCCTAACTTATATTTTGGTCCTAGAATGAGATGGCTTATTTATTTCCTATCCTATCATTAGAAAAATAATTGAAAATATATTTTTTCTTTGTCATTTCTAGCCAGGAATTAATGGCAGTAATCAGCTTCAATCATTATTGGAAAAAACAATTTTGACTATAAGTCAACACATGCATTACAGCCTCGAGGATGCTTCCACGTGGCTTAGTGAGATTTCCAGATGGCTCTGGGGAGTAGATATTGAGGAAACTCTTCAAGCTTTTGAAAGAACATTGCATGTTCTCCTTTTTTTCTCCGCACAGTCCCAATCTATGCGGTTTCAGGATAGAAGCCTCAGCTCACCCCAAATTAAAAGGAAATCACATGCCACTCCACACTGATATGAAGACCCCATTTCACAGAGAGTTTTTGACTGGTGGCTGGGTGGACAGACAAGAGTAGAACAACGTTCACACAGCATTGCAGAAACCTAGTCTGAAGTTTTTCACACTTCGGCAAAGCCCAAGGACATTTATGGTTTTTTTTCTAAACACTCTGAGTTTAGAATCTTTAGTCTGGAAAGTACATGGAAACCCACAGGACCTAAAACATCTGCTCACTGTAACTAACCATTGCAAAGCTCACAAAGAATGGGGGACCACAGGCTCTGTCTATGCTGTACCTGAAGGACGCATCTGAAGTCCAAGTTTTTGCTACCTCAGCTTGTGCTCTTGACCAGGACATGTCAGAGTCCTTTGGAAAGTCACAGGATCCTTGCAAGGTAGGATCTGGATAATCCTATCAGCAAGACATTGTCACTAGAAGACCAAGAAGATATTGTGAAACTGTACAAAGTGTCAGGACCTCGCCATGCCACAGAGGAGCCTTCAGGTAGCCGTGTGTGCAAACTATTGAGTCCTGGATCTATCAGACACACAGCACCCAAACAGACTTGCTCCACTTCAGAGATAAGTTTTCTTCATCCTATTTCTCTTACTTGCTCTAGATTGTCACTGCTTTAACACTTAGAAACCTTCTAGTTGCCAGTGTTCATTGTTCCTTTTGTGTGTGTGCTCTTTGCCTAAACAGTTGTTGAGCAAGGAGGCTGGAGAAGATAACACTCTGTGATCCCTTTCAATCTTTCCAATTCTGTGATCCTGTGATTCATCCCCACAGATGATGCCTCTAATGTTCTCTTAGACAGTGTCTGACCTTGGGTTGGGCAGCTAATCCAAATCTTCTCACTCTGCTATCAGCAGAGTAGAAATACCTTTTCGTGCAGTTTCCTTAATCCCTAATATTGATTCTGGCTGTGACTGCTGCCCTCCTCAGTGGAGAGATCCCTCCAGAAAAAAAACCCCAACAAACCAACATTCAAGAGATGAGGATATAGAGTGTTAGCAAAGGCCAATGTCTTCCAGTCCACCAGCCCCATTAGGCTGAGATCCTCACAGCACTGCTATGATGTGTTACTGGTGATATTTATTCCCCTCCCTGGGAAGCACTGTTCCTGCTTGGAGTCTTCCTTGTCACCTAAATACAAGACACATCACCAAGTGTTGCTTATTCGGGGAAAATTGCTGTTATTCCTTTAATGTGAAACAGATCAAAATACCACAGACTTAGATCAACTGAAATAGAAATTAATAGAAAAAAATAGGAAGATGGAGAGAAAAAAAATCTCCAAATCACAAATGAAACAACTCCTGCCCTCAGACTTACATTTAAGCCAACAAATATATTAAAACTTGTTTTTAATTCATAAGTATTGGCAAACAAAGTAATTCACAGAGGAATAAAATAGCAGCTATAAAAACCAGATTGAGTACTGTGAGATAAACTCCTGCACATCAATTTACACAATTAATAAGTGCCAGAATGACTGCAATTCTTTTAGGAGTTGGAATCAAATTGTGGAACAGCCCTCGGCCATTTGTTAAACAAAAAATAACAATTTATAAATGTAATTGCTGAGTGAGGCATTAGTAATAGTCAGCAATGTTGTAAATACAGAAGGTTATCCCTTCGGGTTGCTCACAGTTCTTGATGCACATTTTGCACCAACATTTTGTCCCCAGAGGTCTCTCTTACCATGGTATTTATTCCCTGGGTAGTGTATTAGTATGTGCTGATATCTGTGCACCTAACTGGCCTATTGCTCAATGGATTTGTGCCGTCTCATTTGCCCACTGACCATGTACATTGCTAGCAGTTCTTCTTGGAGTCTTATCAGAAAGAAGGAGTTTTCCAGGCTGCAGCAGTGAGTTTCTGTGATGGTAGAACAGATTCCAAGTACCACTTATTCTTACAATGACAAAGCAAAATGCACAATTCCTGCTTGTAAACTATTATTACAGCACATTAATATCTATTGTTGTAAAGCTCAACCTTCACTAAAGGTTTGACTTACAATGCAAAACTTAGTGCATACAGTTTGTTCCAGAAGAGAGAGAATGTGTTGCATCCATGACAGACATGCAGTTTGCTGCCTGTCTGTGATGGCTTGCTGCAGATGTAGTATGATTAGTCAAAGAGTCATGCCTGTTTCCCTCTATTCTTTCTCTGTTAGCTCATGGCTGATATGGGATACAGACTTCCTATCTTCTTCATCTCTGGCAACTCAACGTAAAAAGCCTTGCTCATTTCTCTATCCCATCGGATGTGACTTCAGATAATGATCCAAAAATTAAGTCTCTCGTATTCACCTTGAGAGGAGAAGAAGATCCTTCCTCCCATTGTAACCCTCCTGCAGAGCAAGACTGAAGTTTAGTGGAATTCTTGTCTCTGCATTTGAGGTAATTGCTCTTCAAATAAAGAAAGTCCCATAACACTTGAAATATTCATGCACCATGGGGAATTTTCTTCAGCTTCACTGAGCTTTGGATCAAGCTTCATACAACTTGAAACTTTCTACAGTCTCAGACCTCACTGTTTTCAGCCTTTCTACAAGCCTGCAAGGGACCCAGTGGCACATACAACACACATTCATCCTCCATGCCCCCAACAGGATTTCACTTAGCTCCATCTCCATCTTAACTCACCAGTTGATCTAACGATATTTTGAGTAAGACCAATTCCATATTTGCTCATCAAAACAGCATCTCACATCTCAGCCCTAGAGATTTCTATATTTATCTTGCCTGGGATTACAGGGAGGACATAAGGAGACTATATAGTTTGCACCATTCTTCTTGACTTATCAGGAGCTTCTGGTATGAAAAAGAGTGCTAGCTGTTTTGAAACCAATTTACAAAAAGGCTACTTACTGAACAGACACACCGAGTTCCAATATCATATCATATGCAATTGATTTGATATGATACGGCTGGAAAATGTTTTGCTTACATTTGTTTACATATTATGTGATTGTAAGATTCCTGTTCATGGCAAAGCAGGAAATATCTTTCTACAGGATTTCCCTGATGAAAATAGTTAGGTACATCTTCAGTGCACATCTACAATGAATAGCACTTCATGTATGACATACAATAGTCTATATTTCAGGTGAAATCTGTAGGACACAGTTGAAGGCTGGAAACACTTATTCCACTTTGATTTCCCTTAGGGTCATTCTGGACTATGCTATCTAGTTATTTTGCCTGTATATGGTACAATTTTTAAGCACTTACTTGGATAGCTATCAAGTATTCTTTAGGACTCCCACAGGCAGAGAAGCAGATGCACTGTAACCATCTGGGGCCAGAACTATGATTAACTTTTAAGTTGATGTGCCTGTAGGAATGGATTGCATGTTAGAAATGTTTCTTCTACTTCAACCAGAAAAACCAAAACAAGGTTGAAAAGTGGCCTCTAGAGACATTTTTTCTGTTAGGCATGCAAAAACCAGTGATATTTATAAAATTTTGAAAGCTGGTGGTCTCCTGTCCCTAAATGAAGTGAGATCCTCCCTCCCATCTACACTGGCAACTGAGCTGCATTCATAACTCTTACAGAAATGACTCTTGGTTGCCACAGAGGAATTGGGTTGAAAATCACAATGTTCTTTTGTAATGTATGACCAGCCTTTCCTGCTGCTTTTCGTACCATTAGCCTATGGGGTTTGATTTATTGACTTTATCTGTTGTTTCAATTTACAGAGGAACAAAACCAAGACAGGCTCTTCAGCCAGCTGAAGAGGTTGGAATGGGCTCCTTGTCTGCCTAGGAACTTCTCTAGCTGTTTCAGCCACACTGTAAAAATGTCTGGAGACCTCTAAGATTATGTCCTATACCTGCAAGCTTCCCTGATCCCATAAGCCAAATGCTCCCTGACTCCACTAAAATAGGATTTCTTCACTGCTTGACAGAGAGTATATCCTGCAGCAGCAGCCTGCATGCTTTTACTCCTAAACACTCCACCTGCTCACACCTCACAGACATCCCTCTGGTCCTACCAATACACCAATTACTCTCACCATCTGCAACCGTATCCATTTTAGCTTTCAGCAAAGCACCAAAGGCATCTCCTTCCCTCCTTCCCCCTGCCTGATCCCATTTGACTGCCTTTTAACTTTCTGGTTCATTCAGAGGAACGTAAGTTTTATAGAGAGATGGTAAGAAGTCTGAATGAATATAGTTTAGTCAAAGTCCAAGTAATGGCTATTTAGCCTCGGGTAGACTGGCCCAAAGAACATTCCTTCTAAATGATTTCATGTACATGTAATTGTGCTTAGCTTGGGAATAGTGTCAGTGTTTTGAGAAAAGTGAGAGAGCTTGTTTCTGACGTATCCCTTTTTAGCCCTTGAACTCGTCACTTTCTCTCTCAAGCCCAGTGTCAGTCAGATTCCTTGTGTGCCAACTTGGACTGGATGCAATAGTGGGACTGAAGGGGACATACAGAAGCTATGTAAGCCCAACAAACATCAGTTGTGGAGCTGACTGGTGAACCGAGGGCTGGACAGAACAGGCCAGAAAGATGTGAGTGTACAGCTATTCCCTGGTTTACAGCAGCTAAGCTGCTTGCACCCCCGTGGAAAGGGTAGGACTGAGGACAGGATGCTGCTGTCTCAGTTTGTATCAAACGACAAAGAGATGTGACAGCATCTTATGCCTTTGTCTCAAGAGTCCGTGCAAACACTTGGAAGGAATTTGGCTCAGTGCTTTCAGAGCCCACATACTACGGCAGTGGTAGCAGGTGTCTACAATGCTGAAAATAAGCTGGCTCTTTGCAGCAGCTTGCTCTTGTATGCCCGAAGTGCATAATCCACTGTGGGGATGAAAGGACTCCTTTAGCCATGCCGGTGTATTGCAAAAAGCAGGATAGCAGGGCAGTGGAGAGGTTGTGTAACTGCACAGCTCTCTTATTTGCATCACAGCTGTCACCAGCCTCAGAGCCAGCCATCTACTGATGACATTGGCAGACATCAAGAGCACAGTGTCCTAAGGAAAACATCACAAAACTTTAAAGATGTTTAGACCAAGGGAAAGGGGAACAGTGGTTCTTTGGGCTGTCTCTGGTGTGAATTGGGATGAAGAACTTCAGTTAACACCAAGCACACCAGCCTGTAGATTCATAGTTTTTCTTACAGAGACTGGCAAAAGTATCAGAGTGTGTAGAGTAACATTATCATTACACTTGGAGGTAGAATTTTCAGCCAGGAATGTCAGACTGCTTTCCTTTGTAATCTGAATTATTTCTGTGAAATAGAAAGGTCACATGGACACAGATCACTTCACCCCAGCCTTGAAGTATGGCCACCACTGAAGTAGAGGGTGTCGGTGCAGTAGTAAGATACAATGGTATCCTCTCAAGTTTAAAAGGAAGTTAAGACTATCACCTCTAGTTCAATTTCATGAGGAATGTAGGAGGCTGAGAAGCTGTGTGCAAAAACTCAAACCAGACCTCGTAAGGGCTAAGATTTGCTTTGCAAAGCAGCTGTTACTCTGTCACAATGATATTGCTCACTGGGAGTGATCAGGGCAGCAAGATAGGTCAGAGTCTACACATTACAAGAGCTAAGTTACTCTCTCAGTGTCTGGATCAGCCTGGAAATAAACCTTAATAAAAAATCCTCAGCACCCTGCCAGGCTGCTGGAAGCCCACGTGGGACCAGGCAGTACTTGTTTGCACTGTGCCCCCTTCCCTCCAGCACACTCTCAGGGTAGGAGCAATCTCTGGCCAGGTCTTCCTTATTTAGGGCAATATTTAAGCATGTGCTTACCTGAAAGGCAGTTTTGATGCTCATTTCAATGCTTCACATCTTGATTCCATAATTTCTGTAACATCAACAGATGAACACACACAGATTAATGAAACCAGCATTGTCTCACATGACTAATAACGCTTCCTGTTCAACAATCAGCAGGTGAAGAAACACAGAAGTAAAACTCTTCTGCACATAAAGATCCAGGATATGACAACTCCTGTCTTAACAAGAGAGCATATGTATTGAATCTGTTCATTTCAGTGAAGGCAGAAGGGAAAGTGTTAATTATTCTTTGTGAGATGAATGAAATACACTGTACAATTAGCACCTTCTGTGCTCCCGCCTAATGACAGGCTTAACTTAAGAGAATTCTCCATACTGTCCTACATATCACCTTTCCTCTGACATTATCTTCCTTTTCTTGGCTCTCTACATGGAATTTTAATGAGATCCTAATTGTTTTTCCATCAGCTGCAAGGATTTCAATCCCAAGTCATATGTTGGTTGTCATTCTACAGAAGGTGGTATGGGGAGCTGTAGAGATGTTCTCTTGCTAAAACGGAGCCGGAGGCAGCCCCCACACCTCCCACTGCATCCCAAGGAAGGGCTGTCTCTGTATTTCCAGTGCAGGCCTAGAGATTACAGCTTGGCATTTCTGCAGTTGCACAGTGGAGATGGGAAAAATCGGTCACGCATATGACTGCCACCACCTCCCTGCAACTCTACTGGTTGCATGGAGTTTTGAGGTGCTGGTTTCTGCACCTACCTTAACTGGGTTTGCACTCCACACAGCCAGAGGACTCATCCACACAGCCAGAGGACGCATAGGTGCCAAATGAGCTGTACGTAAGCCTTCTATTTTATGTCCTTTATCTTTTACTAGTCCTCTGCACTTTTGTATTTTGTTTCATTATTCAGGCCATTTTCAGTAATGCAGCCTATCTAAAGCATGAATTTACTAACTTCTCTTGAATCTTTTCAAGGGCACTTCTGTAGATCATGAAGAAAACAGAGCCCACCATTTCTACTGACCATGGGGAGCACAAAGGGTTCCTGAGGTACAGGGACCCCTGACGTGGTGCCGTTACGAAGAAAGATGCTACATATTAGGATTACTCTATATGGTCATCAGATTGCATAAAGATTAATTTATTACAGAGTGGCTACCCTAGTGTTTGTTGCCAATCCACTTCAACTGGTCACACTGCCTGCAGGAACCAGGCACTAGGCGTGAGGGTGCAGGGCCTGGGAGTAGCAGGAGTAGCAGCCAGGGTGGCATTCTAGCAGACAGGCAATCCCTGAGCACCAAGGCTGGTGGGAGAAGTCCTAGACACTGGAAGGGAAGCTTGGTCCTTATACAGAGCTTTTATAGAGCTACAAATTCTGCCATCATGCAGCAAAGGACCAGAATCCTAAAAATAATGATGATTAATCAATATGACAGACTTCCACAACTATGCACTCAAGGGTCCTATATATAACTTATAATCAATGGTCTGGAATTATGATAGCAAACAGCAGCACTTTAGAGATGAAACTGAGGTACATATTGCTGGTCCAAAGAATATGAAATCAGTGGAAAATTCAATGTGAGGTCTTAGAGACCTTAAGACCTTAGGTCTTAGTTTCAAGATCAGGAGGAAAACCTCAGCTTCCCACTTTGAATCCCGTGTTCCTCAACTGGACAATACTGCACAGGCTAGCCAGCCGTGTTTAATCAATTTTTACATATTTTTGTTTTTCATCCATGAACTTGATATTTATGAAAATATTTCTAACAGCCTTGTTCCTGCACACTATTCCATTTCAGCATGTGAGCATTCAGTGACAGTTTCCATGTTGTTGTCTCCTGTAATCACATCTTCTGCCCTCCCAAAATATCTCTCTCTGTTACAGGAAAGAGTATGGAAGTAATAGTATCTTCTATGTCATAGCTGCTGTATGACAACTATGTGGTTTCCATTCACACCTTATACTAATTACAGATATTCACTTCTTGACAGCCTGATTCGTCCTTTTTGGGCTTTGGTGCCAATCCAAATCTCAGTAAAGTATGAGAAAACAAATTAATTAGCAGGCACTGGAGAGTGTGAATGTTGCCCAAAGGTATACACTGAGAACTAAATATGAGAAGCCTATGATACTTATTATGTGACTTGAGCTTGACTAGTTTTTATTTGCAAAAAGACAGCTTCTGCACCAGGAAGCAATGGGCAGTTCTGCAGCTGGAAGTATGGCCAAAGCTCTGCACTGCATCCTTCTGCATGCTGGGCATATCTCCTGCTCTGCTTAAGGATGACATCAGGAAATCGCCTCAGCATTCGAGGTAGGCACTTGACATTTTATCAGTTGCTATAAACAAGATAGGTCAGACTCCTCACATGGACATCCAAGGCTGAAAGATAACCACATGAAGTGAAATCCCCTTAGCCATGGGCTGCTACCCACTTTGCCATCCCTAGACCATTGTAGCCAGTCATAGAGGGCTGTAATTTTCACCACTAATAAAAATGAAGGAGATGCAAGCAAACTCACAAGAAGATAAAAGTAAAGATGGGACCTGGAAAACTTGCTTTACTTTTTCTTTCTCAGACTATCTTTCATTAACCATTACAGATATTTAAGTTAAAGCAAACACTGCAGATATGAGGGAATTTTTAATTCACTG
Organism: Serilophus lunatus; assembly: GCA_013399895.1. Classification (NCBI taxonomy): domain Eukaryota; kingdom Metazoa; phylum Chordata; class Aves; order Passeriformes; family Eurylaimidae; genus Serilophus; species Serilophus lunatus. The sequence continues at coordinate 1,082,401 of VXBA01004277.1, forward strand.
ACAAGAAATTCTGCCTTCAGGACCTCTCTCATGACCATTATAAATAGAAAGCCACAGCACTGCAAAACTGAAACGAATGCAGACAGTCCAGCTCTTACTTTCTTTAAAGAAGTTGCCAAAGTGTGCAAAAAAATTTAAACATTCAGAGAGATAACACACTGCTTGCTCGGTGCACCACATCTGTATTTTACAGATTGTTATTGCTGGCATCACCTGAACACTCTATACTTGCTCAAAAAATGTGTCCCTTGCCTAGAGATTTAGACAAATCATCTAATTTCCTAATGAGCCTCAGCTGAGCACTGCTACTGGAGCAGAGCAAAGTATGTTCCTGTTGTATCACAAATGGGAGACTGCTGAGTCCAGAACTGAAATGTAAAGCTGCAGGCAGAAGATGATGCATTTATCATACCTTACACTTCTGGATGAACTCCTCTTTCAAAGCATAACTGTACTTCATAATTGTACTTCTGAGCATGGGAAATATGCAAAAGCAAGCAAAAAGGTGGATATGTCAGCTCTCCNTCCTTTCTCCTTTCAGTAGAAAAAATGTAGTATTCGTGTAAAAAGCAAAATCCAAAAAATTCCAATTTGAAAATTCCTTTGAATGTCTCATGCCAACTCTGCTTTAGGCTGCTTGTGCTCCACATTCTCTTTGTACATCTTACTCCCTCTCCCAATTATGTTTTCTGGTGCTGAGTACCTTTTAACCAGAAAGAAGGTTGTTCAAATTTTTCTACACAAAAAGCTCTCAGCAACTTCCTGAAAACAGACATCTTTCACAAACAAACCGAAATTAAATTGGAAAAGAGTCCTGCTTAAAAAAGCAAGCATGCAAACAAAAGTCCCTGAACAAGTCCCATCTTGAGAGAGAACCCAGCACTAGGTTGAGGGTATGATTAAGCAATGATAACCCCAGGAACTGGAAAGCTTCCTAAGGGATTAGAAGATCTTTAAACACAATTCCTTCTGCAATGAAAACCAGAACTTGAACTCAGTTCTTTGGAAGGGTAACTCTAGCCTGTTTACTCCAGAAACCTTGTGTTAAGTGCCTGGCTTTTCAAGCTATGACTTCCTCTGCCTGTTCATGGAGGGCTGTAACGTAGAGGGTCCCTGTGTGAAGGAGCTGGGAGGTCTCTGAAGGAGGCAATTAGCAGCAAGCTGATGCCTGCTGTTACCTGCATGGTGTATGAGGGTGAGAATGCAGGTAACGTGAGTTGAGAAGGAATCCATGCACATTAGGAGAGGCTGTGGGCTAATGAGGCACAGACAGCTAATGCAAATACCCTCTGCAGTGCCATGCAGCAAGGATTTATCCCCAGAGCGCCCATTATAGATGGCAGGGCTTTTGAGTCCCTAGAAGGATCAATCCCCAGGAAATGTATAGATAGATGATGTGTGTTTGATCACAGGACAGAAATATATCTGGCTATACACATGCATGTGTGGAGCCCCCTGACTGGGGAAGAGGATGTGACATGTATGAATCTCATCAACAAATGGTATATAAAATACATACGTGGCTCACATGTGCTTTCTTCTACATGTCACACAGGACTCATGGTCTGTGTATGTGTCTCACATGCCTTTATAAAGGGCTGCATAGATCAGCTTGGGAAAGTGTTTTGGTTTCTCAATTTCCAAGGAAGGATGAGAAAAAAATCTCCAACAGATCTTGAATTTTGGAAAGTTGCTATATCCACCGAAAGTAAAGCACAGAAAGCATATGAAACATTGAATATAGTACTTTTCTTCCACTAGAGTAACTAACCTCTTTGCCTATGCTGCAAAAAAATCTGACACAAATCTACCCTTCAGGTCACAGGAGGTGGTGACGTACAGCCAAAAAAAAAATAAAAAAAAAATCTTTCCATTCAGTTCACATGTGTGTGGTTAGAGCAAAGATTATTTTTTTAATTTTGAGCATGAATGCAGAAAATGAGAACTATGTACCACACTTCTTCCAAGCCAGAGTGTTAGACGGCCTGTCTCCTCTTCCCTACCAACAGCCTTTTGGGAAGCCACCATCCCCAACTGTTTGAGAGCACAGCTTTAGTGACAGCATATACAACTTGACAACTAACAAGTACAAGATGGTGAAGGAATTTTCTTCTTTCCCCACCCCCACCTTTTAGTTGCACTGAATCTGTATAAACAAATTATATGATTGACTTTGCCAGTAGATGAGCTTTTCCATCTGGGATTACTATTTCATTTAAAATAAGGGATTAAAAGTCCTTCACATGAGACAGGTAAAACTCTAGTATGGGCATATTCTTCACAAATATAACAAAAAAAAAAGAAAGAAAGGGAAAGAAAAGCCAAAAAAGGTAGCAAGAGGCAGAGACTGATTAAGGGACCTATGAGGTCTTTTTCTAGCTGCTATGGGCTTTCTTGGAGAGGAACAGTTTCTGTTTCCCAGAAGTGAAGGAAACCCTGACTTTGCCTTGGCTTGAAGATGAGAGAAGCTGAATAAGTGAAATAACTTACAAAAAGTACTGATTTCTCTCCCTGCTTAGTTCAAGATGCTGCTTTGCAGGGTGCCTCTGCTGTTCCTCAGCAGCTGGGGCCAGGCAGCGACATAAGTGAGAGGAGCAGAGTGGGGAGCAGTGCTTGACTCACCCCAGGGGTCCCACAGTGGCCAAAACAGCTGCTGGGGAGAAGCAACACCTCACATAATCTCCCCTTTTTTTCTCTTGCAAGGAGCACAGTTGGCAAGCAAGCAGCCTGCCCCATGTGTGGGAGAGAAGCTCCCTTACTCAGCGTGGCAGGAGTCAGTGCTGGTCCCTGCACTGCAATAGGATGGGAGGAGATGTGCCTCCATCATGTCCCAGAAATAAAATGCCTTTCTTAATCGCTGCAGTATAATAATGAAACTTTCCACTCAAGGCAGACCATACGAGACCCTTCAGATGCTCTCAAAACTTGTTCCTTAGATTTGTTGCTGTGAAACAGCACCATAAACTACAGGTAAACACACAGGTGAGTGAGAGCCCTTACCTCAGTGCAACTTTACAAACCCTGTGAAAATCCTTCTCTTTTGTTTTTTTCCTAATGATGCCACAAAGTCAGGAAATGACACAATGGACAACTAGTCACACATATCAAGCTTCATAAAGTAACAGTTTATATGATCTCTGGCAAGTTTCCATACATACGCTCTTTTACTACTGTTTAAGTCCGCTGCAGAGTTCTTCTCTGTATAGGTGCGGGTAGTTCTCAAGACAGACACGGGCCACCTTGGGCTGACAACAAAAAAGGGAATATAGAAGGAAGATACAAGATCATTTCCAAACCAATAGCCATTTTCTTTTTTTCTTTTTCAATACACACTTACTGAATAGTTGCCTCTTGTTAGAAATACCTTGATACAAATATCTGTTACAAGATTTTCTGATTATGTCATGTAAACTCTATAAAAGCTCAGCAAAAGATTTCAAGTGAATTCAATCAATGCCCTGAAAGATAGGGGGAAGGGGATGTAAATTTTTTGTACTAGTACTTTGTTTAAATTCAGCAAAACAAATGCACTTTAGTTTCAATCACTATACAAGTTCTTTGTATAATTTGGGGGGAGGGGGAGGGTGTGGTGACACTGAATTTGCCTGATTTCACTGATTCAATCCATCTTCTGCCAGTCAACAAGAGCTTTCAGCCTAGACAAAGACTGAAATAAGCATACCAAATAAAAACCATGGTCGTGTAATTGCCATTTCCCAAAAGTTTCTTTCAGTCGCAGCTTCTCAGAAAACTACCCAAGCATTAAAGCTGCTGCCTCTCAGGGAAACTAATTATAACTCAAAAAAAAAAAAAAAGGAGGTGGAGGGGGAAGGGAGGGGACTGTAACCCACATGTCTAACTGAATATATAAAGGGTAATTGTGTCATTAAAACTAACAACATTTCAGATGGCAAAAGACTCACAAGGCAAGAATGGACGCGTTGGACACCATCAGGCTCACATAAAAATGCAGCCGTCACCAAAAGAATCTAATCCTTGTGTGCTTCCACTGATATAGCTCAGATGTGCATGCTGGTATTTTTGAGCCCTTGCAGAGCTGAAAGTGTCAGCAATTCATTGTTTACTGTCTGGACAGAATTGACTCTTAGAGCTTCTTAATGATACACAGGCGACCAATACTTCATCTACCAAGGCATGTTGATTGCCATCCAAGTAAGTATAAGCTTTCACGTAGCTGTAAAGCAGCGTTCTCCTCACATCATCCAAGGAACTGCTCACAAAGACTTTGTTTAATCAATGCAGCTCCAACTTTATGATACAGGCACAGCAAGACAATCATCCTTTTAAGAAGAATGAAGTTCTCAAATCGAGGAAACCCAGTGGGTGCTGTGACGAACGCAGAGAGCAGGGGGTAGGTATGCTTTCCGGCCATAGTTTAGCATGAAAAAGAGTTGATATCTCAATCAATACAATTGCCAAGCCCCAAAAAATCATGAGAGCATGTTTTCTAGAAAACTCCAGTCCTTCCCTAGTTTAACCTTGCCAACAAATAGCTTGATAAAACAAGTTTCTTCTGTCAGTAGCTAAGATAACCAAACTCAGTTTCCTGTGAATTTCTGTTATGTACCCCCAGACTACTGCTGAAACTATCCTACTATCCTGTTATGCTTTTGTGGTTATTCTGCACCCTTCACTGCCACAATATTCTCAGATTTTCTGATGTTTGCTCATCCTTCAAAAATAGTCATGTCCCTGAAAAATTGACAGTGGATGACACCTCCTAGGTATCCTTCCCTTGTTGCCATCACCTATTTATCATGATGGTCCCATTTCTCTTTCCCATCAGACACCCTGCAGTTCCCTTCCAATCCCTTGTAAGTCTCCAGCAACATCCTTGTCTCTCTCAAAAACCTTTACTTCTCCACCGCTTTGAGGCAAGCAAGAAACAGCTTATGCTATAACTGGTTTAAAACTGTCCACATGATGATAGGGCAGGTGGATTTTGTACAATTGGGCAATGAAAGGGCAATGGCTGAATGATCACAGCTTTACCTTGAGGGGACATTAATCAAGCCTTTGGAAAATTTCCACCAGTCTTCGTGAAATTCATAAAAATGGTAATTTCTTTCCTTTCTTTCCAAATTGGCTACCCTTTGCTGACGGTTTGAAAAGTTACGTGAAGGAGCAGGGCAGGACCAACAGATGGACAGACAGCCACAGCAACTGTATAAGCCTCATTTCTTTAGAAAACTAAAAATAGAAGAAAAGTACAGTGGCTCACAGATTTACTTAACATAAACATGCAAGAGTTTTAGTCCATTAACCTTCTTACTGGTGTAACTATTGCACGAGAGGTTTGGTTGCCATTTCTGATAGAAAATAACTCAGCTGTGCAAAATTTTGTCTGCAAACAGTCCCTCAGACACTGAATTCCTCAGCAAAAGACACCCTTTCCCTCTGCTCCTTCACATTAGGGAAGAGTTTTCTACAACAGACACAGAGAAATCTCTGAAACTTGTCTTGTGGCTTTTTTTCTTCTCTTTGTTTATTCATATTTAACTTGGAAGAGCAGCAGACTGAATGAGGATACTAAGACTCACATTTGAAACAATGCGTTATGTATTAAGGGTATAAATCAAAGTCATGATGTCAGTGGAAAGACTCTCATTAAATTCAATCAGTTTGGTGTGTCAGTTAACAGAGCCTCAAAACTCTTAGGAAGAAAGTAGATCATCTCATGAGACTGAGCTGCTCCTGAGCTGGGCCACCCTTTGTGTGCTGGAGCCGGAGTAATTCCATGCAGCACAACGCAGTGACTTACAGAAATACTAATGTGAAGGAATCCTCTCCAGTAATACAGCTGTCAGGGCTGTTTCTAGCATTAGTGAAGATTGTGGTACCTCTTCCTTTTGAGGCATAATGTCTAAAAAGTATGCCCTGGTAACACCCAAAAATTAATAAAAATCCTCCTTTGCTCAAGCTCTACTTTTGGGATTAAAGTTCCTGAGTTTATCCATTCAACCTAGGTAGTAGCTAGGATGTCTGTCTGAATGCTGCCTTGGATTTTTAACAGCTTGACCACAGATCAGATACTTATTTCTTCAGTAATTCAACACAACCTTTAAGACACCACTAGACAACCCACTAGGTTATCTAGGGACTTTAAAGGAATTGTCCAAGTGAAGTGGAATTTACTCAAAGGAAAAAGCCAATACACCTCCCATCTAAAATTCACCTTGAAATGTCTTTGATAAGTGATGAGCAGACCTTGTTGGGGCAGGAGTACTAAATTAATTCCATCTAAATATCAGAGGTGCTTATTCTATGGGAAACTGGCATATCAGACACGTACAAAGACTGAACAATTTTTGGCTGAATCATTATTAACCTTTTTGGCTCTGTGATGGCAACAGGGCAACCGAGAGACTGTACTGATAATTGTGGCAATATGCAAGGACAGCAAAAACTAAAATAACTATAATTCATTTAAGAGTGCTTAATCTTCTGCCCAAGAAAATTAATGCTGTAGGAAAAGATTATCTGAGATACTGCACGGAGAGCTCAAATTTTTTTGATCTGCTGCTCTGCTCCAGGCAGATTTTTTTTTTCAACTCATGCAACGCAATCATGTTGAGTTTTTGAACATTCTGTGACCCTAAAATTTGTCCCATTATTGGGTTTTCCAGTTGCAATCACCCTACAAGGGTCCCAGCCTTCCCCAAGGTTATGAGCAACTTTAATTTCTCCTCCCTTTCTCACTCTTGCTCTGTTACAGGCAATTCAGCCTTTCTACAGCCATTAGTTTCATGGACTGCCATATATTTGAGCTGTGAAAATTTGAAGGCAAGTCTGTTTTCTTGCTGGCTATTTGCAGATCTTCAATGTACACAGACACTACAACAACATGAATACAGCTCAGCAGCCAAATCAGAGACATGGAACTGCTTGGGAATGGATCTCACATGACATATGTGAACAATTCAAATTCTTGCAAAGATTTCTGTGATGGTTAATAAATTCTGCATCAGCAAAGCCACCTTCTGTTGTGTTTCAGTGGTGTGACAGCTTCAGAGAGGAATTTTTATTTCCTCTTCTTTTTTGATATTTGTTCCACCAATCTGATATAAAATGTTGTACTTCATTTCTACAAACTTCTTGATGCAGGCAAGAAGAGAACACAAACAGCTCAGTTACTTGTGAGATCTGCCTGGGGGATGAGATGAAGGAAAAGGAAGAGCTAAACTCAGTTATAGAAAAGGAAATAGGCTATAAAAACTGTTGTCAGGTACAGAGAAGCAGCTTGGGAGTCGCAAGGGTTTGGTCTTTCAAAATAAGAAGTTCAAGCAATTAGAAAAATAGTCATAAAATCATTTGTCTTCAGGAAAATGGATGAATCCTCAGTTTTCCAGGTTGCAGAGACCCGAGGAGAAAACATTTGTATGTTTTCAGAACTTGAGTTTGGATATTTACTCATCAGAGAAAGTTGGTTTCTTTTGCCACTGTGAGTACCCCGTAAACACTCATTTTCCTCTTGCATCCATAAGTATCTTCTACCTTCCTCTTTTATTCTCTGGATTGTAAATAGGGAGGGTAACTATTCAGGAAAAGCATGGAGATGGCAGTCACATTTGTGTAGTAGAAGCTGGAAATTGTCTGGTTGTTCAGAAGGTACCTAAACCTACTTAAAAGCCATCCAGATGCTGGAAAGGAAAATAAGAGGTATCATTGGGCAAGTGGCAAGCCTGGTGTTCTCAGAGGTATGTCATCCCAAAAGCTCCCCAACAAAGCTCCACGACTATTCGGCAGACAGAAAATGCTAAAGCTGACTAAAAGCACGAAGGAGAAGGCAGCATGGAAAGAAGACAGAACAGGGGGAGGTAGCCTTTCACGCTGTATGCAAATGGCACTGAATGAACATTTCACCACTTCACCACATTTCTCCTTGATGAATGTGCAGATCAGATCTACAGGAAATGCTGTAAGATGAGGCAGCCTCTAACTTTAAATGACTATTACTTCAAAATCCCAGGTAATGTTGCAACATTACAAAGCCCCTTTGAGAGCCCTCAATGAAGCAGAAATTTTCATCTTGTAAGAAAGACGAGAACAGGAGTTCCTGAAAAAAATAGGCCAAAAGCAGTTTCCTTGTAAACAACACTAAAGTATCAGAAAGTTTTCTGGACCTTTGTGGGTCAAGGATCTGGTTGCTGGGCTGCACTGATCCAAGGGATGCTGCTCAGGATATGAATCATGGAAGCAGGACTGTCATATCCTGTTATGAGTGCACTGTTTATTTTTCCTCCTCCTTGAGTCCTGGACCTCTCTTCTGTGCCTGCCACCAAGGCTGCTAGCTGCAGACATTGTAAGGTGGACAGCTGTCAACAGAAGCTGAACTGTAATCACAGCAGCTTCTGAAGCAGCCATCAGCTGGCAGCTGATTTCAGAGAGGAGCTAGGAACCTGTGCATCAAAAACTTTTCCTGATACTTGGTGGTTTTTTTCTGTCAATAGGAGTACAAAGCATGGGAAGGTAGGTACTATTCTGATTTGGTTATCTCACTACAGCTGCTTGCATTACCTAGAGGTAAATCATTGGCCAAAACCAGTAGCTGAGGAAAAGCAGGCTCCCTGCTTGGTATGTACCAGCCTTGAGGTAGTTTTGGTATGTACAATCAGTTAATACAGAAGACCAATTCTACCCCCACTTCAGTCTCTAAGACTGTGTGATAGACTCTGAAGCAACAAACATATTAATTTTTCAGTCAAAACTTTGTGATTTTCTGGTGGAAGACAACAGGACACAAGGGTAAAACTCTAGCTCTCCTCGTGCTGTTTGTCTCATGCCTCTCAAAACTAAGCAAGAAAGCCCTGGCTAATTTAAGCATAGTAGGAATTTTACTACAGACTTCCATGAGTGCAGATTCTCTTTGGACAGCTATAGTAATACCTTCCCAGACACTGCAGTTTTATATGATGCCAGCGGACCTAACACGGGTGATATTATTTTTCCAATGAGTGCCCTCATTAACAGTGACACCACGGCTTGTCCAGACAACACAACTTTGCAAAGGTCACCTTGAAAGGAATTGTACTGAAGATCCCAGTCCTATCTTAGCTAGAAGATGCAATTAAAAATATATTCCTTTAAATAACTACCAAGGTCATGTCCTCATTGCTGCAGGATATTAGGAAGGCAGATATTTAAGGGACTCTTCTTTCTTCATTCATCAAGCTCATCTTAAGAAATGTTATTAATGCTTAAAAAGGGTTCCTTTGTGAAATCAGCCATTTAGAGCAGAAAGGTAGTGGGACTTTATATAAGCAAACATGCTCCACCAAAAGAAAACCTTAGGTTAACTGGCACATGCAGCAGAGCACGAAATAAGGCCAGAGCTTCTGTAAGGAAATAATTGTACAAGACACTCCCTCTGAAACACATTAAGATTCAGTCTTCCAGCCATGGACATAATTTCCCTTGACTTCAGCAGCCTTGAGCCCAGAGGGTACACACCTCACAAAGAACTTCTTTTCCCCTTGCTTCTTGGAGCAGAATTGGTGCAGGTATTCAGGGAGCTCCTATGATGGCTGTGGCTCCCCTTGGGACATGAGGAACCAGCAGACACAGAGTGGCATAGTGAAATACTACATTTGTATCAAGCCAGAATCACTGCGGTCCCTCTGGACAACTTCACAGTCATTTTATAGGAGGTCTCTTGTCTTCTTGTCACTCTTGCTGTTAAAGCATCATCCTGATGTTTTCTGCTCTAGAGCTTGCCACCATCACTTGTCCATTCTCCTTCAGGAGGTATGGCAGATATGCCAGTCCTCCTGGACTACTCTGCCCTTCCCAGGATGAGACCAAACATAAGCTGGTAAAGTGGTGAAAGGAAGAAAAATGTTGTTTCTTTTATGCTCTCCAGAGAATGCTCTTGACCATAGGTTACAGTTTCTAAAACTGCAGGGCTGCCTGTATCAGGAACAGCACCATCACCCACGCTGTCTGCTTTCACAGGTCAGTTAAGGTTTATAGCTCTGTGAGTAGAACAGCAAAAGTTTTCTAGTTCTGTCAGTATCCCAACAAAAAAGCCCCAAGTCATCTTCAATCCACTGGGGGGGGGGCTGCCCCAGGACAGAGTGAGATACTTCCATGCTCCAGGTACTGAACACTGCCCCAGTCATCCCTAAAATCAGGATCATGACCCCATTTGAGCTGCAGGAATTATGAGACTATTTACAACTCTGACTAAAGTTCAGTTTCATCCAGGATCTGTGCTAGTGCTACAGATACAGTGTCGTCCCATCCTACAGGAAAACATCTCCTTCCCATTGTATCCAGTTGTGTGTTGGGATCCCTTAGAACAGGAATCGTTCATTTGGTGGATTGGGACCCTCTTCACAACTGCCCAAAAGATATAGAGGCCTCGTGTGCATGGTGCTGATTCAGAGGATTCAAGAAAGAATATACACAATAATATACACAGAATATATACAAACTGCACAAGGGCCAAAATGGAGCCTCCTCTTCATTGCAAATTCATCTGGTTTTATAGTCCATGGATTGTTTTGGTTAATACAGCCAATAGACAAAAGTAAAAGTGGTCACATGCCATTATCTCAGAGCTACAAGAAAGTCACAAGGTGTTGTTTACGTATCTAAGACATTATATCACAGTCTGGACATGCTGCATTAATAACTTAATAATGCTACATCCCATCCCACTGGAAATAGGTCTTCTTCATTTTAGTCTTCTTGCTGGTTTTTAAGCAAGTGAAGAAACAGACATAGTAATATTGCATTTCTAGTATCCATCTTTCAAAAATTGTGTTACTATGAAAAAAGTTCCCCAATTAGTCCAGATTCACATCAGTATTCCCTTTATCTTTGCAAGTGCTTTATCTAAGAGAAGAGTGTGAATATGAGAAAGTTTGGCCCACATCGTACTCTTAATGTAGTTGAAAAATCTGGCTGGTGAAAAGATAGTACCTGTGTCAGCGGCTTTATAGGTAAAACAACCTCTCTCAAACAAATTAAAAGGAGCATACATGTTATTAGAAACAAATATATACAATTTCCCTGTCAAGGAACTGTAGAAGCTTCCTTTCTGAAGCAACTCTCTGGGGCAATATGACAGCAATCTACTTATGTACCACCAATATGCTCCAGTAGGGAGCAGATAAAACAAACATTAGATAAAGGATCAACATCTCCCTGCAGCAGTTTACATATTCAGCCAGAAATTCTTTATGTACCAGGCCTGTTACAAAAACACCTTTTTTAAAAACATTCCCTGATAACATCTTAACACTAAGTAATCCCAAATCCTGTAGAACTGCCTTTCACTCTCTGCCTTGATAAAGTCTCATTACTCAATTTGTAGATGGGTGGTATAAAGAAATGAGGAAATTGGAGGTGTGGGGAGAAAACAGGAAAAAATATGTATGAGAAGGATATTTATGCCAGCTGGCTCTGTCGTTCCCTAGGATTAAGGAAATCACAGCACTCCAGGAAACAAGTCCCCAGATCCTTCTATCTTTTGCTGTGCACTTCAAAAAGTTGTCCCTGTCTTCAACAAATGCAGATCCAAAACGTTCAAATAAAATCCTCTTCTAAACTATTCACCCACTATTCTATGTTAGCTGTATAGCTGTGTGCTACAACTCTGCTACAATTAGTTCTTTTCACATAAGAATTTATCTGGAAGACAGGCAAATTTGATTCACACCTGTTTGATGAATGTCTGAAACCACCAGAAATGCTTCCATGTGACCCTGCTAAAAGGGTATCTACTGTGCTCCTTGGAGGGGAAGTAATAAGGAAGCCTTAGTACAGCACAGGACTTAGTCTTTATGAAGGTATTTGTCCATGAAATTCAGACAGACATATGGAGATCATGCTGATACTACAGCCAAGAGTCATCATTCTTCACTTTCTTCTCTGGTTTGAAATAATTCACAGCACTATATACATCCTAGACAGTTTCCACTGTGCTTGTCATTTTAAATAATTTCAAGTACATAGATAACCAGAAAAAGGGCAGAATGCTACAGTGAAAGATAGGCTCATGCTACTCAAACAGGTGAGAATTATCCTCGCCAGTACCAGTGGTGAGTGACACAAATTTGGTGCCTCATCCACTACAAACACAGATTCAAAGGAAGTTTTGGAAGAGTGCATGGAACTCAACATGTGCTCCAGCACAAGGTCCAGGCACAATCCTAATGTCCTTTTAGGTTTTAAAACTCATAAGACAGAAAGAGTTGTGGCGTCTTTGAGATGATGTGGGACAAGCTAACCTGGAATTACCCTGGAGACAAGCTGCTACATACTGAGCCAAGGCAGGCAAGAGCTTTTTGGTACTAACTAGTCCAAAGAGGAAAACAGAGAAGATATAAATCAAAGATCAGTGACAGCCTTGGAGATCAGCTAGTACATTCCATCCTGCCAGCCCAAAACCCTGTATCTTCTCAAACCTAGAGGAACTGTCAAACTCATTACTGAATAACTAAGGAGAACAAAATATTGACTTCAAGTCCTTTGTGCTTGAAAATTGCAAGTTTCATTTTCCAAGCTGCAACATTTTCCTTACCTATGCAAATGCAGTTGCTCAGGAAGTCTTTCCACATCAGTTTTTTCCTGTCCATGATCTTTCTGGTAACAAAACAAACTATCTCTGTTATATAAACTTCCTTTGGTAAAGCCCAGTTATTTTTTCTTTACCGTTGGGTCAATCCTTCAAGAAATAATCAATGAAAATAATTATCTTCCCATTCGTTTTATTTTGATCTTCCTACTCATTTCTGGCACATACACTCAAAATGAACAGATGATAGCAAACTACTTACAATCCAAGGTCACATGAATGCTGGTGCAAATCTTGGGCCCAAAGGCTGAAGTATTGCTCTAGCAAAAACCTCCTGGACTTCTATTGTTGGTTTGACCCACAGCCCATAGTGGAGACTTGGGCAAAATTTATCTGTGGGGAAACAGACGTAATCTTACCAATGCAAACAGGTCTTCTTGTACTAATGGTGAATTTAATCCATGATGCTGATTTCTTTTCCCTTGGAGGTCCAGATAACATCTGGTATAAATCACACCGATTCCTTTGACTTCGGTAGGATTATAACACACAAAGCCAGTTACAGATCTCACTCAGTGTCTAAGGAATGTTTTCTCAATTTCACTTAAAGCTGGCAAATACTGTTAGCTTTAAGTTTCCAACAAAAGGCAAAGAGAAGATGAAAGAAAATATTTTTTTTTAAAACACTGAAAAAAGGAAAACCCAACATTATTTCAGGTCAGCCTGAATCATTTATTCAAATTACATAAAAAAGCTTAAACTTAAAAATGCAAACAAAAAAGTTAAAAACTTTTCTTCAAAACACACTCCAGCAAATGGCTGTGAGACAGAGGGCATGAATCTCTTTTCTTAGGTTATTACGTCAAAATAGAAAGGCCAAAGATTTTTCTCAAAAACAATTATTTTACTTAGGGAACCACAAAGAAAACTTCTTTTTGAAAAAAACCCAAAACCACAGAGCAAGTTCTATTCTATATAATAAGCAATTCTTCAAAACCTCACTTTTTTCAAGCTCACTGTGACATGGCCAGGGAGGCAGAAGTGTGTCCTTTCAAGTTATAGCTAGTTTGTACCAGGGACTGTGCAGACCTTGGATGTGTGTGGCCCTTAAAACCAGCTGAATTCAGCAGACACAAAACCCCTAAGTGCAGCAATAGCAGCTTAGTACTGCCTAGTTCTTCTTAAAAACAGAATTTATTACCTCCTTACAGCTGGTGCCAGTGTGGCACCACCCATCTGGAATTTGAGCTTCTCTCTAGGAACTTTGTTTTATGTTCCATTTTTATTTGCTCTTCAGAATTACAAAGGAAGTGAAAACCAAGAGTGAATCTGCTTCAGGATCCTCTGAACTGTGCTTCCTGTTTGACTGCTAGCCTCTACTTTCTAATTTTGTTGCCAGGAATTTATCTTCATAACGGATGAATGTGGTGTTACCTTTCTATATCTGTGTTCTGACAAGGAATTTGATGTGACTTGTGCAGGATCTCAGCAGGACTGATCCTGAGAAGTGCTCAGTATGGGTGTAGTCAGCTCACCTGGAAGAAAAAGAATATAATTTTTAATATGTGAGATGAGAAAAGACAATAGCACCAGCCATTTGGCCCCAGAAGACTGTGACTTTCAGTAGAAAATAGTTTGAACTTGGCATCAACTTTGAGACATAAAAGTAATTTCTATTTATTCATTAAATACATTTCATGTTAAAATAAATGGAAATCACCTGATTCAAGGACAACAGATATGTGCCAGCTGGATAGTCAGGAGAGACCCTAAGTGATCCTTTTTTTTTAAATTCTGAGTTTTGTTTTGGGTTTTTTTGTTTGTTTTGTGTGTTGTTTATTTTGTTTTGTTTCAGGTGGATAACCAAGATTCAGGAGCAATATGGATTCAATGTCTGCCCTTATATGATATGCTTGGGTTGGGAGCATAAGTTTTACTACTCAGCTGTCAGACATAGGGGGCTATTCCAGCAGAGTGCAAAGGTAACCCTGCAAAAGTGAACAGCTGCAGGGTCTGTCCTTTTCCAAGAGGCTGAAGCAGTGAATCTCCTTGCCTAGTTCTCTTATCTTTGCTTCAAATTTCACATCTATAGTATTTCTGGTCTCTTTTTTTACCACAGTTTTACAGTTTGCTTCTCCTAGGAAGGTTGCCCTCTAAATGCTCTTGCCACCCATTTATGCAAAGGGAGACAAATGACATTTCCTTGCAGTTGCATAGACTTATCAGTATTCATAGCTGTATGAATTTTGCGAGTCTTCCCCTATCCCTTTCCTTTTCCCAATACAAAGGTCCTCCAAGGAAGAGTCCCAAGGAAAATCTGAAAATTTTTTATAGTGACTCATGTTTATTATGCCTGAGACAGACTTCTGTTATATAAGGCTGAGTCACTCACTAGCTGAACCTTTGCAAATACAACTAAAAAATATAAGGTTGTTTTTGGGGTTTGTCTTTTCAACAAACATTCATGTCTCAGTTTCCTCTGTTACATGGATTATGGCTTCACTAAAATCTTGACTTAATTCCCTTTTTTTTTTTTCTTTTTTTTTGGTAGTATTTATTTCATACAGCCGCACCCTCATGCTGCTGAGCTGACTTGATTCTTGGGCTGCCAGGGCAAAATGATTTCAGATAAAATTGGCTCTCTTGACACCTCTTCTTATGTTTCACATGCTCTGGTGTTTCATATTTATTTTCCAAAGCCTCAACAACACACATGTGACTGAGATGTATGTTCTCTTTGTGCATGTAAAGGCAGTTGTTTGAGAGGTTATTCCTAGTTTAGATCTCCAACTTGCATTGCCTTGTGTACAGCCCTCACCCCACTGGCTGCCCAGCCTGCCTGCTTTGGGGAAACAGAGCAGACCTGTGTGTCTGCTAATTTGCTGTGAACCTGCTCTCTTGGGGGCTGTGATTCCTGCAAAACTCCTCTGCAAATCTTTCCTGCTGGTCTCTATAAATCCAACACATATGAAACAAAATTCTACGAGACTTCTATTTCTGACCAAACCTTATTGTGGTCAATCACTTCAAGTGAAATTAGAGGAAATTCTGATCTTTGCACTACTCTTAATAATTCTTTCATCTTTTAGGTTCAAAGCATTCATGTTTTCTCTTGAGAAAAGAAAGGGTTGTTCACATCATCGTTTTCTAGGCTTCACTGGCAAATCATTACTATAATGCTTGTCTAGATGACAAAAATTAAAACTAAAACACATTTACCAGTTTTCTCAAGAACAGGTTTTAGGAACCCATGTGGTTCCAACTACTCATGAAAAGGCGATGTAGAAAAATAATCTGCCTTGACTTTTATAATTATATAGTAAAAACCAATGCAGTGCTTTTGTACAGGGGGAAAACAAAGTGAACAAAGATATGTGGCTAGTGATTGGCAATTAAACCATGTGTGGTGAAGTTTAGTTCACATCTTGCAGGGATTTGATACTCATGTTTGCACATGTACTGCTCAGTAGGCAGCTGTATAACTCTGTACGAGCTTTTGTGTATAGCAGCTGCCAATGAGCTTCATATTTATTTACAGGGAAAGGCCTCTGAGTTAAGCAGAGTTCAAGGCCCATATTTAAATTGAACCTTGCCCTGCAGGTGGCTCCCACACCTCTGAGATTTCCACATATCATATCATATCATATCACATCATATCACATCATATCTCCATCTTTCTCTGAAAAAGAAGCAGTCCCAGAGTGGCTAATCATTGTCACATCTTCTCTCTGTCAAGAGCCAGTCAGAGATTACACACATCTAACTCATTTAGGCAATTGTATCAAGTACCTCTGTTGATAGATGGACACCGAATATTTGGTTCCAAACATGGAGCTGCTTCAGGCAGAGACACTCAGAACAAGGCCACAATTTCAGAGAGACCTTAAACCAGGGTATGTCAGTATTCCTGTCCCCAGCCCAGCAGATAGTTCCTGCCCCTCACCTGCCTTTTTGCTTGTATTACCCCAAGTAATCCTGCAGCTTCACAGTTCACAGGGTGAAAGAAGTGATCCAGGGAAAGATAAAGTCACAACAACAAAAAATAAAGGTAAGTTTCAGCATAGGTGGGTGGTCTAACTCTCATCAGTGCACAACCTCATCAGCATGTGCAAAGCCACCGTGGAAGAGGTGGAAGGGCAGGACCCTGTGGGTAGGCACAGAAACGGAGTAGGAATGTTCCTTGTGGTATATTTAATGCCAGGACAAATTGTTGGTGACCTGTGGCCACAGCTTGACAAGGCATGCAAAGCTCTCATCAATGGATGAGTCAGAAGAGCACCAGCCAGGCAGCACATCAAGATGAACTCTCAAAGGTCCAAGCTCATGTCATTTTTTTTCCATTGAAGACTCACATGAATAACTGTGACTGTTTTTCCTACAATGCACGCTGTAAATTAATACTTCTGCTTATGTTTTACTTTAGTCTTACCAAAATAATGGTGATTTCAACATAGACAGCAGACATTTCTTGTCTAAATGGTGTAGTGAAGTGTAGTGGATCAGAAAGATTTAGATCACCTTCAGAAGTGCCCCAGCCCTGCAGGGTGTTTTCCAGTATATCCAGAGGATACATGAGTGTGCTCCAAATAAATTGCAGCAGATGGCCTAGGAGAAGGCATTGTGGGTCAGAAGAAAAACTGTGTGCGGTGCCCGTCTAGACCCTGAGCATCCCAGAGAATTTGACTTGTCAACAATGTCTTACATGCAAGCTGCAGCAGGAGGGATTTCAGCCTCTTAGCTTCAACATATTGAGATGCCATGAAAGGAGAAAGAATACAGCAAATGTTGATTTTGAAAATGAAATTTGATCTGCCCACAGCCAGTTTTGCACTTCCTTTTCTGTTGACACAGAAGAGGGTCAATATTTGCTATTCTCTGGTTTCCTATGGGCTTGTTACAAATATATATTTACATTAAGCTCAGCACAATCAAAGCTTTTTGACAGTAAGATAGAAGAGCAAAAATATTATTAATAGAGTTAAAATTAAGTGAGAAACTTCTCCCCAGAATACTAATTTTTTTGGACAACTGTTTTGAGGTACTTGCCTCACTTAAGTACTCTGTAAATATAACTTCCAAGAAAAAAAATGCTGTATTTCAGCTCAAAAGCAACCTAAGCCGCACCACGGCTCAAGTGTTGAAACAAACTTCTGAATTGATCCCTGTGAATACAATTTTGTCAAGCAGAGTTGGTGCTGCAAGCCAGGATCAGCTAAGAAATGTGGATTACATCTGCCTCATTGGATCCTGTTATTATCATTATTGCTTCACAGCTCATTTTTTCTTCCCAGCACAAGGCTCTCCAAGCACAGGAATTTACTGAGCTCCTGGTAACTTGCCCCACACACTAGCAAAGCTGGCATTTATCATGGCTTGTTGGAGTGACATTGCAGTGGCTGTGTCCCTGGTCCCTGCTCTTGCATGAAAACCCCTGGGCCCTGCGGGTGGGCGGGCCGAATCCACACACTGAGTATTGCATATTGCCACACTGCTCATTTCCCCCTGCCCCAGAACCTCTTATCTGCACTTAGCCTCATTTCTCTTGCCCATCTGCTTTGGGGATACATGCCTTCTTAGGACAACTCTCTCTTCCACAAAGGCCTGCAATATGCTCTCCCTTCCTGGTGCTCCTTTTCACCTGCTCAGCTCTGTTTCCCTGGTTGGGCTTCTCCACATGGTCCTGCACCCTGCAGTAGCAAATATCGATGCTGTGACTGGAGCCACTGGTGATAGTCAGGGCTGGCACCAATTGTAATACTGTAAGAAAAAATGTAAGAAAAAGATTTGTAAGTGCAAGATAAAATTTTGACAAGCACCAGAAAGACCATGTCCTACAGCAGGCATTCCACCAATTCTACCAGCTTTGGTGTAGGTTTATATGAAAGGGAAATCATGAAGCCCCATCAGCTCTGCCTCTGTGTTCATCTGGCGAAGTCTGCATGATGATACTGTATAAATGAGCAGTCCAGCTTCTCAGAAGCTTCACCAGCAGCTTCTTCAGTTCATTTTTCAATTTTTGAAACACATGTTTTTTAAAGGTCATATCACAGGCTCTTGATGTTTGCAGCACACCTATTTCCACAGAGGCGGCACTTGGTTTGACTGTGCCTGCCCATTACAGAGCTTGCTAATTCTTTTATTGTCTTCTGCCAGGATTAATGAGCTCATGGCTCACCTTCATATTTCTAGCGCTTTTGCATTAGTATGCTTTGGAAAGAACGACACAGCTCCTACAAGAGTGTTATACAGACCTGAACTAGTCACAAAAGGGATTACACATGACCTGCGGAAACCGAACTCACAACGCAGGCCTCGTTATGAGAAAGGTGCGTTTATCCTGCGCAGGGAGCAGGGTCACAGATCCATTCCAAACCCCCCGCTCCCCGATCACACGACTGTCCCGGGCTTATATCCCCCTCCCGAGTGACAGCCGTCACACAGCTCGGGTTGGCCCCTCCTGCTCCGAGCCCACCCTCTGCTCCGCCCCGTCCCTTCGAGGGCCGGGCTGTCGCTGCCATCATCCCCCGAAGAGAAGCGCGTCCTCCTCTTCTAGGAGACCTTGAGATGTCGTTCCAGGCTGTTGTGATGTCTGGTTTTCGCCGTCTCTGCCCCCTTATCTGATGTTCGTGTCTGGTGTTTGCAGAACTGCTGTATCCCAGCCCTGTGTCCCAGCAGGGCCCTGACTTCCCTTTCTAACCCCAACTCACACACTCAAAATCAACAATCTTTCTTTGCCTCCTTAAGATCTCCTTTGGTGATCTCTGAAAACAAGGCAACTCCTCCCACTGACTTGCAAAGGGTCGAGTTTCCTTTTTAGGAAACTCCTTTTGTCCCCACTATTGAGGACAAACACTCAAAACTACCACGTCCTGTTGCTCACGCTTCACCCTTCTGTCAAGATGAAGAGTGAAATGTAGGGTAAGACAATAATTATTAATATAGCCAATTCTATGCAAGTATTAAGATCTACTAATTATGATGAAAGTAAAACCTGACTCCAGAGTGAGTATTCCAAACATTTCGCTTGTGTATGTTAAATGAGGAATGAGAAAAACGGATGGGGGAGACAAGGGAGTCTTTTCTTTTTCTCTCATTGTGCCCCTCATTGCAGCATAATTGTTGAAGGTGCTTAAAGACATTTTCATTCTCAACTATTTCACATAGCTGCACATAGGCTTGTGGTATTGGTGTGAAAACTGGAGAGATCAGCCCACATAACACGTGAACGGATATCTTGGGTTTCTTTCATCGGCAGCTCTGGGGACTACTCCTCCTTTTTCTGTTTATTTTTCACTTTTACCTCAAAAAAGCTTGGATACACAAAGAACACAGAACAGCTCTTTTCTTCACCTTCATCTACCCCTATACTGGGCAATATTTTTACTACCACTGTTTAGGTTTTTAATGGATGCTTTTCATCCCACTCTCTTTTTATTTCAAGTGGGGTATACTAAAGCTCACACATCATCATGGTCCCACCATCCACCCCATCAGACAGAGGACTGGCTGTATGTGGAACAATAATATGAATAACCTTGCTGTGTGGTGTGGTTTGTTAGCATGGGCAAATCAAAGGCAAACCTTTGCATACAAGTAGTGAATCAGCCTGAGAAAGCACTGAAGTTCACAGGAATCTTTTTCCATGGCTCCAGACAAACCTGAGAAAGCACTACCTCCTGCTCAGGTGCGATTTGGTATGGCCACTAGGTACAATACTCTTGTTGCAAAGGCCAGGGATATTTTCCACCAGCTCTGCTTGCCTCAGGGCACCTGTTAGTACCCTAGAGGCAGCACCAAGCTAAAAACAACCTCATGATCCAGGGTCTTGCAAGGCCCTACCTACTCCTGCCATTTGCCGATGCATTTGCTACACCTCCATCACCACTTGTTTTAGAGGTGTTCCTGCCAAAAAGAAAGACAGGGCAGCCTCCAGGCTTCCATTATCAATGATTGCTGCCACTGTTGAGCAAGCTTACAGCTCTGAGGTCAGCCATTGGGAAACTCTCATAAATACTCTGAAAAATGGGTTGGTTTTATGCTGATAGGCATTAACAGAGCACGCAACAGCAACATGTACCTTTGGGACAGAATAGAACAGGCTCCGCAGTCTGCCTGGATTTACACACACACTGCAAATTGAAGCTGTAGATAGTCATCGCTGCCACTGCAGATACCGGGGTAAATCAGCTGTGTGCATCCTCACTGGGGCCTAAGGAGTCAGAACACAGGTTTTGTCATTTTTGAGCAAGAGAAGAAGTAGGAAATATTCATCCACGTATATCTCCGTACTATTAAGTCTACCTCCAAATATATGCCCTTCCAGCAGGAAGAACACTTACTCTGAGGACTGAAAATTGCTTTCAGACTTTTAGACTTCACAGACTGCTGTGTTTTTAAGTTTCTCTTTCCATCATGAACCTAAATTTCTTCTCAGTTCGTTGCATTTTTTATCTGTTGGATAAACTGGATGAGGTAAGGGTGCTGACCAGATGCATCCATACCTAGCATGCTTGTGATGTCTATAAAAAACACTACTAACTCTGTGAACACAAGCAACATGATGGTGGGTTAAGCAGTTTCAAACTGAGAAACTTTAGGAAGAACTACATTCACTCTGGCATATCTATGAAACATTTAACTCAGGAGCTTTCAATTAACTTCAGATACACATTGCACATTTCAGGAATGACCAACCATTTCTCACTCCCACCCCTGCCTTAGCCTGGTTTATAAACTGTGACTGGAAAAGATGGAGCTGTAACAGACCCTTCTGTTGGAAAGGCAAAAGGTTAAACTGTACTTAGCGGGTGGAATTTAACACAATACTCTGAGATCTGACAGTCCTTTTGTAACACCAAAGCTGGAAAGCAGTATTCTTGGCTCTCTGATGTACAGCTTTCTCCCTTTGTAAAAAGGGATTAATAGTACTTACCTAGCCTATAGACATGTTGAGACAATTTGCCTACCACATTTTGAAGTCTGCATCTAAGAAATGCTTCACAAAAGCAGACTATTATTAAAAGCACAGTCCTTTTGGAAAAGCAGTTAAAAATAATTAGTTGCATATTCAAGTGTGTTCTCTTTTCATTGCTGTCTTCATTGAATATTTCTTGTGTATTTTAAGAAAGACATGACTGAAAAATAAATAACGTCTGCCTGAGAAATCTTCTTTTAAACAATACCAAAAATACCAAATTGGGCAGCTGAAACAGAAGGAGGTCTTTGCCAGCTCTTGGATCTTTCTTCTCTTTATCAGGTACAAGCCTGGAAGAAAATAAAATAGAGCAGCCTAAATCACAGAGATCTGCATGACATTGTCTCCCTTGATGCTTACTGTACAGAACATGCATTTTGCTGGGTTTAATCATCTTCACGTGAGTAATGATCCATTTTTTTACTAAGGATATCTATCAGTGGAAAATTAATGTAAGTGGATTCATTAAAATGTTTTCCTTTGAATATGTGACTGTTTCACTTCCCCCTCCTCAGAATACAGATCCTGCTGTGCATCACTGCAGTGTGAATCAAGTAGGGTTCTTCTAATTTCACAAGCACATCCAGAAAACAAAAAATGGAGCTTTTTTTTTTTTACCGCAAGTTAAAAATATCTCAAAACAAGCCCCTTTGTAACACAGGGATGGATTCTGATCTAGGAAAAGTGTGGATTAGGACCTAGGAAAAGTGTGAAGTAGGAGAAATTTCACAGAAGAGAAAGCAATTATTCAGTATATCCCCTAATAAAAGTGAGTGCTTTAGTATTCTATATAAAAATTTATATAAACCTCCCTCTGCATCTCCCTCTTCCCTGCATTGCCCTACCACCAGTCCAGGCCTCAGTGGCTCCCACTTGATGTTTTTCTGAACCAACAACTGCTTCTCAGCTACCACTTCTTCTCCAGCATCTTTTCACCTTGCTTTCCCTGGCCACACATATGATCTTAGGTAAAGAGGTCTTAACTTGATGTTAGACAATTACAGAACTTCTCTCCTCCAGAAGAAATCTAGGGAACATAACTGGTCTGTTTGCCTGTGCACCTCAAATTAATATTATCTTTAAAATAACTTCATGGTACAACATGAAGAAAACTCTCCCAAGCAATTGTAAGTTGCTCTTTGCCTGACATAGATTTTAGGTTTTTTAAGTAGAGAGACAAGCCATTAACTGGTAGCTTATGGTTAGGCATAGCTTTGAATTTCCTGGCTGAACTGTTGCTAGCTTGTGTCAGAAATTCAGTACTTATGTAAACAAACAAACAACCCCCAATAAAACAACCACCAAAAAAAAACCCAAGACCCCAAACCCTGTTTCAGTACATTTCCTATTAATCTTGCAGTACTTATCTTGAGAATCAGAACACTTTATTGGTTAAACTTGTAATCAGCAAGTTATACAAGGTGCATTTCACTTACTTTAGAGACAAGAGCATCTCCAGCAGAGCCCTTCTGATCTGTCAACTGCATAAATTCTTGCAATTAGACTTTTTTATTTCTTACTAGACATGTTATGAAACCACTGGAAAAGAGCAGTCCTAGCCCTAGTCAATATATTCATTTGATGCTTATGTAGTATGCCATTAATATTTTGAAATTATTGGATCTCAGATCTTTTTATGAACAAAAGACAAATGTCATCTCCTCATCAACATCAACATGAGCCATCAAGCTTCTTAAATACTGCTATTCCCCCATCCTCTGTTTCTTAGAATATCTTAACACTGACTGTATGTGGCATTTAAAATTACTAGGGAAAATCATGTCTTGGCTGTCACTTTGCCAAGTTTCCCTGTGAAATGTGTTTTGTATATGTGAAACTCTAGGAGTTGGGAGCAAAGAGCAAAGCTAAATTGGGAGGGATATTGAGCTCCAGTCACAGTCCAACAAAGCAGTTCACTGTGGCTATAGTTCACCTCATCCTGCTTGTTTGGTGTCTAGACAAATGTATTAGCTGAAAGACAATGAAGGAAGCTTTCTTGGAGATCAGAGCATCTGGGTGAGCTTGACTGTGCTTTGCAGCTGCCTGCAAAGGATTTTGAAGAGCACAAATTGCAATGTTGTGATAATGCTCTATGGCACAACCATTTTCCTTCACATTGGATTCAATCTGAGGCAAGAGCTGAAGGTTTCAACAACTATGATACTGAGTGTTAAGTCTCACATGTTTTGAGAACGTCAGTGTCACTAGCTTTTTCAGGAAGGCTTGTAAAGATTAGGGAAAATGCAAATTGTTTCACTATGAAAAACATCTAAGTCACTGTTTGC
The DNA here is from genome assembly GCA_013399895.1 of Serilophus lunatus. NCBI lineage: Eukaryota > Metazoa > Chordata > Aves > Passeriformes > Eurylaimidae > Serilophus > Serilophus lunatus. The sequence continues at coordinate 1,106,201 of VXBA01004277.1, forward strand.
CTAAACCCTATTATTTTTAACTTGAAACTCTCAGAACAGTTTGTTGTCCTTGAATGTGACTGACATATAAAAACGAGATGCACAAGCAATTAGGAAAAATTTACTCTTTCTTTCTATGTATCATTGCTTCATTATTTCTAGCTGTTGAACTTGGACCGACTTGGTGGATTGAGCAGATTTTCCAACAGGTAATTGACTTCAAGAGAAGGTCTGGAATAATTCTAGCTGGCTGTTACACTGGGAATGAGTCTCCTTCCATTAATTAATCACTTTGAGGAGAATTTTTCTTTCTGAATAAACTCATTATTTTTAAACATATGACATTTACTGTATAAATAAACTCCAGAACTGTGATTTAAAATGTGTGCTAACTGCAGGCACAGCACGCCATGGATAGCAGAGCCTCCTCTGCATTTTCTGGAGTGACTTTATCGTCTGATTACAAAGAAATGGGGCAGGGAAATAAACTGACTTGTCATTTCACCCACTTAGTACCAGGATTTCTTTACTGTTACATTTTAAGGCATAGCCAAAGTGTACTTGAAGAAAAAGGAAGCATATTCAAAAAGGACAAAACCCAACCAAATAAAAAAAAAGATGCAACAAATTAGTCTTTCTAATACAGAGATGTTTCTCCTGGTTCAGCTGGATCAATTCAGCTGAAGTCTTTCAGAGTTTTTTTCATTTTAAAAACTGTTATTCACAGTATGAGGCTTGGACAGATGTTCTCTTCTAAATCTGGTTTTAACATCTAAAGATATTACTACCCACGTTGCTAACAAGAGGTTACAATCTTCCAGCTAATTTTATCTCAAATGGATTGATATTTCTCATCAGCAGAGCTGAGTGGAAGTCTGCCTCTAATGGAGCAGCTGATTTTTTAAAAAAATCATCCCCCGGTAAAAAAAAGACGGAGTATCTGGTAACACTTGTTGTCTGCCAGTCTAAAAAAACAACACAAAATATTTTATACAATCAACTATTAAAATATACAACTCATTCCTGTATCTAAAGGGTTAGGGTTAGACTAGTCCTAGTGCTTATTGTTCACAAAATTTTGTGGTGGTGAGAAGTTTACTTTGAGTTCTAGAAATGAAATCCATTGATGGATGGCAGATCCATTGTTTGCTGGCCCATGATGGTCCAGATGCTGAGCTTTGAGCCTCCGATTGCTGAAAGGATGTACATCAATGAACCTTCTGTAAGCATTCACTACTAGCCACAGTCACCTATGCAGCATTAACCAGAACATTTTTATCCTGACAGAGTTGCTCTGCATTAGTTATTCTGAAACCCCAGTAAGTGAATATTGGCTTCAAGCTCAGCCTGGACTACTTGGCTTTTGCCTTTTCTCTCTTTCTCTCTCTGCTTTTTTTTAGTCTTCTTAGAAAGGAACTCAAATATTTCCCCACACCTATCCAGGACAAACTGGATTCAAGGCAACTCTGCTCCAAAACCAATCCCTGCCACTTCTACCAAAGAAGAAAAGTCGTCAGTCACAGTACGATTAGTACTTCACCAGAAGTCACAAAAGACAGGAGTGCATGTGGTTTGCTAAATGTCCAGACCCTTTATGGACTGGCAGACAGGTAAAGCACTCGACCCACTGGCTACAAGTGGGCAGGAAGCCATTAAAAATGAAAAAAATCTCTTCTTCCTCAGGTATTAACATGATGCTCCAGAGTGTACAATTAGAACAAACATGAGCATAATCATGTGTTTTCAGGGATCCCATTTCAAAGCAGCAGTTTTCTAGTAACACTTCTTCAACGTCTCTCTTATGTTCAGTTATACATGAGGTTTTAAACTGGGCCCAAGCCAGTAACAACAGTGGAGCCGTCCTGCCTGGCAGTCCCAGCAGTCTGCTCCATCAGTTCCCACAAACTTATTGAGCAACATGTATAGGAAGAAAGCTGCAGCTGTAGTTCTGACTGCGCTTCACTCAGAAGGTATGCATTTCCTATTCCAAAACAGCCAGAGCTTTATTAAAACCCTAAGTAAAAAACAGGGGAAAAAAAGAGAATGAACCTCAAATTCATTTAAACTTTTTCCAGTCACTGGGGAAGCTCCAGTCTGCATGATGACTACAAAAGCAAAGCATCTAACAGCCTTGCCAAGCAATTTGAATGTGTCTGTACAAGAAAAAATTCAATCCTTCCTGCTCAAGCTATCAATCAAAGTGAAACTAAAATTACAGCTTAGCAAGCAGGTATACATCTTTTAGTTAGCAAATGAGGCAAGCAGGGCACATTATTTTTAGTTGGAGTGATGAGGAAAAGAGTGAAAAATAGAAAGAGGAAGGAAGGAAAAATTGTGTCTCTCCATTTGGCTCGGGCTTCTGAAGTTTTAGTTAACATTGGCAGCATTTGGATACGATATGTCTCCTAACAGCATTCAAGGAGCCTCTTGGACTAAATTGCTGTGCATGTAATTATATAGTAATTTGAGGGGTTTTTTTAAAAAATGAGCTAGAAAAGAGTAATTGAACTTGCCCCAAACATGCAAATTAATTTTTAACTGTTTTATTAAGTGAGCTCATGGGGCCAGGACAACCATAAAACACTGCATTTTCAAGATGCTCACCAAAATCCAATGTACATCAACATGCATTTTCTCCTTGATTCCAAATGCTTTGCAGCTGAACCCACAGAAAACTTTTAAATTACTTATGACAAAATCTGGATCAACAATGAGCCGATTTTCTCTCTTTTAAATTATGGAAACAATTTGCCCAAACACAGCCATCATTCATCTTCCCTAACACCGTACAATAACACGCCAGTTGCAGGATCACTAATCGGACTCTTTAGTCTGTTCCCTTGGACCCAAAGTTAGCCAAGTTTCCATTCTCTGCATTATATCAGAAAAGCAGCTTCTCATAACACTGGATGATGGAGGAAGACATATAATTTGTCTTGCAGGTACACACTGCTGAACCGTATTAGTGAAAGTCACAAATACATTCCTACCGACCAAGGGGCTTCAGTTCCAGCAGGGTTATGGTTGCTGTTGTATGTTTTTCCTAAAGGTTACTTAGTAAAAGTGCTCACCCTTAGAGCTTTAACTCTGACCTCCACATACACATACCACCATAAACATGGTCACAACAGTGTTAGGAACAAACAGGTTCCTCTGTCCTGACCTCATTTTCTGGCATACTTTTCTCCAAAATCATGATCCTTTGCCCTGATTAATGTACATCTACCCATGACAGCACTGAATTCAGCCAGTGGATGTTGGGTATTTTTGCTAGAATTTGATTTAAACTAGAATTGTCCTGGTAAACTGCTAATCACAAACAAGACAAGACTGCCTTCTCCAAAAAGGGTGGCAAAACCCATTTGCCGAAGACAAAAGGCCACCTGTGAAATGTGAGCTGTTTTTCATAGTAAAACAACTTCATTGTTGCTAATGTTCAGTGGGAAAGACTCACGAGTGCTGCTCAATCCATTTTGAGGATAATCGTCCAAACAAAACTGGAAGTAAAGACTAGCCTCTCTCATGATATCAGAGTTTTCTGAATGCTATTCTCATTGATTTGATGAATGGGGAAAGTGACAGGGATCTCTTTTCATAATTCTTTCCTCATAAGGAATATTTTCCCAAAGGAATTATTTAATCATAATTTGCAGTTAATAACTCACTGAAGGGAGAAAAGAGACCAGTCATTAGTGAAGAATCAACTTTCTGGTCCCAGCAGGAGAGCGAATGAAGCAGCTTTTTTCTATTACTAGTTAGCCCATCCTGGGGTGTGATTCATTAGTGCCTTCATGCCTCATCAGGATGTTTTGGTCAGTCTTTTTATTTTAAGAACAGTTTGATCTGTTTTTCTGTTACTTTCAGGGCACACACTGTATTTTCTTGTTGCTTCTAGAGCTCTCCTAAATGCTGGAGGTGCTTCAAGCTCAGGACTGCATTTAGGTGATAAAAAGGTCACTGAACCAAAATGAACAGCTTTAGTGAGCTTTTGTTCCCCACCAGAAATTAGCTCAAAGTTTTCATTAAAGCAGAAGTTTGAATTTCTGACCAGCTGCCACCCCATGGGCATGAATGCATTCAGCAGAGCAGGAGTGTCTGCTGGAGAGGGTCTTGAGAGTTTGGTGTGTTGTGACCCTGAGCATGAAAAAAGCCCACAAGTAGAGTTCATAGAAAAGAAACATGGGCGGGCTGAATCACTGATCTGACAAGAGACTCTTTTGCCCAATTTCAATGTGTGCAGAAGACTCTGAGGGTGGGATAAGGCCATTGTGTTTACCAACTTCGCAGGGCTTTTAATGGGTTTTCAACTCAGTGGTTGAAAGATTTCAGCCTCAACTGGCAAGTGTCCTGGAAAAAACCAAACTTGTCCAACCAGTATTAGTATAAACAGGTCCTCTCCACAGCCAAAGCAACCCAGCAAGCAAACAGCAAGGCCCAAACAGGAAAATTTGAGAATGAAGTCAGAGGTAAGAGCTGCTGGGGAATGGAATAGTGACAGCTGAGAGCCAAGTGAACTACCTGAAATAAAGTCAAAAGCCTCCATTATGCAACTGCTCACCCCCAGTCTACCCAAGTAGCATATTCAAAGTGTTTAATTATCTTCTGAAACCTGGTGATTCCACAACTGGGATAACAACTTTAACAGCAAATCTCACAGTTTCATGGGCGTTTTCTTCTGTGTTGCTTTATGTGGGAACAAAGCAAGTGTAAGCAGGATCTGTGTATGGAGAAGGACAAAGAGGGGAAAGCGAGATGGAGATTTTCAATAGATTGGAGAGAAGCAGGATATGTGATGGTCAGAAAAAAGAAATGTTCGATGTAGAAGAAAAAAGAAGACAAAATAAGTAGAAGTATAGGTGTTGGATACATCAAGAGTACCCTGAGACACGTTCTTGCAAGATTCACAGGTGTTTGTTTGGGGCCTGACAGCTGACAGCCATGCTGGGATCAATCCAGGACACAGCAGTACCAGAGAGGAGCACTCCCTCGAGGGGGCCTGTGCTACCTCAAAGACCAGTGAAGAGTCTGCCTTGGAATTTTCTGACTCAACTGAGTCCTCATGGTTGCAGGGAAAATCTGTTGCTAAGCTGCTTCAGACACAAACCCCAATAGCGATTGTTGTGTGCATCTTGTCTATCACATCAGCCTGGAAAATTAGGAGATGAGGAAAACAAGCAATGCCATGCTACGCTCCACTGGGTCTTCCCCTTAACATGGAGTGTCATCACTGTCAGCTGCAACAAACACGGGAAAGAAAATTTGGGCTGCTGTAACCAAGACTCATTTGTGCCTACTAAAAATATTACCTTGGATACCACAAGAGCAGTTTACTTTAACTCATCACAATTAGAAATAGATCTGCCCCACAGGAAACAAAACTACCACAAAAGTGTGGGGGTTTTGTTGCCTCAATGCCTTAGGTGAATTATTACTCTTGGATGTTTTCAGACACTACAGAATAAGAACAAGCAGTCTTGTAACCAATTTCTTTCATATGGTGAAGCCTGGTACTCAAAGGTTCTTGCTTATGTTGACCCTGATGGCTTTGCCTGAGATTTTTTTTATTTTTTTTTTTTTCAGAAAAATGGTCTGACTCTTTCCAAAGCAGAAGCTGTTGTTTGTGATTTTATGGTTACAAGATCTTTACATAAGCAACTTCAAACCACATGCTCTGGAGAAAGGACTTGATATTTGTCACTGACAGAACCGTTGCATCTGAAGAGTAAAACGCTATGTAAAAAGTTACCCTAACCATGAATCTTTCAGGTGTGAGAAAGAGAAACTGCAAAAGCAAAGCTCTACTTTAATAGTTCACACAAGCTCTGTAGAAGCTTGTAGTGCAAATTGACATCCCAAAAATTCATCCATGTTGCACATAGGTTTGCTTTTTCTGATGTTTTGATGGAAAAGCAGAGGACCCTAGGGGGTCTATCCAACTGACAGCAAGGTAGAAAAAGAGGAAAGAGAGACAGATTTTGCTTACCAGAAGATAACACTGTGCTACACGTTCACACACACTGCAGAAATGGACCAGATGTGTATTCACTGGCTTTTACAAAAACACGTAAAGCCAGTATTATGACTATAGTATGAATCAATTAACAGTATTTAATTCCCCCTAATTCCATGATATATTTCCAGCGACACAGGAGTTAAACAGGCAGCAAGTGAGCTGAAAACAGAGAAGAGTTGTTTGTATGCAAGACAATAGGCTATAGAGGGAGATGTGTCTACACAGGGAGGTCCTGTGATCTGGACTTGGAGAGAGTATGGGAAGAAAGCAAAAGAAATAATATTGAATTGTAGTACTTTGGGCTTTTCAAACTTTGTATGAACATGAATTGATGAAATTAACTTGAAGGCAAATTCCAGACAATGACAATGTAGGTGAAGAAATGAGCACAGATGAACATTTAGACAGGAAAAGGAGAAATTAATTTGCTCTAGAGAAAGATCCTGTTGGCCAGGATCAACCCGCTCTGATACATGCCTTCAGACAGCTACTTCTGGGAATCTGCTGAGAAGCTGAGCACAGCAGTGGGAGGTTACAGAGGCCATAGGTCAGGCTCCTTCGCCAGCACTGGAACAAGAAGGTTTCTCATTTTGCTTTTAGGGTACGTGAAAGGTCCTGGGCAACAAGACTGAAGAGCCTTTGAGCTGCCATACTAATATAGATACATGACCCATTTGGTCTGCTTTCCTGGGAAAATCAATCCTGAACTCATAACTCTGATTTAATAGAATTTGACATCGTTAATCCTGGATTAACTTCTTGGGTTTTTTCCCTCACAGCTGCAAAAGGAAAGTTATGACCTTGCTATGCTGATGGAGTCAAAAGAATCACCTCTGTTGACTCTCCATCGCCAGTGGGCTCCTGGAGTATGCTGGTGTTTCTTCCCTCAGTAAATCTCTCTTTCCCTCCCCTTTCCCTGACCTATCTATTAGATTAACAGTACTTCAGTGGAGTGTGGCTAATTGGTTTGCACACTACATTGTAAAAGAGAGGCATGTGCAAGTCAGAAGAAGGGAACAACAGCACTGATGGGCTGATGATCTCTAAATGGGAAGGAAGCCTAGATTCATCTGTAAAAATACAGTATTTTTGGAGCTGAACCCAGAAAAAAATTCTAGTTTGGTTTCCTCTCACAACTTCTATGGTTTCACAGGTAAAAGTCTACTTTTTTGCAGAGACATCTGGAAAAAATATTTGGATTCAATGCCCATTTTACTGTGGCTATTAAAAGAAGGCGGAGTGATGAAGAACCTGGCAAGAATTATAGATTTATACAGACCATAATAGAGCTGCCTAATAACTGGTTTGTCAGCTTAACTGGTCTGGAAAAATAGAATGGAGGGTGGAAATCAATTTCAGGTTGGCCTAAATTTGTTTTCAGTTATTCCTGCCAAAATGGAAAAAAAATAAATTCTGAAAAGCTCAAGAATTTCAGTCCAGAATAGAAGCCCAGAGACGACTTCCAAACTGCAGCTGTTGAGCAGAGCTGCCGTGTGCTGCTAGTTTTTTGGCTTCTTGCCTAATGGTTGCAAGAAAGAATTTATATGGAAACCCATTGCTAATACAAGTCATATTTTAAACATTTGATCAGCAATTAAATTTTGACTTCTCAAGAACTGACAACTAATTTACACTCTGTCCCAACGAACTTGGTATCACTGAAAACATTCTAGGCTAACAATACCAACCATGTCACCAGCATGGTTTCTGTCATACCAGGAGTTATATTAAAAAGAAGCCCATGCATAACTGGGAACTAGAAGCATATGTAGGTGATTTAGACATACACAATTGTTTGGGGGAGGGTTTTTTTTGTTTTGTGATGTCTTTGATTATGAATCCACAGGAGATCAGTGCAAGTATCAAAATCATCATCATGAAATATTTAACTTCCTAGCTGGTTCAGGCAACAATCGTGACAACAGATGCTGCCACATTCAATCTCTGTGAAGAAACCAAATTGTAAGCAGTCACTGCATTGCTTGTCAGGCTGCAGTCTTCTCTGAAACCAAATATCAGTAGAGACAAGGGAGGATGACTTGGCTCTTATTATCATTTATATAAAATAACTGAATATTAAAATAAGAGATGATTTTGCCTTATTCATTACAGTCCTTTGTCCTTGAAAATCAAAACCTTATTAAAAACATCAGTAAATGAAATCTCAGAGCACTCCAACATGAAAATAAAATCCCTCTCCTCACTTGCTAAGTCAGTAAGCTTAAAGAAGAGGGACTACTTCTAAAATTCATTTATTTCAACTTAGGTTGCACATGAGCTCCATCAAAAGACCAACATGTTGTGTGATTTTGGATTATTTTAGCCCAATTCACCTCTTCCATGGTCTTAGAAATTACACACAGTGTGTAGTTTGGAGCTGGAAGACAAAAGCATCTGTCATTAACATTGAGTAACCTGCTCTTACTCAAGTTTTCCTTGCCTCTCCCAAGTTTTGCCAGGCGGTGAGCCTGGGACAAATCCATGCAAGTATCCTGTATATTCCTTCCCATCCCTATTTCTTCATTCACTTGTGTTTGTGATGCCTTAAGGAGTATGCTCAATATTTTAGAGAGTTCACTTTTGTTAGGTAGCTGGGTAACTTGGAATATTAAGGGCCAGAAGAGCCTGTGTTCCTGTGTGTTTGCATTCTTGTGTGTAGATAAGTGGAGTGTAAGACAAAACATAGAGTCAGGCTTCCAGGCCTACTAGAGGCTGGACATGGGTGGGTTTAAGTAATAAGGGACAATTCTATTGGATGTTGGGGGAACGTAGAAGTAAGAGACTTTAATAGGATAGTATGGGGGATGGGCACTCTAGATGTTATAAAAATGGGGAGATTTTTATGATTTTCCTCTTTGAATCATCGGCCTTTGACCAGTAAAGCTGCTTCTCCCCTTCACTCTGTGTTTTCAATTTTTTTAGCTGAAGCCCTTACGGCATCATTTGCTTATCTTGTACTGCAAACAATTGATCAGACTGATCTAGAAAAATTTATACCTAGTACTATAAAATCAGAAATAGAGCAAGCAGAGTCTCAAGGAATTAGGTACTTTAAGGAATGTGAATTACTGAATAAAGCTGCGTTTGTAAAAAATAATGCTTCTAATCACTTCCTACTAATAAAGATTTTTGATATTAATTCTGAAATGTGACCTGCCTTTTAAAGGAAGATCTGCAGCATACAAACAGTGGATGGGATGCATGCACACACATGTCTTTGTACCCATTTATGTCTTGAAGCATACTCGTGCTTTCATGAAATGAATGATGGTGAGACAAGGTGACAGCTTCACACCTGGACATGGACAGCAGTTCAGTAGTACTATATCACCAGGCTGTCTGCAGTGGCAACTTCAGTTTGACAAGGGAATACATAGGAAAAGTTGTAGTTGTACATAGGCACCAAGAGACACTTTTACTTTGATGACAAGACCTGGTTTTAGTGCTCTTCATTCTGTCATATCTGTGGGGCAACACTGCTGTCATATCTGTGGGGCAACACTGCAGAGGAACTGTGAGCTCAGGCTCAGCTCTCAGATTCCAAGTCTCCACTCGAAAAGCCCAGACAAACAAAATTAGAAACAGCCATTAAAAAATGCAACTTTTCTACACTCATACGATATAAATCATATCAAAAGACAAATCCAAGGGATGTCCTGATAAATCAGGATATCCTGTTTTGAAAGTATATCTGGGATAGCCTGGCAAATGTGCGCTCTTGTTCTCTTCTGAGCAGAGAGTATATTCCTGGAGGCTTTGGGAAGGACAGCATCCCTGTCCAGACACCAGTAGCATCATTAGTATTTGCAACACATGCAGACCCCTAGAGCAGATCACCCTCTGCTCAGTACCAAGAAGATGATAGCCTTTCTCACCCAGGATACACTCAGCACTGGTTTGGTCCTGCCTAGTGCTACATGCCCTTAACCATCATTAACTTCAGAGCAGACTGGAGGCATGCTGGTGGACATTTTAGTCTAAACATGTAGGTTTTTAAAAGCCTTAATACCTGTACTGAACATTTCCTTATTATAGAACCGGTAGAAGTGTCTTGTTCTGCATGGCAGCACCTAGATATCTCTTATTGACTTTACCCTCTCTTTTCCTTTGCCTTTCCCCATCTTTTCAGTAAGGCCCAGTGTTACCCTTTCTTTGTTCCAATATGACCAAAGGGTAGTTCTTCTCCTCTTGCCTTGGTCTTTGTGTAGCCAATTCCTCGTGAGGAAAAGCAGTGAGTGGAGCAGTGCAAGTGGGTGCAATGAGGGCACCGAGTACCCTGTTCAATACAATTTCTTCCTCTTTGTATCACTGATTTCACCCCCACCAGTTCCTTCTCCCAGCCCCTCTCTTCCCCTCCACAGTGAAAGTAGAGACCTCTTTTAGGGCAGGAGGGCTCTCCCATTTCTAGGGAGATAAGAAGAAACAAGAGAGAGAAAAGAGCATACAGATATTCAGGAACTGACTAAATGCTGAAGGAAACAAACAGCAAATGGAATGGCATGGCCTGAGCCCACAAAACAGAGCTTTCAGTGACCAGGAGTAGTGGGAATGCTCACAGAGCGCTTTTTACAAAAAAATGTTGTGGACATTGACACTTACCCCTATTTTGATACTTTTAGATCCTTCTTATGTCTGAGCTGATCAGCTCACTCCGAATTCAGCTGTTGGCCAGTCAAGCAAAAGCAGGAGAGCAAACCATGCTTCTTCTCTGCAGAAAGAGAAAGGGCACTCCCATTTGTCCAACACAACAGGGGTAGTGAGATTCAATGCAGAAGTATGCTGATAATACTCAGTACCCAATCAATGCTAGAATTCCTGCAGCTGAGCTGTTTTTATTATTATTTTAAAAAGGGAAAAGAGCATGATTTTTTAATTTCCAAGATCCACTTCCGTACGAACCACAAAACTTTCTCAGTAAAGAATAAAAGTTCTTTTCTGTCTAACACTCATCTAGAGTGAAAAATATCTTTCTCATGCATATCTCTGTGTCTGTTCTCCTTGCTCTCCACACTCTGTCCGATTTCCTTGTGCATGTTGTATGACAGGTGTTTGCAGGGAAAGCCAAAATTACCTCATAATTGCCAGTCTTTCCAATGAACACTTAGGCCTCGTCAGCTTCAGGTGATGTTAAGTTATATTATTCTGCCAAGGCACAGATGGACAGAGCACACCTGCAGTCTTTAATGGATTTCTTTCTTGAATATCTTAGGACAGCTTTGGTTCACTCTTGTCTGGGGCTTGTGACCAGAATAACCTCAGGACTTGAGCAAATGCCTATCAAACCATCTCTTCAGATAGCATCTGATGAGTGCCAGTGTACATTAGCTCGTGAGATACTGTATCTCAAAGACTTAAGTATCCACTCCAGATTTGTGTTATATTACATTGCAATTCTCCTTAGAGTCATGCATAATTTTTCTGCATGACCTACCTGAAAGGCCAAGGTAAATTTTCATATTCAGAATCCTAATTAGTCATTTCACATTTTTATATTAATGACAAGTTTGAACAAGTTGAGGCAAGGTAGGATTTTAGGATAAGTTTAAAATAGTGTCTGGATTATTGTGTTTCATTTCTGTGAGACAGACTAGGCCTGGAACTAGATTTTTACCTAGACTTCAATCAACATTTTTATCTATCTTCCAATCAGTGTTATGTACACACTTGCAAACACTTCGTTCCAACACAAATTCTTCTGTCATGGTGAGACCGTTTCTTCATCTCTTTTATTGATGTTCCAATCAACGTTCCAGGAAGACATCTAATTCACATTCTTTGTGTTAATGCTGTCCCCGTTTCTGCTGCCGACAGAATGTATTTACATTAAGTCTTCACCTACTCATTATTTGCACTGAATGCATTGGAATGGATACTGTGATACACAGATCCCTACACAGAACATTATATTGATTTTATCAGCAGTCACTTCTGAAGCCAGGAAAAGTGATGACCACAGTATCTAAGCTCTACTGCATAGGAACTTGATGCCCCTTTTTATTCTTGGACTTGAATGAATTCTAGCATTGAAGCAACCTGCATGTCTTTGGGCATCCCTAGATCAAGTCTTTCAGTTCTATACTAAAAATGATGCAGCCTGCTTTTGTCCTCAGGACACACCACCACCATACGTGGGACACAATTACTCACTCTGATAATTTTCTTCTGGGAAATTCACAGTAGATTTCAAACAACAAAAACAAACCAACGAAATTGTAAATACATTCATCTTTAGTCAAATAACCTCTAAACTCAAAATATGAGTCAATGATCCCTTAGTACTGCAAAAAGGAAGTCAATAAATGAGGGCCATTAAGAGAATCAATAGCAGCGTATAGGGAAGAGAATGGTGTTAGTCGTCACTTTGATGTTGAAATGTTCTTATGCTTCTCTGTAAAGCTTCTAAGAAACACTTATTTTGCTGGTATTGGAGACCATGCAGACATCTGCATGACGAAAGATCTTTACAATAAGAAATCTGAAAACTGTCTCTTCTCCATCACCTTTCTTTCACCAGAAAATCGATAGGACAGAAGCATTTATGTATTTCTTCACATCCATCAGGTGTACATTGCCATAGGGAAGCCTGCTCTTGCCTCTAGTCCATCACTAAGTTAAATTTATCCCACATGGGATCGCTTGAGCTCATTTCCTTGGTTTTCATCACCTTTCCTTACTTGATGAAACTAAAGCAAAGTGACAGGTACATAGATACTAAACAGCTCAAATGAACTGGACCTCCAAAGCACTCAGGTGTTCTGACAGTGTTCTTTTCATTTAGTCAGCTCCTTGAAGATGCAGTCACCTGAGAAGAAGCCCTTGAATTTCACCGTGTGTGTGTCCTTGGAGGTAGAACAGCCTTTGCTTTTATTTAGCCTTAAGCGGGAACCCATACAAAGTGATGCTACAGGAAATTATGCTTGTGACTCACAGGTTTTCTACAGCATCCACGAGACCTTGCCATTTGTTGACCCCAGCTGGGCATGGCACTGGGCTTGGAAGGGGGAACTGGTTCTTGGACTTGGGAAAACATTGCCTGGGCAAGGACCTCTCCAAGTGGCTCAGAGGCCAGGTGCTATATTGAGTGGCTAATGGGGAGTTCATGTCTCATTCTGAATCCTGGGCTTCTCCCACCTCAGACCCTGTAATATTCAAGGCTTGGAATTAAATTCCTTGCCACTCTTCATACTTACCATATAAAAAGTTTTCAGAAGTGTTTTTGGCCAAATTAAAAAGAAAAAAAAGAAGTCTATAATGGTACCAGCTATTTAAAGTGGGGAAAAAGCATTGCTGTGGTTACACAGCTTCCTAAATTCCCTCAGACTGCAGCTGGAGTGCCTGCACAGGCGCTCATTTGTCCCTAACAGTTATATCCTCACCTGCAATTATAGGCCATTTTTAGATGTTTTTAATTCAAAGGTAAATGAACTAAAAAAAAAAAAAATCATCCCACTTACCTGTGTTGTTTAGAGCTTTCCGAAGTCTGTTCATCCCTGGGTGGGAGTCAAGCCATAGCTGAGTTTTCCACACCCTTGGAGATTTCATAAGTGGGAAAGTGGAGAAGAAGTGCCATTTCTCAAGTTGATCCAGGCAAGACCAAAAACTTTGTTGCTATAAATTGAGGCACAGCTGCTGATTTCTGTCGGTAGCCAACAGACATGGGGGAAAAAGTTGCCACTGGTTTCAGTCCAGGACTCACCTGCCATTACCCCCGAGGCCTGCACTGAGTTGAAAACAGTAGAATGCAAGGTGGAAAATGAAGAAGAAAAACACGACACACAATCCTTTGCATTATGTTAAACATGCCTGTGCTGACTTCAGGGCCAATTAGTGAAGCTTTACCTGGGTAGGCCTCTGACCCCAGCGACAGCTGTTCTTTGATATTAAGCACAGAGCAGAGACCATCATCCCATGTGTATAATTGTCCTAAGTTGTATAGACTCCCAACAGACACTAAAAACGACTTGATAATTAAAGTGTGCATGATGCTCCACAGCCCACCACTTCAGTCATGCACTGCCCATCCTGCCAGCCATAAGCTTAGTTCCCTGCCCTTGCTTATGAGTCCCATCCCTCTACATTTTTCAGCATACTGCTTATATTAATTTTACAGGATCTCTGCATAAGTCTGACAGCTGGCCTACATTGAATCACATTAATAGGGCCAAGAGCACGTGCAGCTCAAATTTTTGAGAGCACAAAAGTGCATTTCTGTGTGTTTGCCCTCTTACCCTCTTCATTTCTTAATTTGTTGCAATTAAATTAATGAGTGATATTTCCAGATTCTCAGCTCTGCAATTTTAACCACAGGACTCCACTACACTGACTTCACTAGCTTGCTCTATTGTCTGGCCATGAAGGTCTGCTTATCTGCTCATGGATCCTGTCTGTAACTTTAATGCTTTGCTCCTTACCACTTTCCCTTATATGATCTATAAAATCAAAAATGGGAAAGAAAATAAAAAAGAAGATAATAAAAAAGCAGCTGTTTAGAGACCTTTGAAGTGGCTGAAATGTATCTTACAAGCAGCAAATGCTTTTTGCAGGCAAATCTAGAAACTTGAACAGATATTTGGCAGTCTTCTGTCAACTAGCCAGGCACTGGTGAAGTATGTATAAAGAATACCCATCTGAGCTGAATTTAATTTATTGGTGAACTTTGTTTTTACTGAAGAGGAACAAGGGAACCTGAGAAAGAGTTAAGAATTTCCTCCTGTCTGATTACTACTGACCTTCCATTAGTAACTGAAAATGAAACGGCTTGTAATGGGATCTTGTGGTTTCCATGGCTCTAGAAAAGCCATTTTTACAAGGTTGCTGCTTGATGACTCTGATGAGTCACACCTCATGAGAAAAAACACAAGGCAGATTTGAGAGCAGCCAGCTCCATCAGTCAGAGGGATGTGAACAGTCCACAGGGTCCTATCATGGAGGAGCACTGTCAAGGGCTGGGGAAACAGGTCCACCCTGGTCTCAGAGGACCACACAGAGCTGGGGATGCTGCCAGCTCCTGAGCACTCAGTGTGGAGGAGCACAAGTGGAGCACATTCACAGAAAAGCTGAGGAGGAACAGAGAGGCAGCTTCTCAGCAGATGCTTGGATTTTTTTGCAAATAACCGTATCAGACAGCACAGCAGCCATCGTAAAATCTTGGTTTTCTCTCTCTTATTATGATTTACTACGGCACCCCCAGTAAATTATAGAATCATTTACAGTAGAAAAGATGTATGTCTAAGATCATTGAGTCCAACCATTAACCCATAACTGCCAAGTCCATGCCTAAACCATATCCACATCTACATGTGTTTTAAATACCTCCAGGGATGGTGACTCAAGCACTTCCCTAGGCAGCCTGTTCCAATGCCTGACTCTTCTCCAGCTTCACTGCCCTTCTCTGGACACACTCCAGTGCCTCACATCCAGAAAAAGTAAGACTTGTGTACTGGTTTGGGGAGGGGGGGGGAAAGAGTGTAAGAAAACCCCACTCACCTGTTTAGTAATTCATTCGCCCTTTAAAAAAGCTGGGGTGTGGGGGGAAGCTGAGATCAGGGCTGGAGCTGGGGCAGTCTTTGCTCCTGCCACTCCCCAAGGCCGTCTTGGGATGACGGAGGCGGCGGCAGCCGCAGGGCCGATCACCAGCCACTGGCANCATCCAGAAAAAGTAAGACTTGTGTACTGGTTTGGGGAGGGGGGGGGAAAGAGGGGAAGAAAACCCCACTCACCTGTTTAGTAATTCATTCGCCCTTTAAAAAAGCTGGGGTGCGGGGGGAAGCTGAGATCAGGGCTGGAGCTGGGGCAGTCTTTGCTCCTGCCACTCCCCGGGGCCGTCTTGGGATGACGGAGGCGGCGGCAGCCGCAGGGCCGATCACCAGCCACTGGCACATATGGCCCCGGGGCTGTCTTGTGCAGTGCATGATCCCTTGGTCCCAGAGCCAGGACGGCCTCTGCTCCTGCCTGCTGTCCCCCCTCCCTGCGCGGCACGCAGCCCGAGGCTGTCTCAGTCCCAGCTCAGGTGGCATGGGTGGCGGCCAGGGCCGTGCCGCGGATGCAGCAGCCCTGGGCCAGCCCCGGCCGGGAACCCGAGCACAGCCACCACTTTTGGACAGCAACAGGGGGCCGGCCCTGGCACCGTGTTGGCGCTGAGGCGTCTCTAAGATGCCGCAGCTGTGAAAACAAAGATGGCGGGCGGGACCGAAACTCGTGAGTCTCTCGACGGGAAAACACCGTAAAACAAGGCGGGGCTCAGCCCCACTGACCAGTGGAAAGACGGCTTGGCCGGGAAGAAGGCAACGAGATCCACGCGAGAACAAGAAGGCTTAAAAGCTGAGGACAACAGCCCGCCCTGCTCTTCTTCGGCTGGTGGTGCAAGGGGAAGGCCACAGCTGCTCTCCTCCTCAGTTGCAGGCATCATGACACGATTCCACCCATTTCTCTCAGCACAAGAGCCATTTCCAGCTTGCTAGCAAGTAACCCTTCGGGGAGGTGTTGGGAGGGAGTTGTTTTCACTTCTTTTTGTGTTTTTCAGAGAGCTTGAAGGGCTGGGGAGTGATTCCAGCAGACAGGGAGGGAAAGAGAGGCTTCTCTACCCCTCCCCCTGGTCTTCTCAGTGAGCCATCGAGTTGAGGGAGAGCAGTTCCCTTTTTTTTTTTGTTTGTTTGTTTGGGGTTTTTTTCCCTTTTGTGTTGTTTTTCCCTGTGTGTCAAGTGTTCCTCTGTGTAATTTTGGGGTCCCTTTGGGGTATCCCTCCTTCCCTAATTTAAACCCCCTATAATAAACTGTTCACCTGCTGCAAACTGTTCAGTTTTCCGTCACCTTTATTGAACCTGCCCTTCAAGGATAAAAAGTGGCCTTAAACCACCGCAACTTGTATAAGAAAAAGTGTAAAAACCAACAATCCCTCTGCTTCTGTCACCATCACCAAAATCATCTCAGAATCATCATGGTACCAAAAGCTTTTGGATAAGCAGTGAAAGCTATATAAAATGTATTGCCTGCAACAACTGATGTGATAACATTCACTTGTGGTTGATGTAAGTTAATAGCTATTACAGGTATAAAAAGATGGAATTTCTTTTTAGGAGGAATTTAATACAATAACATTCCAAAGATGAATGTGAATGAGGCCTTGAGCTATTTACCTATTTTGAAAAATTGAAAATATTTTTACAGAATTCAGCCTCTTGAATTCAAACAATTTCTGCTGCTGACTGGAGCAGTAAAAAAATCCCTGCAGCTTGTAGTGGGTTGAAAAGGGGGGGGGGGGGTGCAGGGGGGTGTGCTGGCAAGTTCTTGGAGGGAGCGGGGAGGGGAAAAGGGGACAGGATCCCCCTGTTCTCAATGTAAACCCTGGTTTTTCAGTTTTTTTTCCTTCCCTCGCTCCCCTCCCTGGTTCACTGCGGCTCCCAGGAGCCCACGGTGCCGGTGCGGGCTTTCCCCCCCACCCGCGGCGCCTGCGGGCGGGGGGGAGGGGGAAGCTCGACACACGGCCCTGGCCGTGTGGGTAGCAGTGTCAACGCAACAGGTCCCTCCCGGCGCGGGGCAGCCCCACGCCACCACGGGAGTGCCCTGAGGACGGCGTCGGCCCCGCGCTGCCGCGAGGGAAAGCTAACAAGAAGCCCACGGTGCCGGCAGCCCCGGGGGCAGCCCCCGCACGGCGGGAGGGGCGTGGTCGCGGCCCGGGCAGCTCCTGTGGCCCCGGTCAGCCCCAGACCCCCCTTTTGTGGGTTCTGTGGGCGGCGGGCGCTCTGGGAGGCGGCAGCCATCCCACGGCAAAAGATGGCGCCGGGAGGCTGTTGGCTCGCAGATTTTGGCGGGAACCGCCATTTTGTTGGAGCCGGGAGCCTCAAAGGAGGAAGTGGAGCCCAGACCGCTGGCCAATCCGAGGCGGCGAAACCAGGAAGAAGACCACGAGACTCACGTGGGGCTTGGAGAGCTTAAAAGCCCGAAGAAACGGAAGTTCACTCTCTTTGGCTTCCTGCAAAGCTGGAGAGCAGCAGCACGGCTCCCCTTCTCCTACTCCCAGGCCCCGTGGCTTGACTCAGCCCACCTCCATCGGCATTGGAGCCACACCAGCACAACTACAGGTTGAAAGCTTCCCCAAATAACATCCCGGGTTGGGGGGGGGAGAACCTTTCACTGTGTTGTTTTTTTTTTCAGAGATTCCAAGGGCTGGGAGTTTGGCTGCCCATCAGAGAGGGAGAAGAAAGAGAAAGTGGCT
The DNA here is from genome assembly GCA_013399895.1 of Serilophus lunatus. NCBI lineage: Eukaryota > Metazoa > Chordata > Aves > Passeriformes > Eurylaimidae > Serilophus > Serilophus lunatus. Next base: position 1,124,407 of record VXBA01004277.1, read on the forward strand.
CTTCCTTTCCACTGCCTCTCTGTGGCCAGTTTGGCTGGCCTTTGAAAGCAGTTCCCTTATTCCTTTTTTCTTGGTTTTCCTTTTTGTGGTTTTGCTGGGTGCTTGTTTTTTTATGTTGAGTCTGGGGTTCCCTAAACTGTGTTTTCTTTGAGCTCCAGACAAATAAAGTGTTTCGCTGTTGTCACATTCTGTCATTCTTCTCGTCACTATTAAGAGTGCCCCCTAGTTAATATTGTGGTTCTTTAAACCACCACAAGCTTCAAGAATGGCAATAAAGAAAATCCTGGATTCTTCCAAGCAGCTCTCTGAAAAGGTATATTTTACTCTTCTAAAATCTAGGGCTGTGATCCTGTTTTTTGGTCTGCTCTTAGGATCTTCAACTGCACAGCCCCAAGGTCACTGCAGCCAAGGCTGCTTCCCACCTTCATGTGTCCAAACAGTTCTTCCTTTTTCATAGCGTCAGGTCCAGCAAAGGACCTTTTCTTGTTCACTCCTTGATCACTTGTTTGTACAGCATCATACCTTTGCTCAATACTGTTATGCATTGGTGGATATTTCCCTGCGAATATTGTTTTGAGTTTGCAGCTCTGACAGTGAAAGCTGTTTTCAGTAGGTACGAATGCCAGGAAGCCACATGCTGCACCACTTTGTTTCCTGACTGTACCAACATAACTCTTCAAAATGAGACTTTTGGCACAAATAACCACAATTACACTGACAGGATATTCTATCATCACTGTTTAAAATGTGATGTTTGGTAAAAACTCTGCCTGATGTATCTTTATAGCTATTTACACAGAAAAAAAAAAATCAAATAAAAAAGAAGTGTTAAGGCCCTGATCCAGAAAAGTGCTAAATATTCCCTTTAAAGCACTTTTATATACCTTTCTGAGTTCGGCAAAATATTAAAGTTAGCATGCTCAAGCCCACTGCCTACGGTAAAGTTAATTCTTATAGACATTAAGATGAATGTTTTACAATCCTCATTCATCTCTACAGTGAGAAACTAAATACTCCTTAAAACTTCAGCTCTGCAGCACTATCAACAGAAAGCAATAATTTTCTCTGCCTAAACTGAAATAGTTAAGGGAGCCTTTATTTCCAAGGATGGGTGCTTGAAGCTCACTGAACATGAGACATTTTTTTAAGGTGTCTGGAGTTCCAAAAAAACAAAGGCAACGAAAATCACTGAATAGCTATGAAAAGCAATTCGTAACTTCATTGTTGCCTGATTTTTAAAGGTTGAAAATTGGAATCTTAACATCATAATAACACATGTTTTTACATTTTCCCTAGAAACAGATGGAATAACGTTGCTCATGCTATGCCAACACCACGTTGTTACACAGTCTTTATTAAAGTTGCTCCAAGGCAAAAAAAACTGTATGCACAAAGGCGAGGGGTGGGGGAAGTTGGCAACTGCCTTGGACTTTCAAACTTGAGTCCTTTAACTCTCATCCAGCTCTGTGCATCATTGAGAAATCCCCACAGCTTCACAAAGGGTAGGGAAGTAGCCCAGGGTACTGGGTGAACTGTGTCCAGGAGACCCTTGCCCTGCCAAAGTCACTGGGAATACACAAATTAAAAGGGAGAAGAGGAGAAGGAGTAACATGCACAAAACGAAGAAAACCAACTTTCACAAATTAGAGCAGCAGAGAAAAGTATGAGAGGAATGAGATTTAAAGGACATCACTGAATTGGGAATTAACATCAGCTTTCCTTATACGCAGGAAAAAAATCCCCCAGACTTTCCTTCCCAGTCTTGCTCAGAAATCCCAGTTATGACAAATGGCACGCAGAGCAGATAAGCACCTATGTGTGTGTTTACTTACATAAATTGTGTCTTGAATATATGCTTCTAAAGCATGGTCCAAAGCAACTGAATTAGATGGAATGATTTCCATTTGGCTTTAGTGAGTTTTGGACCAGGTCCCCAAACTCTGTGATGCAGCTTTGAAAAAAAAAAAAAAAAAAAAAAAAAAGAAAAAAAAAAAAAACCAAAAAAAAAAAATAAAAAAAAAAGAAAAATTTTACTAAAAGAAAAAAAAAAAAAAGGGGGGGGGGGGAATCCCCCCTCAAACCAGAACAAGAAAACCCCCACAACTTTTAATCTTTCAACCGTGTAAATGCTTTCAATTAAATAGCACTGATTTCCTTTTGCTTATATTGAGAATTTTTATGCCCCAAAAGGAAGTACTAAAAACATTTCCATGATAACCATAAAGATTACTGGAAAGAAAACAAAGTTTTCTGTTTCATTACGTTTTCTGTGTGGTAATCAATTACAGAGGAAGAACGGTGTAGATTCAATTAAGCAACTAAATAAAAAGGAATTAAAACCACAGGGGATCTTTATTTTACTTATGTTCAAGTAGGGCCCAGCTCCAGGCCTCATTGACTTTTTTGCACCATATAATGAGGTTTAATTTCTGTAAACCAGTCTGTCAGCATTAGCTGATCATAATTAGGAAAATGGGGTAAGGGAAAATAGAGCTACTGAAAATAGCTTTTCCCAAGTTCCCAGTTCCCTCCCCTCTCCTTCTTTCCAAATGGGATTATCCTGAGGTCTTAGCACATAGCAAAATAGAAATGAACTATTCAGAAAAACAAAGGTTCTCCTTTGAAACATAAGATACAACTCAGGAGAACACTGAACACTCTGTCCCATATCAGGAAGCACCTGAGCACATGCTCACCTCTAACCACTTGCTTAGATCTCCCACTGACTTCAGATTTAGCATCTGCTGAAAAAAGCTGTCCATGTCTTGCAGAACCGCTAGTTCTAGGTGGTAAGAGATTCATTTTAAAAGGAAATACAAATATTTTTTTTTAGAATATAAAAAAATAGCTGTGGGTTTGGTTCTGTGTTTCTTATTTTGAAGTCTGGGTTTTTATTTTAGGCAAATAACTTACGACTTCATTATAGACAGTTAGCTTCACATGAGCAAAAAAACCACTCCTGGAGACATATGCAGTATTAAATTTGCCCAGATAGCTGAATGGAAAATTTCAGAGGAACTGGCACTTCTGGGATGTTTTGCCAATGGAAAGCAGTTTCGTGTGGATCTTGGATTGCATATATATGTATGCCCATGCATAAACATCCATGCAAAAATCATCACAGGAGAGTTATGGATTCTACTGTAGCCAACAGCATAACTCAGAGAGTGGATCTGCATCCACAACCATTATACACGTTGGCTGGGATTCATACCCTGTAGCCCCTGAAGTCTCATAGTCACTTTACCCAGAGTACACCAACCATGTGTAGATTACTAGGAGGGGGCACCTAGAGAGCCAGGTGGACTGTCTCTCTGGCACTGTATGATATAGCAAAGGGATCAAAGTGCCTTTCAGTCTCCTCAGTCTGGTCTTGAACCCACAACACACCTGTTCCCCCATGGTTCAGTATCCCCCTCTACAGCAGGGACTCCCAGGGCTCTGCACTCCTGCAGCCAGCCCCCCTTTCCATCCTCTAGAACCGCAATCCAAAGGAAAGAAAGCAGCTGCACCCCTGATATGGCGGCTGATGTTCCACCAAGCACTTGAGCTGGCCATATAGAGAAAAATAGATACTGTCCCATCATGTCTCATAAGCAAACATTGTAACTGTACATCTCACCAAGAGCCACACCTCCAAAGGGCCCAGGTTGAAGAATATCACTCTCCAAAATCTGTTCGCAAAAAGATAACTCGGTATTGCTCATAAATCAGGCTGCTCTGTTTCACTCCCAAAATATTCAACAAATTCTTTTTTGGACTACTCATTTTTCATTCCTTCAGGCTCTGTTTAACCAAGTAATCTTCCCATAAATCCTGGCTCCTGCTGTCATTCGCAATGCAGTGGGTCTTGTTTAGAAATTCTTAGAATCAGTGCATTCCTGCTGCATGACAACCCTCCAACCTCTTCCCTTCTGAAAGGAACAAAATGGAAATCAGTCCTTCTCCAAGTTTACCAGAAGGGCAGCCAAACACTGATGTTATACAGTAAAATCTTGAACTGGGAACTAGGCAGCTATTTTAATCAATGGGCTTATTTCATGTCTGTCAAGGACAGTATATTTAGAACTGGACAAGCTGTTTCTTCACTGCACCCCTGATCTAAAAAATGTACAGCATTTCTCAGATAGACTCTTATGTACTTTGGCAGACCCCCATGAAAGAGAGTTAAGACACCAGCTATCAACAGGGCTGGGATTTAAAAACTGCAAAGAAGTGCCCATGCAGTGTAGAGCTAGAACCACCATTGCTGTTTAATCAATCATAGACATTTAATCATTCCTTCCAGGTACCATCAGATTATTTGAGTGAGTCATTTAAGTGAAGGCATCAAAATAAAAAAAGTCCTTTTGTCACTGCTTACCTGCCCAGAGTAAAGCATATGTGAAAGTGATGTAAGTGATGATCTCTGGGCAACAGACAGTAAAACAGAGGAGGAAAGCTCTCCTGAGCCAGAAAAGGAAGAGCTTCTTTCAGGTACCTTTTCCCAGCCACAGCACTGTGCAGTAGTCTGCCAGCCTTTTCAGAGGAGCATAGTCCCCTTGTTGGGCACCATAACAAGCCAGAAAAATTTTGGAAAGAGCTTGCCTACAAAGTTGCTGTCCTTACCAGACGCAAAGATGAAAGCAACCAGGTAAGGATCTGCCTCTTCTTAAAATTCAGGCTTTACTTTAGTTGATAACAGGAATGGAGCAGATGTGCAAAAAGGATCCCTAGTGAGTGTTGGTAGCATAAAGAGTCTGCAGTGATGACTGGTGTTTGTCCAGTTCTGGCTGGGGCAGTAAGAAGTCACTCCATGTCTCACTGCTTGTCTAGAAACACTAAAATAAAAAAAAAAAAAAGTGGATTTAGCCACCTGAAAAAAACTGCTGCTGCAGCATTTGATTACGAGCAGTTTTCTTTCTTTCTAATCAGCCATTTTTATAACAAAGGGACTCAAAGATGGAGGTATTACTATCCAGCATGTTCCAACAACCCAAGCCTAAGATGCCAGAAACGTCACCCGTGAGTCTCTCCCAGCCAGTCTTGTCTGTCCAGCTGGAGCTGCAGCAGCCTGTGTACTGCCTGCTGGGACTGCAGCTTGGGCTCTGAGCTGGCTTTAATAGCAAGGCAAAACACAGACACTTGGCATTGTATTTTCTTCATTCTCCTCGCTAGTAGATGGAGAGCTTGGGTTTGGGACTTCCTGCAGTCAAAAATTTAGAGTCTAAGAGCCCTTTGGACTTGCATCCTATTGATAGCAAGGCAGTGAGAGGAAGCACCACCCTCTGCACTCATGTCAGGAGACTGTCCCTTGAAGGACTTTTCAGTATGCCTTTATAAGTACAAGAGTTGTAAGAAAATACAGAAGCACAATGAAATCTGGACGAGTCACCACCATTGCAGGTAACCACCTGGCAGAAAGTGCAGGAGCATTAAAATAAACAACCCCAAACCCCCAACCTTATGCCTCCTACTCTCATCATGAGCCACTACACACGCTTTAAAAATCCCAAGTGAAAATGCTTTTATGACTCTCAGAAGCTCATATTCTTCCAGAGTGCTGAGGACAAAAAAATCCCACTTGGCACCCTGAGGAGAGGAGGAAATTTCATCCTGATACAACTACTACTGTCACTAGGAGCACAGCAATCCAACAGGCTTGCAGCACCTCCCTTGCTTTTCTCCATGCAGTCTCATCCCCAGCCTTTCCCTGAAGGGGAGAGCTGCAGTGCCCCATTCTATGCCTTTTCTTCACTTGGTGTAGCACAGACTTCAGCCCTGCACTGCCCCTGGGATCTGCTTAGCAGGACACTGTCTCTGGCCTCTTGGAGGGCTGCAATGCAAACCTGCGCTTCTGCTGCTGATTTAATGTCCCACTCCTCTGCTCCCCCTCATTTGCCTGCGCATCATCTCTGTTCTTCCCATGTGTTTCTTACTTTCTAGATCTGTTTTTCCTTTGTCTTCTTCCCATGCTCATCTTGCTTTTTTGCCTCTTTGCCTACATGGATCATACACCTCTGTGGTCACAGGAGTCACCATTCACTGCCGGATCCTCTCTGTATGAAGTGCGACATGGAGTGACACCTACACCTGAGCAACATGTTTTAGTGCAGCTGCAAACTATACCTTCAAGATTAAGAGTTGGGGTCCACACCACTCCCTAAAACACCCATCCAACCCAAAATTGTTTTAAAAATAGTATTTCACTTGCAAGAGATAAAATGCAAGGCAGCATTTCTTCCATTAATGCCTGTGGAGTTATAACTTTCTCACCATAATCTGCATGCAGATGTACTATAGGTATTGAGAAAAAGCTCAGAGACTCAAAAGAACCAGGAAATGACCACATTCTGGGGTACAGAGTCAGCTTGTTTTGTACAAACCGTCTGACTTACTAAGACAGCCTTGTCTTAGACTTGCCAGCCAAGCGATATGAGCTACTGGTGTATGTCTGGAAAATATTTATGATAAAAATTATGGTTGCAAAAAGAATAGCAAGTAAGTAGCTGATCCAGCTGGCATGCAAATTGGGCATAATGTTTATCAGCACAAATATGTTCAGCAGCACTACCACCTAGTCCTGCTGGAGAACAGCAAGTATTCAGGGATTTTCGTGACCATTAAGCAGTTGGGTTTCCTGCAGTCCTGATAATAAATTTTATTCCTGTTTTAAATAAAATAGGAGAGGGTGCATAACCATCTATCTGACTGACACAGCAACAATGATTTTTTTCCCATCTCAGAGAGTGTCAGGGTACAGAGGTCTTGGACTTCAACTAGTATTTCATCAAGCAATGTAACACGTTGGGAGTTCATCCAGCCTCTGGCACTGGGTAGGAAAATGCTCAGCAGAACCAACATTTTTGGACAACAGAGAAACTGGGCACTATTATAAAGGTACATATCATCTCTGATATCCCTCCTCTGCCTAAGCAAGCTCTACACAGTGCAGCAGCAACTTCCATTACAAAAGTGACTTCCAAAGAACAATGGCAATTCCTGCGCCAAGTGGGTACTATGCAGGTGTAAAAGACTGGAGGGAATTGGAGTGGACAGAAAGGCCCCAAGACAGAGATGTTTTGCAAAGATATCTGTGCCACCAGGGCTCCTCGGCACAACCTGTAACTCCCAGAATCCCCTTTTGGGGGCGAGTCCTCTGCTGTCCATGAGCACTACTGCTCCCACTGCTCCTGGGTCTCTCTCCTCTATACAGCCACTTCTTTTCACAAAACTCAAGAAATTGAATATTTTTCTCTTGTCTTAAGAGTGGCCAGAAGACAGACTGACACAGAATAACCAGGCAAACTTATGGTTCCACATGAAATGAGGCTAGTAACAGCCTGGTAAGAACCCATAATCTTCCATACCTTTTGAATAATTGATCTAGGTACTGCTGTATTAGAGCACAACTTAATGTGCTGAGAGAGGAGAAATCAGCTCCCAGCCACCTTCCACATTACTGTGGAAAGGTTAAAGCAACAGTTAGTGGGATCTAAATCCATCAGAATTTGCTCTAGCCTCTGCCCTTTCCAGAATATCCTGACATCCACTCTGCCAGGAGAGACCAACGAAACATTCACGCTTCATCACTAGTCCAGCAGATCCCAGTCACATTAGTTTTTCACCTTAGGCTTTTCAAGTCCTATGACAATCCTACATGAGATTGTTTTAAAAGGGCAGGATAACACCAAAAACTATGATTTGTCTCTAAATCCATAAATTCTGTGTTCACTTCCTTGATAGCCAAGGTCTGCTAGTGGGACCCAGTTCTTTGTAGTCCCATCTCTTTCCACAATATAACAGAAAGAAAGCCTCCCTTTCCACCCAGTTTCATCTAAATGTTACTTTTTCGTCTCAGAACAGCTTGGCCAGCTTTGGGATCCGTAACCAGCTGAGCGCCCACCCTGCTCAGGCTTCCTAGAAATAACTTTGTTGCAGTGTGGGTCACTCAGACTGTGGGATAACTGGAAACTTCAGTGTTTATTGGTTTTCATTTTCAGTGCTGAGTGATTTTTAAAGGAATAATTGCTTCCAGATGTCACACATATTTTGCTCTGAAGGAATACTGCAATCTCTGTTAAGGCTGCAGAATTAGAAAGACTGTTTTTCCCTGTCTGAGCGGCTCTCTTGAGAAGATTTGGGAATGCCATGTCTCCCACGTGGATCCTGCAAATGCAGGTAATAGTTAGACTCAAGGTCTCTGAAAAACACACTTGGTTGAATGACAGACTTTGTAAAGCTAAAATGCTGAGTGGGCAGCCGTGATACAATTTTTGGTTTGCTCTGTAGTGAGAACACTGTACTGGGGTGTTGAAGCAAGGCCCAGCCAAAACCAGCCATCCCCAGAAGACCACCAATTTTACAGAAACATCCTCAGACTAGATGCAAACACACTCCTGATGATGCCAAGTCCTCTTTGACTTCAGAGTGCAAAGGCTGGAAAAGATGGAAGCACTTGAAAAGAGGCATAAGTAAAAAATAAAACTGCCGCTAAGAACATTCTCAGTCTTGACTAGTTTTAATTGCACTTTAGTCAGCTGATTTCTGGGCTTTCACTCTTAGGATGTGCATACATATAAGAGCAAGGTATAGAATTTACACAGTATCATTCAAAGATAAGGTCAGAATATCCACAATATCCACATTTTGAGAGAATGCACTAAATTATTCCTGAGCGGCTTCAAAGTTACATCTGTTTGGGCGTTGTGTTTACAAGACCTGTGCTCTGTCACACTATGTATTACCTAATGAAGGCTCCTGAATCTGTTAACCTAAATTTTCAGGTCAAGAAGACATTATTTCCATAAACAACATTTCTTGTTGAAAGGCAGACGTGTTCTACACATCTGACACAACGTTAGTGTGAACAAATTTTCATGCAAGGCCCCTGGAATGAAGGATGGCAAGAGAGCACCTGCTCCAGGACACGGTGAGAGAGCGTGCTTTGGGCACAGGTAGACCAACTAAAACACTCACTCTAACATGAAAATGACTGATAAAGACAGAAAAGTTGCATTTTATTTTCTGTGAAGTCCTGCAAGTTTGCTCATTTGCAAGGAAGTCTTGTATGACACACAACTAGGCTTGCAAATTCCTGAAAAATTCCGAGCAACTGTAAGTGAAATATGACAGCTTTTGGGAAGAAAGAAACCTGACAAAGCAGTTTATAAGTTGATAACAGAAAGCTTTAGTAAGATTCAAATGCACTATTTCAACTTCTCTGCAATAGAATGATCCATTTTCTAGTTTGAAAACATTTTTTTAGTTCTATGGAATGCAGTAAAAACTGCTATGCATCATTTGATTAGCAAGATTTACTAATTTTTCTGTGTTTCTTTTCCATCTTGTATAAAGAAAAAATTCAAAATGCAAACAAAATCCCCACAAAATGAAAAATTAAATTATCTCATTGCTTTACAACCAAGAGTGGGCAGTGTTGAAAACTGTCCTAATAACACAGGACAAGACTGACAGAACTAAAAAAAGGGCTGGAAAAAAATACAGCTAGAAATAAACTGTCCTCTGCATCACAGCATTCTATAATAGGTAGGAAAATATGTTACTTTTCCTACAGAAATAGATTATACAGAAGACCATCATTTTGTGCACAACACCTACTTCAAAATGGCCCCAAAAGCTGTAATATCTAAAATAAGAAAATGACCAAATTTGTGTCCACGTTCAGCAAAATTCCAAATTTCATTCTAACACTGTAGCACATGAACAATTAGTAAGTACTTGCTAAGATATAATGACAAATGCAGAGAAACATGGGTTTAACTTAAAGGCTGACCTGAGTAGGTCACAAGAACATCCAAGAGTTTAAGTCCGTGTTTAAGAGGTTTCTTGAATCCAGACAATTGATTTTAGTTGAAAGAATGCCAAGCTGAACAACCACAAAATTAACAATACTGGTGAAAACAGGCTTTACACACTGAGTCTGCACCCCTAAATGCATCTACTATTTGAACCTCTGAACAGTAAACAGCTAAAATATTAATAGAGTTTGAGAGATGACATGTTAAGTATTCAACTAATTGATTGTATTAAATAATTATTCCAGATGGCAATAGAGCCACCTGTTGCCACAAGCTGCCTGGGATGTCCTTTTACATTCCCCTGTTTTCAGCTGTTTATAACTTTGCCAAGATACAGACTTTTTTTGATAGCATATCTGATGCTATTAGATATATCTTTGCAATCAAAGAAGACATCTCTGTCGTTACCATGGTGGGTTTCTGAAATGGACTGTTTTGCCCAGGTGGAATCTATCCACAATTTTGCCCATTTTATTGAAAAACCCCATTGCTTCCAAAATATTAAAGCTGGGAGTGGGATTTGACAGAACTATCACAGCAAGGAACGCCTTTTTGCCATCCCCACAAACATTGTCCCAAACCCGATCAGGCCAGGGTGAAAAGTGATCACAGCTCATGCAGGGCCAAGAGGCCCTTGTCTCAAGGTACAGGGCTACTGGCACATTGCACAGCTCTTCTCCACATACAGCATGGCCACAGGCTTTTCTGCAATGCACTGTGCAAGGGATTAAACTATAGCCCATGTAATTTCAATCTGATTATTCTCACTCTGATATTACAAAGTGCTCCCATGCTTCGGGTTTCTTTAAATTATGTTAGGACATGGTATGAAGGATATCAAACAACCCAGGAAACCTTCACACAAAAATATTTAATAATAAATACATGAAAACCACTGTGCCACCAAAATGTTCCTCTAAATATTTGCATTGTAACTAAAAGCAATGTAAAATTAGCGCAAGAAGTAGCCTGCAAAGAAAAAAAAAAAAAGAGTTTTCTTTTCCTTAACAACCAAAGGGGCCACACACTGGGACAGCCCATGCTGGCCACAGCTCATGCTTGCATAACTGGCACTTGCTCCACATTAGATAAGCTTGCACAGGTCCCATAAGCACAAGCAGTGCCAGGAGAAACTATACTGTGGCTCAGTACCGTGGATACACATTGCTTTTGCACATTTTAAATAATACTCAGTACTTTTAATTTATGGCTGCACTAACAGATGTTATTACAGCATCTGGAAGAGGTACTGTGTAAAGACCCCATTCAAATTCATGGTAGGGTCCATTTTAGAAGTGTGTCTCCACTTTGAAACAGAACTAAGTCTTGATACTGCCCAAATCTTGCAACATGACTAATTTTAAGTGGCAGAAATCCTACGAGATCTGATATTTTGCAAGATTTCCCATCCACATGCCTTCCAGCTTGAGAAGCAGTTCAGAACCACGGCTATGGGCATGCATCCAAACTTCAAAGATATGATGTGGACTAATCCCTATTTTAATCCTCGCTTCTGTTCTGATGGATATTACAAAACACAGGCTTCTGGCTTTTAGGATTCTGACTCGATCACTGTAAGTGATAAGCCTCTTGGTTCAGATGAGAATGAAACACTTAACAACCCTACCTGGCAATTAGCTTTCCCTGCTCTTCTGACTTGCGTGAAGGCAGCATTGCCCTGCCCAGTCAAAATGGATCAGCTGGTGAAAAGCAGAGATCACTGTCTTTCAGGGGTGGTATCCCTCTGGGATGTCCCTCGCTCCAGCTGTGACTTCCAGGATCTTTGTCGCACTGCATCAGAACAGCTCAGAAATGCTCTTAATCTGTGTTTGCTAAAGAGGAAGCAACCGTTTGAGCACTGCAAGGTCAAACCATTGACATCATCACCATTCAGACACCTGTTAAAATGAACTACGATGAGTTCTGTATGCTGGCACTCCATATGCTAGCAGGAGACTGATGGACGATCTCTAAGTATCCTTTGATACAGTATAATAGCAGCTTGTTTAGATTGAATTAGTTTGCCCTGGAGTTGAGACTTTTTTATATACAATGCAGGACATAATAGAACTTCAAAAATCTCTTGTAGCTTTAAAATTTTTGTGAAACATGATAGATGAAGTTGTGGAGAGCCCTAACAGGCCCAAGAATGCATCGGTGATTCAGTGCACCACGGTCTGATCAAACAGGCCCTGGGGGATGATGCGTGCCAGTGGCCTGACAACGTCCCCACCCATGCAGCACTGCCACGATATTAATTTCCCTGAGGACATTTCCTGAAAGTCTCTTTGGCTTCCCTTCCAGGCAAGGACAGCTTTAGCACCATCTGGTACAACAGAGGTTTCTGACCCCAAAAAGAAGCTTGCTTTGCCTTCCCTGACTTACTCAGCAGTCCCCTGGAAACATGTGGCAGGGAGAGAAGCCTGCTGTTCCTGACATCATTCAGCTGCCAAATCCCCTCCACAGTACTCCTGCAGCCCTGTCTGACCCCAAGGCCATGAAGCAGGGGCCTAGTGGGCATCAACATGCCTCTGATTCATCCCCTGAGCAATCTCCCCTACAGCAAAAGGTGGTGGGAGCAACTGGGGCAAGAGTGGTAGTCAAATCTATGACCCTGCAGGAGAGTAGGCTGTGCCATTAGGAACATTGAATAGTTTATTTCAGTTGAAGGGGGATTAAAACTTTCATCTAGTCCAACTGCCTGACCACACAAACTGTCTGACATACAAAACACTGAGCAGAAACCTTTTTTCTGATATTTCCTCAATTTAAGTCTCAGAACATGCAATTAACCCACTCAACCTGTAAATTAGTGTATGTCATTTATCAGATTATTTGCAATCTTTCTCCCTGCTGAAGAGTTAATACGATATCCTCGTGTCTTGATGCTTATGAATAATTAAGGACACAGCAGAACTCTTCACCAAAAACTGCTGCAGCCTTTTCCAAAACTGATTTCTAACCCTTTCCAGGATAACTGCACAAGATAATAGAAAGAAACCAGCAAAACACTGGTCCATACTTTGCAACTTGCCAGCTGCCTGCCAGGGCAGAGACATGCAAATTCCAGGCAGGGAGGGCACAGCCTCAGCACCAACCTGCCTGGAGAACCCAGCTCTGCTCAGTGCCAGTGCCTGCAGCCACAGTGGCTCAGGAAGGACCATACCCCAGCCCAGCCAAAAGGACATGGGTACTTACCAGTGTGGCCACAGGGAGGAGCTGGGTGGGGCAGTGGGGAGGCTCCTACACCGCAAATTTGGAGCATGCAAGGAAGGCACAGCGTGGGTGAGAGGGAGGTGCTGATCTCCTTTGCCACCTCAGCCCCTCTTGTTTTTTACAGCTCTACATCTTCCCCTCCCTATAGGTGATAGTGAGAGGTTACAATGGGTACTGAGGGAAAACAGTTGGCTGTGCTCAAAGGAATAAGCTGGTGGGCAGCAGTTTCAATAAGCTGACTTTAAAAAACAAAAGTTAGAAAGACCAGTAGTGAGACCCTCATGGCAGAAACACCTTCCTTCGAGGGGTAAACCACTCACACTTTTTCTTCTCTTGCTTCATCATTTATCTTGTAGATAAATCCATCACCTTCATCTGCTTCCAACCAAACATGCCAAGTAAATACGAAGATTATTAAGAAGGGACTTTTTTACACCAAGAGCAAATTAAACAGCTAGAGGTTACATTTTGTTTGAATATTGACAAGGCATTACCAGGTGCAACATAAAGCAGCTGGCTGCACACGCAGTCCTTCAATGTTTTGCTGGGCTGATACAGCAAAATCAAGGAATTTGTTCCATGCCCCCAGCTGCAAATGCTGGAGAGAGTCCTGAATGCCACCAATTTTATGGCAACTGTCACACCAGAAGAGCTGATCCTCCCAGACAGTAGAAGTACACAATTAGGTCACATTAAACATTGATGAAACACCACAGCGGTTCCACACGTCAACTACAAGTGAGTGACACCGGAAAACAGCTCCTAGCTGGCAAAAGCCATCCCAGCATCACTGTGTATTTTCTGCTAAGAGTTTACAGATGAAGTCTCTAGGTGCAGAAGTGTGAGCAATCACCCAGACAGAGGGAGTCATAACATTTTCCCACAAGGCAGAAAAGCAAAACAGGCAAGCACCACAGACAGGTTTATTCCTCCTGGGAAGTCGCCACTACCTCCACATTCACAGAAGCAGAGGGAGTAGGTACCACACTCCTTCAGGAGGTTTTCTTTTAGGGTCAGAATGAACAAGATGAAGCAGTGATGTTCACGGCTGAGGCTTCAAACTTGAGTAAGCTTTTTTTTTCTCCCCCTGTGTATAGCACCAAGTGCAGCAAATGGAGCTCCTAGCCCTACCACAATAGGAAAAATTTGTCTTTACCGTTGCACCTGCACTCTGTGAAGCTTGTTCTTGGCCAGAGCTGGACTAGGGAGAAGGGCACGGCCCACTCTCCTTACAGGTTGTCTTTTGCATCTTGTCAGCATCACCTAATTATGTTCAGTTGATTCCAGTCTTGCAAAGCTGAAATGAAATGTAGTTGTCATTTTGGTAATCAGCTCTGTCACAGATCAGAGACACTCAGTTGCACAACATTTGGTGCTAGCCACAAATTGCACTGAAAGACTCCTATCCCATTGCCACACCAGTGGTAATTATTTAAAACATCAATAAAAGAGCTCTGCATGGAGAGAGAACACACCATAAAATACAAACTTCAACACTCTGAAAAGCGTCAGTCTATGTCTTTTTACTTCCATGTACCTTGAAGTTACTTGTGGAGTCTATTGATTACAAAACATGTTTAATTTTGCCTGTGATCAAACACATGCCCATGATGCAGCAGCAAACAGCGCACCTCATGGAAATGTCACGCAATTTTTGGGATGGTGAGTGGGCAGCACAGCTTTCTCAGCACATGAATTAACACCTCAATTCTTTAAAAGTTTCCATTTTTCCATTTCTTTACCAGGTTTTTTTTTCAGTAAAAACTAGTTGTCACGATCAGCACTCCTGTTGTACTATCTCCTCTGTGTGCAGCTCCACAAAGCAACCATGGTTCATTCCCAAACACAAGAGCAGGGCTATTCCTCACACTCCTAGGCCAGCAGCTGAAAAGCACCCTTTACTCCAGGATAAAAGCAGCATCTCATCCCAAAAACAGCTGTCAGAAAGGTGCAGGTGGGGGTGTGTGAAGGAAGCAAGCTCCTGAGGTTTTGCTGCTGCAGTGCCTGTGAGCAGGTTCAAGAGCAAAGCCACACATCAGCACACACTAAGAACCAACCCGACCACTTAGAGGAAACAACCAGCCTCCAAAATATTTTGAATTGGGAAACTTAATCTAGGTGCCATTGCAAAACCAAGATGGTGAAGCTATGACACCCTCAAAAATCAGATTTGATACGATCTGTCGTAGCACGAGATCACAATAACCACTCTGTGAAAGTGTGACAAGATTGGAAAGGGACCACTGGAGGCCACCTAGTCCCCAGCCAAGCCAGGGTCCCCAAGAGCACGTTACTGAGGATTGTGTCCAGATGGCTTTTGAATGCATCCAAAGAAGGAGGCTCCACAACCTCTCTGGACAGCCTGTTCCAGTGCACAGTCATCCGAACAGCAAAGAAGTTCTTTCTCATGTTCAAGTGGAAATTTCTGTGCATCACTTTCTGTTTGGGGTCCCTTGTGCTATTGCTCAGCACCACTGAGAAGAGCTGGCTCCATCCCTTTGGCATCCACCCTTCAGATACTTAGAAATATTGCTGGGGCGCGTTCTCACGTGCCTCTTCTCGAGGCTGAACAAGCCCAGCTCCCTTAGCCTTTCCCAGCTCCCTTGGCCTTTCCTGACACGCGTGGGGCTCCAGTCCCCTAATTATCGGCACAGCCGTACCCTGCTCCAGGAGCTCCATGTCTCCCCTGTCCTGAGGAGCAGAACTGGACACAGCACTCCGGTTTCGGCCTCGCCGGGGCCGAGGGAAGGGGCAGGATCACCTCCCCCAGCGGGGAGCGGGGGCAGGGATGCGGGCGCAGCGCCGCGGTCAGGGCCGGGGAGCGGCTCTGCCTCTGGCTGCTCCCTCTCGCGGCCGCCGGCCCCGTGCTGGGCTCGCAGGGCTGCGCTGTCCGAGCCCTCAGACCCGGCAGAGCCCGGGGCCGGGCATCCCTCCGGCCGGGGCCGGGCATCCCTCCGGGCCGATCCCCCGTCCCGCTGCGGTCACACCACATCGAGCTACAGCTGACGGCCGGTCTCCCACGCGGCCGGGGAAGGGAGCGAGATGGAGAAAGGGAATCAAACGGAAACACATACATTCCACGCTCCCAAGCTGTAGGGTGGTCTGTTGAGAGCAAGAAATGGGCCCGACCTAATCTGGGGGAGACCTGGGACAGAGGAGCTTGAATATCTGATATCTGGCAAAAGCAACAAAAAGCTTTAACCAAAAATTATTCAGGTCGTTTCTATTTAGCATAACCTTTCCTCTCTAACCCCCCACGCCACCCTCACAGCCCCAGCCTGCCCTGGGTTTTGTGCAGCAATTTGTGTGCCCCGTGTTTCTGACCAGACCTTCTCCAGCGTTAGTGCTGTGGCATGTTAGCATAGCCCAGCGAGGGGAATGGCTCCAGCCCACAGACAACCAAGAAAATCTCTTTGCTGTTCATGCGGTTTTCTCAGCCTGTTTGTCAAAAGTTAACGGTGGCTATTTTTTAAATGAAAGGAGTAGCGAGAAAATAACTTTGCGGCATATTGGGCTAGCAGATTGTTCAAACACTGTACAGCGACAATAAAGATCCTTTGATTGACATATATAATGAATGTAGCTGTCAAACTTTTGTGCAGCAATTTTATTTTGTATTGGCAAGCTATTTCACTGGCCAGGGTTTTGCATAAAAGGAATAATTCACATTGTTGTGGTGCTGCTATTTACAGAGCCCGGAGCCCAGTGGCATCGCTACAATATAAATATTAATATCCAAATTTCTTTTGAAATACATAATTCTGTATGCAGCTTATACTACGTGCACATCATACAGGGAAAGAGACATTGTTCTGCGGAGAGGAGGGGGTCTGGAGCTGCTGGAGGTTGTTGTTCATTCACTGATTCATTACGTAGCCTTTGAAAAGGCACTTAGTCACTCTGCAGTTTAATGCTTGTCTCTGTGGGGCGGAGAACAAAGCCTCAACACAAATTGTGCTCACTGTTATCAACCAGAGTGGCAGAGGTCACAGGGACGGCGTGGAGTCAAGGGGCTGCTTTAAGCAGCCCTTTTGTGCACAAAGCCCAGGACGGCTGCGCTCTTCTGAAACAGCTTCCTTCTCTTACCAAAGCAGTGGCTGGGTCAGCTTGGGCTACTCAACGCAGCAGTTGCTGCTTACCCATTATCCTACCTTTGTTATGAGCAATAACTTGCCATGAAATCAGTAGCCTTGGAGAAAACAGGCAGAAAGAAACCGAGAAGGCAAAGCAAAACAAAGGAGAGGAAAAAAAATTTGCATAAGTAAGGATGACTTTCGAACTGCATTTGCTATGCAGTCAAGCCCACAAGTAGGCTGTGTATCTGAAAATGGAAATACAAAGACATATCCTATTCCATGAGGAAAGGTAAAGCAACTTCTGAAATTATCTTCAGAGGTTATAATTAGCCCCACACTAACACTGATGTACCCCGTCCCCAAAGCCACAGCATATGAACATTATATCTGTAAAAAAACATACTCACAGCTCTGCAGCTCATAGATGTTCCGGTACCAAGACCATTTGAGAAAAGTGACTGAGTAGCAAGTGAGGGCATGGAAAACACTTGCACAGCAAAAATTTGGAAAGGGCATGATAATCCATCTTGTGGTGCTGAGTTCAATGGGCACACCAGTTTTTAAGAGTGCAACAGATTTTTTTGTTCAGTCGTTCATACATTTGTTTTCATTTTAAAATACCAAGAAATTCTAGAGACAGTAACTTCATCTCTACCCCCAAAATAATAGCATTGTCTGACATAAAGCCTACTTGGTAAGGGGAGCCAGAGCTTCTCCCAGCCCATTTATGTACCAAAGCATTATATGCAAACAGGAAGGAGAACAGGAGCTTTTTGTCCCTGATCCTTGAGTCCTAAAAAACAGAGAAAGGAGCCAAGGCACAGAGCAGAGAAAAGGGAATGAGCTTTCACATCACTGCCCTGTGAGGCTTTAACCCAAAAGGTATAACTATATGGTGAAACATCCATGGGAGACACTTTTGTTAAGCACAGAAGGGTTCTACCGATGGACTTCCAAGGTGAGAAATGAGCACCAAGTTGGCAATACAAATGACTTCAGGCCAAACTCCAATACATACCTATAGATTCCACATATTGATCCAGCCTTAAGCCCAGTAGCAATACAGGTGGACAACAGGGAGCCTGAGAGATTTAATGCACAGATTTAAGCAGTTCAAGGTAGCTGTTAAGTAGCACTGATGCCTCTGGGTTGCCATATTCATTAGTTAAGGTACACACCATAGGTTACACAAGCCCAGGGATATTCCTTTCTGACTTGAAGATGACAGTTTCCTAAAGGCAGTACTTGTTGGTCGGCATTGGTTTGCTGACCAGCAGTGCTATCTCCCCTTCCTGCTGCCATGGTGCTCAGCTTTCCCCAGTGTCAACAACATAAAATGGTACGTTGCTCTATTTTACCAAATTTCAGCACTGAGATTTTGATTCCAAACCATTCGGCATTTGCATTAGCCAAAACAATTCAGCCATTTCCAGGAATATTATTAAAGGAAAAATATGCTTGGCACATGTTTAATAAATCCAGGCAACCTTTTTATATGAGGATCTGTAGCTTCAGAAGGGGAATTTTGAAGTTTGGCAGAGAGGTAGCCTTTGTGGTAGAAATGTGTCTATCCCTATTAAAATCTACTCAACTTTGGCCAGATTAAAAAGCAAGGAAAAACTACAGTTAAGGGCTCACTAACAAGTTTTGAGAATTGCAGTTACTTGTTATTTCTGCTTTGGGCAAGATGTCCCTATCTCCCGCAGAGCTGCAGGAATGCAGCTCACTACCCCACTACCTTTGACAGTTATGTCTGCACAGTCCCTCCATTGCTGGATGATAAAGGTACAGAGCCAAGGGTGGGCTGGAGAGACCAGCATTCCATCTGACATCTCCATATATTTCCATATTCTTCTGATACAGCACAGCCCCATCTGTCACCCAGCTTAAGTTCAAAGTCAGCATCCCAAGTGTTGAGCAAACAAGGGAACACTGCACAAAAACTGCCACCAGATAAATCAGGGCAATTACAATGCATAAATGCACAGCAGCAAGAATTAATGTCAAACAGGCAGTCTCATTGCAGACATCCCCAAATAACGAAGTTTCATGTGAGTAAAACTCTCTAAATGAGGTGTGTGTACAGTATAGGGAGAGTTTCTATAAGAAATATAAACCCAAACCCTTGCATTCAGATGTCATCTCACTGACTTTGCTGCAAAATCAAGGCTATTCACTTTAAAAGTGTCGACAAGAGCGTCTGTTCAAACTGATGTGTTTTAACTATATTAGTTAATTATTCAGAAAAATCCTATGTTATGTTTCAACAGTGGCAGATAAAAAGCCTTTGCATTGAAAAGGGAGAATTCAGTATTTGCAGAGTATCTCTGGCATGAAGGGGAGTGATGGACTATGAGAAGGTGGGCTGCAGAGCTCCCATTCATCTTTTACAAATAAGCGTTAAGAGGATTTACAATGAAAGCACTCACCCAGTTGACAACGTTACCACATTTCAGTAATTCTTCAGTCTTGGCTCATGGAGAAAGGACAAAGCCAATCAACCTCCATTTGAATTAGTGTGTTAAGAAGAATTTATCTAGACCGTGCTATTCCTTCATCACCGCTCCCAGTGCTTTACAGCCCAGCACACCAAGGAAATGGTTTAAAGGCAAGCACAAAAAAAAAAAAAAAAATCAATGGAGGAAACACCCAAAGTAGCCATCAGACAGAACAACCTCACCTTTCACCTGAGGGTGTATCTTCTTCCTGACTTATGCTGTCCTTCCACGTGGGATCTCAGGAGTCATTTTCCATATACTGAGAACTGTCATGTCATCATCATCCTGGAGAACGATTTCAATTCATTAAACGCTGCCAGGAAAATGACTATCATTCCTTTTACCAAAAAAACTCAAATAGCTAGTAAGGAGGAATCCAAGGAATAGTCAACATACCTCAACTCCTTTCTTCAGGACAGGTCCACCATCCCCTTTCCTCACCCACAAAGCAGGAGCAACACAGAACTTACATATAAATCTACATTTTTCAGTATATATATACACATATATATATATACACACAGACACACACTTCAGGTCTTGTTGAAGCACAGCAGCAGAGGGACTCTGGTGCTTTCGTTCCACAGAAGAGGGAAGCAATACCTTCTGTAGAAGGCAAAGTATCCGTACAGCCTGCAAAAAACACTCAAACATTTTTGCTTTGTCAGACTCAAGTGCTTGCTCGGTTAATGATTCATCCTAAACAACCAGGCAAGGAACAAGGGAACTTGTTCTTCTTACATGCAATGGCTGCATTAAGGAGAAAGACCTCAGTGTGGAGCCAGTGCAAGAGAGACATTTTACACCCTGCAGTGCTGCAGTAAACTCTTTTCAGGAGGATAAACTAGGATTACATACCACAAGAGTAGGTATGGCTGGACTTATGGATTCAACCTAGCAACGTGTGGACCTTGTGTTATATTTTTCATTAGCTGAACCCAGATCATTTACACAGTAAAGTTTCCTCCGAAATGGGGAAACAAGCACAGAAAGCAAATTTGAGTGGCTTCCTGATGGGCAGAGCCACTGACACAGCTCAGATCTCCCCCAGCCACATGGTTGGAGTATCTGCAAAATCCTTCTTTCCTCTTATGCATCTAAAAACTGTCAGCATGGTTAAAGCAACATGGTTAGCCATTTTACAAAGGATTTCAAGAAAATGTCATGCTTGTTTACATGTTTTTGCCCATGAGACAACTTTGATGTGCCTTGTGAAACACATGTTTTCACAGAAATCTGAGGAGGAAAACCACATAACCAAGAACAGTAAAATATCATTCTGTTTGCAACAGACAGCTCTAACAAGAATGTTTTAATGGGAAGAGGATTTGATAGATATTTTAAAATGTTGGCAGCAGTTTTTGCTAGACAGAATTTTATTTTATCATTCATTGGATAGATTGCTGTTTCACAAAAACCCATCAAAGATTGTATTATGGATACAGAAGTCCCATGATTTCCAAGCGCAATTTCAAAGACAGTGGCATGAGGTCAGGCTCTTTTTGACTATAAGTTCTCCCCAGCACTTAATTCTTCCAGGCAACACTCATTGTAGCTGCCTGAAGGACAACTTAAGCTGTACAATGCTTCCACAAAAGACTGGACAAAACGATTGTGCTCTGCTTCCCTTTTAAGAGTTGCATAAGTAGGTAAGTGATTCTATGGTCCATCACTAAAATGAAGATTCCCTCTGCCTGTAGCATCCTTCATTAATGTGGCTGTTCTGCTTGAGAGACCACATCCTGCTCTACATCCTATGTGGATACCACTCTGTCAATAGAGAGAGATCGAGTCCAGCAACCTTCCAGGACTGCTGCTGATCTCCTGAGAGTCCACAGCAAACATTTCTTTACAGTCCAAAAACTGGATCAGATCTGATGAGCTATATAATATCACATCACCCAGGAAAGCGTTTTGGACTTTTTAACCAAAGCAGATACAGGAGTGCCAAATATTCAACATGCTCTAGAAAAAAACCCATATCCCTATCCCGCTCAGAGCTTCTGGACAACCATGGTCCATGTTTTCCCAGGACTTCTGTTTGTCCTGCAGTGCATGGAACCACCAGAGTAAATACACTCAGGCTTATGAGGAAACTGGGAATCCAAGACACACACACGCTATAGTGCAAATGCCCAACCTCTACTAAGGGTATTACGACAACCCTGGAAAGTCTTACCACAGATATTGTTCAGGGCTGTGCAGGGGATTTGCCTAAGTCTGATCCTGCAGGAAAACAGGTCCTACTCAGTAGGTACAATTCACATACATACAATCAAAGACCTCCCAAAGCATCAGATAACTCATGTAGGTCCTATTTCCAGCTTAAGCAAGGGAGATTTGACATTCCTTGGATAAAACTCTGTATTTGTAAATTCAAAGACATATTAGAACAGGGAGTAGTAGCACTATAGAGTGCATTTCCAGATCCAGCTGCTTGAGAAAATCTGAAACAATCCTTTCCTCACATCCCGCATGCCTCAGCACATAAGAAGAGCCCGACTTCTGCCTTTGAAGAGTTGATTTGCACAGACCTAGTGCTCTGCCAATCAAGCACCTCCCAGAGCACAAGCATTGCAGGCAGTCTCACCTTGCTTCACTTAGTGGACGTCTCATGGGTGCTTAGGCTTGAAGGTGATGTTCATCCTACCTGATGAGACCAGGAATAGACTGAGGATCAGGCTCAGGGCCAAAGCCTGTGTAAACATGCGTCGGGAATCAGTCAAGTGGGCTTTTGCTGTGAAAAAACAGTCTGATTTTGAAGCCTGCCCTAGCAAGCAGCAGCAGAGTGCACCTTCCATGCACAGGCTGAAGCATCACATCATGAGCAGTCTCAGTCAAACATACCTATTTATGGTGGCAAGTTAAAGGTGCTATGAGTCAGGTGCCTGAACAGGGATCTCTAATAATACCTCCCAACTATGTGTAATGTGTAAATGAGCTATGTGGGCAGAAAACGTATGAAATAAGAAGGCATTTATTAGAATTATTTTAAAGGAATTTTAAAAATATTTAAGTGTTTAAACTTTATTTACAGCATGGCAAAAGCTGCTGCGAAGAGAGCTGGAAGTAGATAAACTTTTCTCCAGCTTTCTTACTGGCCCCTTGGCAAGATGAAGTGAATGTCATTTTTCTGTCTCAGTTTCTTTATTTTTGGTAGCCAAACCAGCCGATACTGAGCTATTCAATAAACAGATTTGAGTTTTGCTGACAGAAAGGAATTTATAGAGCCTGGTGTGATTTATAACAGTGTAATATGAGGGCATTTAAACTGTAGCTTCTTCTGACAAATTCCTGGATTTATTGATCAGTGTTTATAGCAAATTAACCCACGAGGGAAAGTTCTGGAGTGACAGCAACGGGGAGCAGAGTAAAGAGGCAGAAGCTGCTCACACCTCTGCACGAAGTGGGTTAGGAACACAGGCTGGAAGGCTCCCCAGGCTTGCACACGCCCTCAGGAGAAGGTCCAGGATGACAGTGGTGGCTCACACAGTGGCCTGCATATGATACATGCTTTTGTCCACTGCTGTTTGGGGTGAGATCATCACATGTGCCCATCACTGGCCAGGCCACTGCTCCCTGGGGACAGCCTGCTCCTCTGTCCCCAGCTCTGACTTGAGAGACTACAATCTAGTATATATCTGTGCAAGATCCAGGAAAACCATCTAAGATGGTCACAACCAGAAGGGGACTTCCCAATAATGGAACAGAAGATATTCAAGAGTACTGTAGAATCATTTTTATAAGAGCGGTTTGAACTTAAGGGATGGTTTTGGACAGTGACTCATGGTGCCCAGTGCACAGCTGGAGCAGAACTGCACATGCAATTACAGTTATTAAAGTCAGGCAGCTATAAAAACCTGCTGCTTCAAAGTGGGTTCTGAGAAACCACAATTATTTCCCATTCAAACAGTAGGAGAAAACGGTGGTATTTTTTTGTACCAGCATGCAGCAGTGTTTGCAACAGCTGTACATGTTCATCTGAAAGGGAAATGATGTTTTCTGACAAATTTAGGTTTTGATATCAAAAGTCTAGTCAGTACTAGAAAATCCATCAACCATGAAACATAATTGTTATAGATGCAACTTGAAGTCCTTCAGTTTAGCAAACCTGTGTCATCTGTTCCTTCTTTTCTAATTTACAGAGGGAACAATACAACTTTCTAAAGAATAATAAATGCACAAAAGTTAGCAATAGCAAAAAATCTGATGAAAACAACCGCTGAAGTAAACTGTCAAATCAAGCAGAGAGAACCTTTTGCAGCAACTGTGGCTCAAGGCTTCCAAGACTCTAGGAGAAGCAACAAAGCAAACAGTCTTGTGCTTGGCTTATTTCCTGACATATATCGGGGAACTCCTTGGATGGGGTGCCATGAAACCTTCATGGCAGGATGACCACTCAGAGGCTTTCCAGGAAGCATGCCACAGAGAAGAAAGCTGTCCTGCATCTACTCCATGGATCAGATGGAACTCTCAGTCCAGAGGAGGGACCCAAAATCAGTCCAGAGGAGGGACCCAAAATCAGTCCAGAGTCCTCTCAAGGGAGAGGATTAAGAGTGAGGAGCAATTGCATCTGATGTCATAGGTCCAGCTATGCTGTGGTGCTACTTGTCTAGTGGGTAACTGCCCCAACATTTTGGGGTTTAGCAGTTTTAAATAGTCAGTTAAACTGAGGTGGGGTAAGGAGCAATAGCCTGAAATGACAGTTATGTGTACATCATGCTTTCCAGTTCCCTCTGATAGCCAAATGATCTTTTTGGAGGATTACCACTACTTCTACTAGCTCAAAAAGCTGGCTAGGTACAACAGCTACTGCACTGAGCTGGGCCTTTTCCCCCCAACGAATTTGTCTAGAATGTGATTTTGCCTTGCTGGAATCACGCAGCTGAGAAGCAAAGAAAATGAAGCTTTGAGACAGGCTGTTCCAAGGCACCAATGGGAAGCAAGTCCTCTGAGCCTCTGAACATCATGGTAACAGACTGACTTTGCTGGAGCAATAAAATCTGCACCCATTCAGTAGTCCCCAGCTTCTGTTCAGGTTTTTCAAAGAAGCTTGGGGGTGTGTGGATTTGAATTATCTCTGAATTAACAAAAAAAAAAAGCTGTTGACAGCATTCTGCTCATCTAGCCACCATAAGAGGGCCAAGAGCAATCCTACACCAGCACTGTATCTCTGCTTATCTCCACATTTAGCAGCGTATTTTTGCCTCTACTTCAAAGCATTCAACATATCTCTCAGAGTATCTTTTAGTTTAATCATCCAGATTCTGCTCTTTAAGGTATCAAGCCTGGAGTTGAATATAATTTTTATGTGATGGATTCAGTACTTTCAGGCATCTCTGGCTTCAGAATTGACATTAAAAATCTGCAAATAATGCAGATTCCTTTTAAATTTTTTTTAAAACCCTCAAATCTGAAAAACATACTACTGGGGTTTTGTATACTCAAAAGTAACCAGGGTTAGACCAGTCTGACTTCCTTCATCTTCCCAGACAAAATTCAATGTAAATATGACACATACCTGACTATTATTTCTAGTCCTGATAACAAAGATTGGTTAATACATTTTATTCTTTACCTTCTACAAGGCAAGGCACTATAGTACTCTCATTAGTTTTAACGTGTTTTGTTACAGATTATAAACCTTTCAGCTGTTGCCATTAAGGGACATTACTGTTTCACGTAATAAATTGGATTTATGAATAGGAGATTCAATGCCAGAATGATTAGTCCCATTATGAATGGGAACATGGTTATGTCTCAGTTTGCAGTATAAATTTCTAATGATATAATGTATAATAATTTATAATACTTAAAAAAATAGTTTTTGAAGGCTTTTACCTATGTATCCAGGCAAGGAGAATTCTACATGAATCTTAACTAAATAGATAGAAAAAACCCCAGAACCAACAAAAATCCCAACCAGCAAGCATCATCACTAGAACAGCAGGTCTAATCTGTTTAAATTTCAACAATCGTGATATAAAAGTTCAGTGAATTATTTACACTGTTTGTCCCCTTGCCAGCTTCAAAAAACAAAATCCAAGTTAGTTTTTAAGTATGCGTACTTTTTTAGTCATAATGACACATACAAAGCATAGAGACACACAGGACTTCACTCAAGTGGCAACATGTGTAAGTGAATTACCAGGCTCCATGTTTGCATGACAGATTTTAATAATCTTTGAGAAGTTGAAGAGCCTTTCCTTTGCACAAGTGATTGGGATCATGATCAAAGCTCTTTAGGATGTGTCCTGAGGGGGATATTTTACACAATGAACAGCTGCCTGCAACATCTGCAACCAGTTTCCCTTGCTGGAACCTCTGGCCAACTCAAAACTGTCACAGGATGAGTTGAGCATGAGGCCTTTGCCATGGCCACGTATGACTACTTTAGACAAACATACTCCAGGGTGACCACCTGTCTCATCCTAAAAGAGCTTGTTTAACTGTAAATGGAAGATCTGGGAGCAACAGGGAGCATGTGTGTGCTGCCCCAGCGGCTTTGCTGAGGACAAAGAGTGAGCTGAGTCAGCCCACAATGTGAAATGACAGAGGATGAGCACACAGCAGCATTACAAGCACCAAATTGCACTGGGTCCCAAGCCAGATATGGTAAGCAAGGAATAAAGGAGACTCAAACTTTCCTCCAGCAAATGCACAAGAAGTCTCTTATTTGGATGAGTGACCTAATGTCAACAGGGAACAAAGCACAGCTGTGCTCCTGAAAGACTGTGGCCTTACAGGGAGGGTCCAGTGGAGCAGATGTGACCTCATGTCCATGCTGGGGGACATTTTGAGGAAAGAGGTGAGTCTGAACCATCTGTGGCCACCTTCCCCACATTGCAGATTCCACGCAAACAACATACAAACATACAGCTGAAAAGCTGCAATAAATTGACAGGCTGGCTGACTAGGGAGTGAGGGCTGTGGGGTACTTTCTGCAAAGTAATCCACAAATGCTTCCCAGACAGGCAGTGCCTTCCAACCCAGGCCACCATTCCTGAGTCTACTGACTCAAGTTCACACAATAAATCAAAACAGCCTCTCACAGCTTTCCCTTAAGTCTCCATTGTAAACTCACACTAATTTCTTATTTCAAACAACTGCATTTAATCACTGTAGAATAAAGCAACTAAATCCAGACATTACAAATAAATAATTAAAGCCTGCAGCTTCAAATTCTGTATTTCTAGATCCAAAAGCTAACTTACAGAATATTGCAGATGACATGCCAACTCAGGTCTGGATCTCATGCAACTCAAAAGGAATCCCAGTCCTGTAATTTTTCTCTCATGTTCCAACACCTGTTGATCCATCAGACACATGCCAAGCACATCTTCTAACTTTTGCATAATGTCTATGCTGACCAACAACAACTGCACAGTAAGTTCTGGAAGGGGGGATGCCATATATGTGTATATAGGCACACACACATATATATGCACAAGTACAGTAAATTAAGTAAGCTGTAGAATCAAGATAGTTTGGAAGGTCATTCTGTACATGAACACATTGTAAGAAAGCTTTAAACATCTCTTGCATATTTACTGATAAGCTCAAAAAGCTTTAGATGAAGGCATTTGCTTAAAGTTTTTCAGTAGTTTCCTCATCCATACAAAGAGATTGGTTTGGCACAGAGAAGCATCTTTTCAAAGTACAACTTCAGTAAGCTTGAAATTTTCCAGATCATTAATTAATCCCCCCATTAAAGTCACTTGATTAAACATACAGAACAGGTCACAGCACCATTTTTATGGGTGCAACGTCCATTTCCATGGACTATGTGCCTGGTAGACAATCCTGCCACCATCTGTACCTGAGAAAATGATGTGGAGCAGTATTTTGCAGTCCTTGGGAGGGGGATGAGCAGGGCGTTGTTCTGTTGATACCTCACTGTTCATGAAAGCTCCCACATCAGCTCACTCCTTGGTAGAGATGTAACCACAGTTCCAAGTAGCTGCTTTTGCCACACAGCTCACTAGAGTTTTCCAAGCTTTGCTGGGTGGTATTTTAAGCACACTTAATATTTTCATCCTCTCGCTTTCATTATAGGTGGTTTCAGAATTAGCTCTTTCATTTCGCCATCTTTAGATAAAATAGCCAAGATCTGGACTTTTGTTGTGGAAGGTGGTCCCATTCAGTTTAATGATGTTCAAATAGAAAATCAAAAGGTTCCTCAAACTCCAAGAAAAAGTGGGATGATTCAGACATGTACATCTGCAGCTTTGGGAAAAACAGTAATTAGCATAAATGAAACTCACCTCAGATAAAACAGCAAAGCAAGTGCAAAAGATAATTTTGTCAGAAGAGACAGTGCAGGGAGGGCCAGCTATAAGGGCATGTATTGCTTACCCTTGTCATCGATTTGACAGCCATCAGAATGGTTGCTATGGCCTCAGCGATATGATCTTCCTAGATGTCTAATCCAGTTTAAATATCCCCTAAGGAAAGAGGTTTTAAAATAATATAGGTAGAGGAAAATTAAAAGAGAATGAAGGGAAATGTTTCCAAATCCTTAAGGTTCCTAAACATTGCAGGATGGAGGAGAAAAAATAGTATTTCAGCAGCAAGAATGGCCACAGACTAACTTTTAACTAAGAAGCTCATATGCCAAACAGCGTGCCAGAAGGAAAGGGAGGAACACATCCCTGCGGAAAAACAACGACTAAACTTCAAGTAGAGATTCTAATTACTTGGCTCAGGCATTCATTCCTACTGTTAATTAGAGAATCTCCCAACAGAAAAGCACAGTAATGATTTAACACTGAGGACCATATGACTGAGGGCAATGAATGAAGCTTTGAGTGGAGATGCCGATTAAAGGTCTGTGAGCAGGTCTGAAACAGTGTTGATCAGCACCTACTTGAGTGATTGGTTAAGCTGCTTAGTTATTTTTGGCAAAATGTGCTGTAGCAAAACAAATTATAAGCTATTACTAACTCAAGTTACAATGAACACGAAGAGACTAGATGGTGTCTTAGGAAAACCAAGAGGAGCCCTTTGAAACAAACTGAAGAGGACAACAATATTGCAGAAATTCTTATGCAAAATTGAAGGCAGCTCAGTGATCAGAGTGCAAACTGCTCAAAATATGCGTTCACAGACATTACCTCTACTCTAGGAAAAGGCAGCCTGATGAGAGTCGTGTTCAATCAATCAAGGAAGTTGGGCAGAATCTCTTACTCTGTACATGACAAGGAGGATGTCAGAACTAGTCCTGTTAGGATAGAGGGATTTGGTCTGCAGGTTTACTCAGGCAGGAGTCAAGCCAGATTTTCTGCTGTCAACCTAAGACTTCTGGCTAGAGGAGGGTAGTAGAAGCTCTCTAACCATAGAGGATATAAAGCAGGGTTGGCCACAACATCCACTGTCTGGTCTAAGATGGGGATCAACTCTTGTGGCTAGCACTCTCTTCACCTAAGACACATATCCCCAAGAAGCAAAGGAAGATTGAGTCACATTCAGAGCCTCAGACCATCCTAGGTGGTTTCATGAGGTGGTACTGGTTCTTGGAGGAGCACAGAGATTAGAAATGGAACCTCTGTGAAAATGGCTAAACTACCAGAAATCAGGACCTAGGGCAAGCTCTGGAGGGCACCAGTGTCTATGAAGCACGTAGTGGAGCAAGCGATGACCTGTTGGAAAGTGACTTCCAAGGCATTTACCAAGGGCTGCAGTCAAGTAGTGTTTCAGGGAACTACTCAACTTTTATGAGCAACTGTATCTCTCGAGCTCATGCCAGCCTTAAATTCCTGTGAGAGATACCCGACACCTGATAATTTCGACATCTTATGACACAGATATCAGTCCTGGAAAAGGCTCTTTCGAAGTTTTTGCTGGAACTATCTACAAGCAATTTTCCCCTTTGACTTTTTCCTCCAATGTAAAAAATCTAGGTGAGGTGACTTGGCATAAGGATTAAGACTCTTTGAGGTATGGCGTCAAGATGAAAATAAAATCACCCAGAAAAAAAAATCTGAAACTGCCAATATTTCTTGCAAAATCTAGGCTTAAAATCCTCTCTACAGAATGCTTTCCACTGACTTTTTCCTGAACAGCATAAACACCGGCAGTACTTATCTGATGGTCAGCACTGGCTTCAACACATCTGGAACAACTTAAAGCCCCAGCCTTTATGCAAAAGCATGTCCACAAAGTCAGGAAAGCAAATCTGTAGATAAAAAGTTGGATAGCTCTGGCTCAGCTGGACAGTTAGAAGAACACGGGTGAAAGAGTCCTCCAACCACGAGTACACAATATGTGTGCCAGGCTGTGAGGGAGGGAAGGAGAGCACCCTCACAAACACTGCTAGGGCAGAAAAGTATTTGGCTTAGGTATCAAGTCATCCACACACCTGTGGTATGAATGGTTATACAAGCAACCCCGTGAAGGAAAAGTCTGTCTTTTTATTTCTTGGTGCATAATGAAACTGAGGACAAATGGCATATAAATAAAACAGGGTACTTCTGTAGTAAAGAACGATAACAATCTCAACAATTCATTGGCCCATGCCAAGAAATTCTCCTTGTGGGTTTATCAGCCTTATCAGATTGGCCACAAAAAGTAAAATGACAAGAGAGGAGGCAAACCCCAGCATCTCAACAGAGCTTGTGCAGAGCAAACACCACTCTTTGTGGTGAAAGCCCGAACTACAGCTTGACAAAGGGCTGGGTTAGGAAATAAAGGGTGTATAGCATTCAGTGCCATGCCAACACATACCTGTGCATCCTATGTATCGTGTTGGTCCCCCCTCAAGCAAAACTACTGAATTACAAATACTGGGGGAAGACACATACCCACCTCAGTTCTAGTGCTCACTGAAGGAAGAATTTCAGACATATGCTGCTCATCAGTAGAGCACAAAGTATTTTGCAGATGAATCAAACTTCTTTCACTAAAGAGAAAACCAAGCTAGTGAGCAGCAATGCATCCAACTTATCCAACATGTAGCATCTGATTCCATGCAGCTCTTCGTGACCTTCTTACGAAACTGCGATGAATTTGCATATTCCTACTAATGTAACAGATGAGGGTTGCAACTAATGCTACTCTGAAGACTAGAGATCCTATAAATGGCAATTTTCATCCATTTTTAAGTCTTAAGGAGAAACCCCTTTGGAAGGTTTATAGCAGATGCCACAAGACATCTGATGGGAGTGCGATGTGAGGACAGTCTCACAAATAGATTGTGCCAACACTATTTCATCTACACCTGAGCTGTCTCCCATTGGGTGTTGGGAAGTTCAGATGTGAAACCATACTGATGCTCTTCACACCACCAGCTACTTCAGAGGTGAAGTGACATCATAAACCTTCTTACAGATGCATTCATCCAGATCCACTGTTGCTCAATGGCAACATTGCTTCAGGAATCCTGACTCTGCTAAAAGCTCTGAATGCTGACAAGAATTGCCAATCTGGTAACCACATAAATACTCACAGTTAGAAGCCCAAGAAACACCTCTACATGAACGCATTGTCTCCTGCACAACTTGTGTTAGTGTTAACTACCACATTCATTTTAGGGCCCCTCCTGTATTTATTCCCCATATATTCTATTCTAGATACCTGCAAAGTAACAATACAAGAGCTTTCTGGGACAGAATCCTAAAATTTCCTCCCCTAGAAGAGTTACACAGAAGATACTTCTAGAAGTCTGAGCTTCAGATCACTTGGTGTTTTGAAACCCTTTTGAAATATTATTGTGCCTGTATCTTTCTTAGCTAAGCATGTAAAATACCTAAATCATATAGTAATATGATGATATCTGCCATAAATTTAACAGTATCTGTGCTTCATATTTCAAACCCACCACTATAATCAGAAAGTCAACTTCTGTAACTTTTACTTATTAATCAATTATGGATTTATTTCAGCTAAGACAGTCATGTTTTAATGAAGGAAAAACTAGAAAGGCAATCTCTACACAAATAAACAGCAAGAACCCCATGGTTTGTTTTCAGCATTTTCATTTTCTATTAGATCACCAATGATGAGAGAAATATTTCCATGGAGCCTAGACTAAATGTATTTTTAGGAGCAGTGGTCTAGAAAATAGGCATAATTAACAAATTAAGAAGCTCGAAATAGTTCTACAGAGCAGCCCACGACACTTCTTCAGTATGTCACATGGTTGTTGCTGTGCCCAGCTATAACTCTTCAGCAGCAGTATTTTGCTCAATTTTCCTAATTATTTATAGAATTTGCACTAATTTGTTTTCAGAGCAGCTTCCATCAGCCACAGAGGAGAAACCCTCCCAGTTTGAAGGATGATATCTACATCTGTTCATTAGTTGGTGCTCATGGGGGCTGTGCTTTAGAAGACCCATTTATGTCACAAAAACATGTCCTGAACCCCAAACTGGGGAGAAAACCACTTGAGATTTAAGTGAAAACTTGCTAAATTAAGAGCCTGGTGGAATTTCAGAGTATGAAAAAAACTTCTAAGGGCAATAGCCGTTAGTCTGTGGATCTCTTGTCTCAAGCATTTTAGATGCAACAGAAATGGACTGGAAGAGACACGAGCTACTGATTGCATTAACAACTTATCCCTTTGACATGTGCAACTAAATATTTGTGAAACTATGTATTTACAGTATAGACTTAAAATAAACTCATTAAACCCACAACCTGTTGCTCCCAAACAAATATTAAAAAGAAAACAATGCTGCAGTTTATACCCCATTTATTAAAGACAGAGCCATCTATTACTTAATACACTGGTTGGGTAGCCATAAATCACATTATTTTCTTACTCTGTTAGGATGCAAGACAGTTTGGCAACCAAATAAAGACGAATTAGGTGGGTTGGAGAAACACAAGCGGCAGCGAGTTAAAAGACATGCAGGGTAGGGAGACCTAAACCAGCACAGTTATACAAGGTGCTGGCACCGGGTGACGCTCGGCATGGCGTGCTTGCCAGCCCACTCCTCGAGTGCCCAGCGGGCCTGCCAGGGGCCCTTCAGCTGGAATGTCGGAAAAGGTCCAGGGACCGTCTGGATGCCGCTTTTTTGGCCACCTATCAAAGGGCACATCAGCAAAGCTACAGTTTCTGTTCAGGGTTCGCATAGTTCTTTGTAAGAATGAAGGCTTCTGGTAAGAAAGTTTATAGTGCAATCTGAATTAATTTGTGCCCACAGTGTCATTATTCACTTTCCTGAAAGTTTAAACATAATTGTGTAGGAATTTGTAATCTCTGTAAAGATATTACAAAGCAGTGCTTATACAGTTGGTGATTACACAGATTCAATTTTAATAAATATATCTCTTTAAGCTTTTGCAAAACTCTAAGTATGAAAGCAAGAATTGACAAAGCAGCCAAGTGCTTCTGTATCTTCCAAACACTATCAAAACCCTCAGGGCCCTAAGAAGTTAACATACCTTATCGCACAGGAAGCACACACCGTGTTCAGTTTAACAGCTGCTCAGAGAAGAACAAAACCTAGTCCTGCTTCCTCTTTGCCAACGAGCCACCAAGTTACAGCTCCTGCTGAGAAGTCAGAGAGGTTGCTTGACTCCAGACAAGCAAGTTCTGATATGTTTCTGCTTGTCAGTGTAGCTGTGTGCTTAACATGGAAATTTGTAACACGAGCTATATTGCAGAGTTACATACTTATTTTCCTACTGAAGACAAAAAAAAAAGGTCAAGCACCAGGAATTTCAACTCATAAATACATTGTATTGGCCCTAGGGAACCCAGCTGGTAACAGCTGTAGCCTTAATGCAAATTTACAAAGTGAAAACCTACTCAGCTTGAAAAGCTTACACACAATAGTTACCCGATAACAATAAATACGGTATCAGATTAACGTCCTGTTGATAGACAATTTTGTAAATGGAATATTTTATAGAAATAAGAAATGGCAATGCTTCACTGAAATAACAGATTTAATTTGCTTCTTGAAACAACTACTCTTAAATCAGTCTGGCAACATGCAAGCAAATTAAGTAAAAGCACCAGATTTCTTTTCAGCCTTTAAATGATTGTTAAAGTCCTCAAGAGGTTGTTTGGGTTTTTTGGCTTTTTTAAAACAATGTTGATTTAAGACACAGAGGGGGAAAACTTCTAAAAAGTGTCTTCAAGAGATCCCTACCCCAGTGCAAAACTTTTACTTTATGTATCTTACCATAAAAACATGAAGTATTTTTCTTTTCAAAGACCTGATCAGTAGCATTTTCAATTAAAAAAAATAAAGCTTAAAATTCAGACATTTTAAGTCAACTGCACTTGGCAGATACAAACCATGGTCAAGCTAAATTATTTTTTTGTACAACAAAATTGCAAAAAGTGAGAGCAACTAGCAGTTGTACCATGCTCCATTGGAGTTAACACTTTAAAAGTCAACTGATTTGATTTCTATTTTAAAAAAAATAATTATATCTCCCTCAGTTACATGACAAACATGACAACACCAGGAAAACACACCAATCAACTGGTTATAATATATAACTACAGATGAATATACAAATAGTGTTTTTATTTGCAAAGCATGCCATGCACAGACAATTGAGAGAGAATTTTTAGAATTCCAATGTATTAAAGCTCGCCATATTGGTGTACTTCAGTAGCTTCAAAAAAGACCATGAATGAAAACATGCTAGGAGGCTTCTTATTAACATATAAATATATATAGGTTTCTGCTCACTAAAGTTTGGCACATAATGTGCTCATTTCACAACAGTTTAGGAAAATGAGCCTCAAAAAGTGCTTTCATAGTTTTAAAAGTGAATGGCTTTAAAAGCAGAAACATTGCTTTTTGAAAGAATAAACTAAGATTCAGTTCATATTTTTCCATTACACACTGTCTTTCAAAATAGCTTTGAAAAAAAAAAATAAAATAACTGTGATCCCTGCTGACACATCCCTCTGGTACTTCTGACATGACAGCTTCTGTCTTATGTGCAACTTGCAGCAGAAACAAGCTTTATAGTATATTTTGGCTTGTACATTGATAAAACAAACAGCTTTTTTCACAGAAATTCAGAATCTTTCTTTGTTCCTAAGTAGTACAGAACCTTAAAAAAATATGGACTTTAGGATACAAGTGACTGTCAGGACAACGTCTAAAAGGCTTGATTTCATCAAACACTGCAGATACATCGACACGTCTTCCAAAGACTGTATGCTTCTCATTTAAAGACTAGCATTTTGTAAGAAACAAATCTTCAAATACACATAAAATTTAAAACTACATAAATGCAAAACATGTATTTGCAACTTATTTTCTTCAGAAATTCCATTCTGACAAGTAAGTTACCTGGACTGTCAAGAGTTATGCCTTTAAAAATGGGTAACAAAACCCCACTTGTAGACCCTTGTATACACTCAAAATACACATTTTCTTTTCTCCAATTCCATGCAGACAAAAAATATTTTTTTAATACTTCTCACAAAATTACCCCACCAAGTAAGCCCCTTCTATAGCCCTTTCTGCAGAAATGAGAATCACCTCAAAAGAATGCTTTATAAAAAGACCAAAGCTCAAAAACTCAGGTATCTGAGAATAATACGAGTGTACCTTATTAAATCCTACTGTTAAATAATAAAAAATATAAAAATCTGTGGTGTGTACACATCTGTAAGAATGTAGGAGATTTTCTAAAGCAAACCAGAAGGTCAAACAGAAATCAACTATTTGCATTCTCCACATACTAGCATGTACTAACCTTTAGAACTGAAAGTGTATTCATTCAGAAATACACTGCAACTCAAGCAGTCAACACTCAAATCCAGCATAGTTTCAAAAGTGATTCATTTTAGCATAACCACATTGGCAAATTATTCTGCGTATTTCAGTGAAGCAAAGCTTTATAAAAGTTGTTGAGAAATAGATCATTCCTATTTTTGTGTGTGTTTTAAGGGAACAATAGATCTCTCCATAAAGATTACTTACACAAATGCAAGAGCAAACTTTTTGAGATAAGGGTTTGGGGTTTTTATTTTTTTTCTGCAAGGATTCCACCACATGATAAAAAATTAAATGAATGTGCTTTCCTGACCACACTGACAATGTCACAGCTAGTTTATGAAAAGCAACTGCAACAGGTGTAAACAAAAAACAGGTCCCTGCACGGGGACAAAGCTTGGCTGCAGGCTGACTGTATGACGCTACTATCGAAAGCAAGATTTTAAGTAAACTCATCTGGCATTCAGATCTGACTGAGGGAACAGTGAGAACGACACAGTGAAGGTACACTTAGGTGCAATTTCATGCTGGTGACTTTTTCCTCTTTTTATGCTTAGAGCAGATTTTAAATCAGAAGTTGCATATCCAATGACACACATACAATTCAAAACTTAAGAGACCATTAGCACAGTTGTACACACAATTACAGAAACTTAGTATTTACAGATTCTAAACAAAGTTCCATTTTAACAGTTGAAGTCTTTTAACACAAGAAAAGATAATCTACCACAAAGAACGCATAACAGGATCACAAATTTCCCACAAGCATATAAACACATGTTTTAAAGTGCTTTCTGGGTGCTTCAGATTAACCCCTCGCAGTACGAGCTTTCATGTAGTGCTGTTCCAGTCATTACAAAACTATTTCAATCATTCCTCTTCAGGTGCATTGTGAATTCAGGAAAAATGACGACATCATTGATGTAAAAGTTTTAAGCTCTACCAACGTAAATGTATATATTACTGAAGTTCAGATAAAGTTGTCAAATACTTTGGTTTATCATAGCTTGGGATAAATATTTGAACAAAAATTGCACCTCTCCACTCTTGACTTTTTTTTTTTTTTTTACTAAAAAAATACCCCAACATAAATTGACAGCATTCTTTGGTAAAAACAGGACATTTGGCCAGTTTGCATGTATATCTATTTATTAAAATAGCCTAAAAGTGAACAAATGCCACTGCTGTACTGTCAATTTACAGGAATAAGTATTCCTTGCTCAGTGGGGAGTATCAAAAGGCTAACCTTAGCAGTTAGCTATATAACAAGCTGAAACACCTTCAGCAAGCATTACAGGGGATCAATGTTTTAGAACACTTTTGCTTAACATTTACCCTTTACATTACAAAAACCTGTAAAATGCTCTATGCCTGCAGACAAGTCCATTACTTTTCAGTGACTACAGAAACGTTATTCAATGGTGTACACTGTCAAGTTTCTGCAATAAAAACCAGGAATACGGTGTGCTGATAGACCAATATCCAACTGCACAGTGCTTGTGCAGTCTGACCTATACTAGGTACTAAGAAAAGCCTATTAAAAACTAAGTTAACTGCTACAAGTTACTTGAATATATAAAAACAGAGCAGATATACAAGTATAACACTGAACATACTGTACTTTATTAGCACAAAGAGCCAGAACAAGGCACAGCAAGCAGAAAAATACATCAATAGAAGGGTTAGTGTAGCATACAAGAATAACGTTTATTTTACTTGCAGCCAAAACGTTCCCTACCTCACACAGGTCACTGCTGTAGAGAAGTAAGAAATAAGTTACTGTAGCAGCTGGTAAAGAAACTAGGGAGCACTCATAATTGGTATTAACATTAAACAGGGGTCAGGGCATTCCAACAAAATTTTAGTGCAAAATGTCCAAGACAGAACGACTTTAAGTTCCATCTCTAATTAAATAAGCAAACAGAAGTTAGAATCTTGTTTCTAAGTAATCTGTTGAAACTATAATCAGTGCATGTTACTTTAAAACCTTTTTAAAAGCGCAAATGGAAAGATATTTACAAATAAAGTGTAACAGTACCTTTGAAGCCTGACATTTGTTTCAGATATGTCAGATTGGACTCCGATTATAATAATTCAACCACTTAATCATGTTCTCCATAAAAATATCAAACAACTTTAAATAATTAAACATGTTTTTCTTGACACTATTACCTTCCATTGTAAGTTACTAGCAGTCAGGCCAGCAAATTCTGCTTTAGAAAGAACCTGCAACCTTTTGTTCCATGGCAATAATCTAATCCCGTGCACTGCCACTGAAGCAGCAATTCACACTGGAAGGTATTTTTAACTGTCCAAGACAGTATTACTTTTGCTAACAATGCCACTTAAGTCTCCAAGTGTTTATAATAGAATTACAGTACTGAGCAGGCATATTCAAGTCTTAATGATTAGGAAACCTTACACACTCTGAAAAGCATGATTCATCTGTTAGCATCAAAGCACCATTAACTTTTAATGGACTGCTTCTAATGAACTGCTCTGCGTTAAAAGAAAATATTCACTAGTATTTGGAAACTTGTTTGTGAGCTAAATTAGTACTTTGAGTAGTGGAAAGTTTTCAAGAAAAGGATTTTAAAAAAATACTTCAAATATTAGCAAAAATGCTCCTCTGATAAACCCTTTCCTTATCAGCATTACACAAATGCCCTATGGAAAATGCCTCATAGTTTCTTCATCCAATTACTACAGCTATAAAAGGGGAACAAAATATTAGGAACTAGCAAAAATATTTTCATTAGGCCTTAATGAAAAACGTGCAGAATTTGTCTGCTTATTGTTTCCAAGAGGCATCACAACTTAGTTTACCAGCAGGCAGCATCTGACAGGATACTAACACTCAGCTTAAATAGGATATTGCAAGAAAGCCAGACGTTGTCGGTGCGCTCGCTGCAGTTAAACTGTAGTACACAAAAAAAAGCATGTTCCAAAAGCTTATTTTAATTTCCATTTACTTTGTCTTTATAGGTTCCCGCTCCAGCCATCGCACCCTGACTTTTTGTTTATAGTGATACTCCTTTAGAAAGTCTTGCAACATTGAGGGTAGAGGAAGGTCATCAATTCCATCATACGTAGTGCACCTGCAGATTACTGCCCGGCAGATATACTGCAGACTAAAGGGGAAGGTCCTGTTCAGGGACACAGTAAGTAACGGTTCAAAGAACATGCAAGAACTGGGGTCTTTGTAGTGTTCCAGAAGCCCTGTGACAGTGGAGGAGTGAAACACACAGGGATCATGGGCATCAAAACTGAAGTTGTGATTCCACTGCTCAATGCGTGCGTGCAGCGACCGGTTGTAGCGACGGAAGCTCACAGAGAAGAGGTAGTCCTCCTGCGCAGAATCCCTGAGCAAGAAAGTGCCTTCGGGTTTACCCTCCAGAAGTGCTTCTGCTTCATAGCGGTCCATCACCCCCCAGTAACACGGGTTACCTGTGATCTGAAGTAGGTCTGGCACGAGGCAGTGGATGTAATCAATCTGAGTATGCACTTTCCAAGCCCCCTGCCTGCTGATATGGCCGTGGCTCTCTCCGGACATCTGACGCTGCTTCTGCCTGCGGGACTGCAGGCAGAGCGTTGTTGTGTCCTCTTCGGAGTCACAGTTCCCTGGAGGTGTTATGGTTTTGTCCCCGGTCAGCTCAGTCATACCAGGGGCTAACTTTGGTCCCAGTTTATACAATGGATTAACCTGTGCTGTAGCTTCAAAAGTATGTATTTGGGCATTGGGAGGGGGATCAACCCCTTCTTCAATACTAAGTCTACGTCTCTCTCTGAGCCTGTCTTCTTCATCTTCTGTGGAAACCAATGAAGGATCAAACGTGTCAAAGAAAGTTGAATGAGGACTCACAGGTGCTGTGTGTTGTTTAATCAGATGCCACTTCT
This sequence comes from Serilophus lunatus, assembly GCA_013399895.1. Lineage (NCBI taxonomy): Eukaryota > Metazoa > Chordata > Aves > Passeriformes > Eurylaimidae > Serilophus > Serilophus lunatus. The sequence goes on from VXBA01004277.1 coordinate 1,163,583, forward strand.
GAGCCAGATCTGAGCCTGCAGGAAAAGGGCATTTCTCAAGCATTAGTTCAGAGAGATGGATCTTCCTTTTGTTAGAAAACAGAGGTTTGGACTGTTTGCTGTAAGTTCTCATGGGAAAACAGAGCCCAACAGTATCTTGTAGACGCTGTCGCAGAGAACGGCTACCGACCGTCCTGCTTGATACTGCATCCATATCATGCACTGAGCTCACCCCATACCTTCTCTCCCTCCTCTGCAAACCACTTCGTGTTCTACCAAATCTTTTTTCAGTATCCAAGGAGCTCTGGGTTTTGGTAGAGCATGAATGCTTCTTCTTCCCACCCCAAGGAGCATGCCGAGAATAAGAGTCCCTCCGAGCAAGCCTGGCTCCCGTGGTGACACACGAGTCATTCTCCTTCTCAATGCTTATTTCAACAATCTGAGGAATCTCTGTGACACAGTTTTGGTTCCGCCTTGCTGAATTCTTTGAAGGACTTAAACCCAATTGCAAAGCAATGTTTTCTCTCAAAGGGCTGCTGGGTTGTTGTTGAGTCAAGTCAGTTATCTGGATAGCTTTCTCTTTAGCAGACGAGCAATTACTGGAGTTGACAATTATACTTTCATTTTGGCTTCCACTCTCATGACTAAAAAGGTTCTGGCACCTGTATTTGAAATTGTTCCACATCCTTCCCACTTTATCCATGGATTATGTTATCTAAATTCAAGAGGAGAAGAAATATTAAAATAAAAATATAATTAAAAACGTGAGGATACATAAGCAGTTATCAATTACGTTACAGGCACAACATGACTATTAACTGAACACACTACATTTGAAAAAGTGTCTTAGTCTTTGTAAGGTTATGTGGAAGCTACATGCATTACAGCACCTTGATATTTAGACAAATAACTATGAAGAAAACGGGAAATTACAAACACTTTATTTACAAGCAGGCCCTCCCTTTTTTCTTTAGGCATTTAGGTAGGTCTGCATAGTTCTATTTGGAGGACAAGAAATACAGAGTCTGAAATTCTTCCTTTTAGGAAGAATCTTTAAGTCATCTTTAAGGTATGAATCCCTGATAAGCTTCCAATAAGCAATAGTAAAACAAATCCTGAATAAGAACCATTCAAGTAACTCCAAACTATGAGAGCAGTCACTGAAATACAACAAGTGCATTGCAAATGTCCAGACACATCATCTAAAAGCAAAAGCTCTAGCTGCAGGTCAGATCAATTCCAACCTATAACTTGACAAGACTAAGTAAAAAAAAAAGGCAAAAAAAAAAGAAATTCGGGGGGGAAAAGGCAGTCACCAAATGACAATTTTAGAATTAATGAGTCTTCAATATGTTAATATAAGCCATATGAAACATCTGAAAAAACCCCAAATGAGGGTCTGGCTTTATTACTTATGATATATAAATGAATGAAAGAGTCCAAGGAGCTTTTTTATCTTTAGTAAGAACACTTAAAGAAAGCAGATACATGACCACAGTGAATCATGAAGATACAGTAAGAAGATAAAAACATGTACTCTGAAGCTACATCTTTAGAAACCGAGTTTGATAATTGGAACAAGACTGCCAAACACACATGACTGCCCTAGGACAGACAGAAATGGGCTAATTCTGTACTAAAAAAGGTCAGGCAATGCCAAGCTAAACTCGATCTAATTAGATTCTCAGAGAAGTGCTAAACTTAAAGGACTTAATCACCTAATCTAACTCTTTCTGGTAACTGATTTTACAGCATGATTTACAGCCATGATTTTACAGCAGAATCAACTGAGATGGGGGAGGATCAAAGGCATCGCTTACATGAGAAATATGGAAGCACAATGAACACATAACACCTGACAGTTACAGGATTAGAAAGCAAAAGCTTTCTTCCTCACCCTGTCACCAGATGATCCAGCAAACCCAGCAAGCTAAATATCCACATCCAACTGCACTAAACAAGACCTTCAGAACTCATGGTAGATGACGGAGGTGGGGCAGAAGCAGGGATATCCAGCCTTAATAGTCTCTGGAGATTACTGGTGCAAGTTACCTACAACACAGTGCCAATGACAATCTGCATAGCACCCGAGTAGTTACTAAGGAGAGAGACACTTGCAGAGCAATATTACACACAGAAGATGCGACAGAATTCCACAGTGTGCAAGCAAAAGAGCAAGGAATATCTTCCTTATTAAAAAAAAAGAAATCCTAAATGTGTTGGGGTTTTTTTTCTGGAGTTGTCTGGATCAAACTGGGGGACTGGGGGAGTTCTAATAAACTCAGATCACATACAGATTTGTAGGGACCATAAAACCATGTACCCTGTATCACAACAACCATAGCTGCTTGTAGTGTCTCAGAACATCTACGCTGACCCATGGGGGAGCACAGGTTTGCTGGCAGCCAGCCTGTCAACACAGAATATATCAGGCACTACTTCTACACTTTTTTTCCTCAAGTTGTACATTTTCTTTTCTCCTCCTAGTCAAGAGAGGTGTTTAAAATTTGGGGGAAGGGAAAAGAGTATATAAACTCCAGTGCCTTGGCAAATCAGGCTAGGAACTGTACATTATCTTTGTGACAGTAAACTGGAATTACATTTCTAACCAAACAGCTATTCATTAGTGCCTTTTATTCTAAAATGGCTCTTTATTGCTCTTCCTTTGCATGATTAGTCTAAAATGTTTTAAGACTGTTAGATGGAAAGTTCTTTACATGAGCCCAGAAAGCTTCAAGAACAAAAAAAAACAACCAAAAAACAAACCCAAACCCACACAAAAAACCCCCACCAAAACACTCCACCCAAAAAACCCCCACCATACTGGCTTACCAGACTAATTTTCAAAGGTTAAATTTAAAAGGTTAAGTACTGTTTGTCACACTCAAAAGAATATAGACACCCCGCTTACCCAGAAAAGCATACGAGTCACTGTGTCTTGTCTCCAGAATACACCTCAGCATGAACTTGCTAGATTCCTCCTCTGAGTTGTGGACATGATTACTACAAAGGGAAAAACAGAAATTTTGTTACTTGTTAGAATATCTTTTCATTTACCCTTAGTCACCAGCATTATTTATATCTGAGATGTGTGCATGGGACTGCCTGCTCATTATACATTTTTTGATGCATATTAACAAACAAAAAGCTTCACAGGACTTTTTTAGCTGTTAGCGACATTTACCACATAGAGTCGCAGGGAGGACCCTCAAATAAAACTTTTGACAACCTAGAGTAAAGCCACAGGATCTGGATCATGGAAGTGCCAGGCACAAGGGGCACACTCAGGCCTGTGAAGTGGTTTCTCCACATTTTCATCTCCAGTCCAAAGCAGCGGTTCCCAAGTTGTAGCTGGCAGTACTGTCAGATCACCTCATACTGTCTCTCTTCCTTGTTTCCAGCTGCTACATCACATCAAAAGGCAGCTAAAAATACACACTTTTCTAATATTACTTTTCCAGGTAAGCAACTGCTGTACTGCCCATAAGGATGTTATGGGATTGTGAAGCAAGAGCGATATGAACCATGATTCTAAAAATGGGAAAGTGGAATACAAGACAAGTTCTTTATTAAAAGAGTAGGTCAGCACTTCCCTAAAATAATCATCATTGTTTTTCAGAAATCCAAGAGGAGCTGAGGGATTTAGCATGCTCATACCACTGTCAGAAATCTAACAGTAACAGAACAGAGGAGAATAATTTACTTCGCCTGAACCAATCCCATGAAAACAGCAGGAGTTAACAAAAACATTGGTAACTTAAAGCTTTACATGCAAAACAGAAAGAAAAATATGCACTTATGATGCATATGTACTGAGCAAACACTAGGTGAATTTTAAAAGTCAGTATTCCCAGGCAGAAATTCCAGAGCAGTGTCAAAAATACAAATGTTACTAGCTTCCATTCACTTCTAGAAGTACTAAAATTGCTGAAACATTTTTAATAAATTAGGTCACACTACTGCTATTGAAAGATTCCATAGAAGTAATCTTTCAGACAGCAACAATTACAAGTACAAAATCTTTGTACAAAATGAAGATTAAAGCAAAAGCACTGTTCTTTTGAAACTTCAGCATTTACTCTCATTTCTTTTTTTCTTCATTACGTCCCTAGCAAGCCTATAAACACGAGAGAGTAAAACCCACTATAATTGGTTGTGAGGAAGGCCTTAACAGAGCAAATGGAAGGTAAAGTTGCTAAAACAAGGGCTATCCAATTTTCAACAAAGCCTTACTTAAAACACTAGGTCATTCAGGCCTCTGGAGATGTATCTGCATTCCAAATAAAACCAGTGACACTGTTTTCCTGGGTACAGGTGGCAAAGGAGCTCCACGTTAGCAATTTTAACTCACTGAAAATACAACTCCATATGGAAAAACACGCTTGATGGTATTAGTGTTATGTACCACTGTTCTTCCTCAGTTCTGCTCAGAAACACGAGCAGTCAATGCACCACCTATCACACCACCACTGTTAGCCAGCTAAGACAGCCTGCTGGAAAAGCTGCCCCGTGGCTCCAGGAGGGAGTGGTTGCTCTGGGAACAGCCTTCCCTAATGGAAAACAGCTTCTTGGTTATGAGTGACTGTCTCAGTTAAACCTCTCAACCTTGTGTTAGAAATAAAACTTGAGTCATAGGTAAAGGATTTAACATTCAATGTAGTAATTTTAAGTGAGTTGAAATCAATGTGCAACAGAATGTGTGGTTTCACAGATTTCTTGTGGCAGCTCTAAGCTTGACAAAGTACAAATTGGTTTTGAACTGGTCCTAAAGCCATCCCAGTTTTACAAAGGAGCACTGCCAGTGGTTATTCTAGCCTAAACAGGAAATGAACTTCATTCCACCAAAATCCACAAAGTGAATTCAACAATTTGTAGATTTTCTAAGAAAAAATTATTTTAATAATTTTTCTAAGAAAAAAGTCGTTCTAATGTTCCTGAAACAACCTTTTTTCAAGTAAAAATTATTTCTGCCTACTTTAAACTGGCATTAGTTATCTTAAAAAATAGAGGTAATAAGCACTCTGCAGGCATTTCAGAAGTAATGAGCAGTAGTATCTTCACACTGTATACCCACTTGCAGTAAATTTAGAGACATTCAAAGCCATAAAGTTTGCATGAGTGTAGTCTTCAAGTACTCTGAGTGCACAAATGATGAAACTACAAAGGAAGCTAAGAAAACCATTTGTGCAATATGATAAAGCAACAGTTACAACCTGTTTGTAGTCCTGAAATGCCATATATTAAGGGACACTGTGAAAACATCTCTTTCCAGAAGTGTCAGATCTTTCTGCCTGGGACTTCCCAGGAAGAAGCGTCCAAGTCAAGGTTGTGCTCAGTCATAAAGGCAACAGAATCATAGAGCTGCAGTATATTCTGAGTTGGAAGGGAACCACAAGGATCATCAAGTTCAGTTCCTGCCCCTGCACAGGACAGCCCCAAGAATCACACCATGTGCCTGAGAGCATTGTCCTAGCACTTCAGGAACTGCCTGGCTTGGTGCTGAGACATAATATACCCATTTCACCCTCACAATTTAGCCAATTTAAAAATTAGTCCATGTGGTATATTATACTCAAAACACTAACTCCTAAAAATGTACCATCTCCACAAAAGATGACACACTGCACAAAGCACAACACCTCACAAAACAGGTATTGTATGCTTATTTCAAAAACAAGAACCTACAAGATTATTTGTTTTGGTATTCAAGCAAGATGATAGCTTCAAAACATTAAAAGATAACAAGATCAAAACATTGAAGGAAAACAAACCCAGACAATTCTTACAAGTGAAAAACCAATAACCTGAAATGAGAGGGGGAAAACGGGGGAGGAAGAGAAATCAGAGTCTCTCTGCTCTTTGCACACTGTTTAGTTCAATGCCAGCAGGAGCCTACACAGCCAAATAGATTCCATGACACTGGTGCACAAAACACCACCATGGACCACAGAGGTAGAAGCAGAAAGATTAGAGAGACTATGCTTCTGTTTGTATTGTTCACTTAACAGTGACGAGAGACAGTTAATAGAGACATTTTCTTCCAACAAGTGGCTCACATCAGCACTCCCCAGCCTTATTCAGTCAAAATGAGTAAGATTGGCAAACTCCTACCATTTAAAGCAACCCAGTTAAGGAAGGAAGAAAGGGCAATACTAAGGATTACAAAGCAATTTCCTCCCTTCCAACACACATTCCAGAAATAATGGATGACTACTGTAATACTAGAGACAACATTTATTAAAAAACAATGAATATTTTGGCTCAAGTGGAACCATGCATTTTTTTCTCCACACACAAAAATGTGCTCACTGCAGACAGCCCAAAGAAATGATTTACAAGGCAGGAAGGAAGAACTGGCTGCTATTTTTTTAACTAGACAAGATAAAGGGGTCAAGTGTCTCAAGTGCTCATGAAAACCCTATCAGGGTAAAGCACTACTGTTTTCTTCCTATTAGGCTTTGATAAATTTGAAGTGCAGTTTCACAGGGAGACGAATCTGAAGGTCTCAACCCCGAAACCAAAACTCAAACCTGCCAAGAAGATGTAATGGATACCGAGCTGCAATTCCAACACACAAAGCTGGTGTAAGTCAGCACTGCAAGCAAAAGAAATGGCATCAGCCTCTTCCTGGCCACCTGTGCTGGTGCAGGAGGTGGTCTGAACACCATATGGCTGCTCAGTCAACCAGCTCAAGGAACTGATCCAGACTAAAATGAATTCTCAGAAAAAGTCTCAATCATTTACCCCATCTGGTTTATGGTTTCTGTATAAACATCCAAGTTAACACACGGGAAGAGTGCACGAGGAGGGAGGAAGAAGCAGCAGCCAGGGCAAGGCTGCTTCCTTCCACAGCAGCACTGGTTAGTTCTGTTATTAAGCCCTTAGACAGCTACTTTGAAGAGAAACCTTCATTTGAAGCCTCTGTATTATTCAACTGTGGGGCTCTGCCTACAAAGAGTGACATTAGGACTCTATTTAAGCTGCTGCTTTGAACATTCACACTGAAAGTTCAAGCCACTGAAAACCTTTACTTCAGAAATAAAATGCTGAGTTGGCTTGATGCAGCCTGTTAAAACATAAGGAAAGCTACAAGTTTCAAGGACTTAAGCTGGCAGACTGTCAAGTGAAAGAAAAGTAATGATATTTTGCCATTGTTCCAACCTGAAGTAAGGAGCAATCTCCTCCCCCTCCTTGGTATGGATTCACAATGAGCAAAAAGCAGAATAGCTGATGTTCTGCCAGCTTCTTTCCAAGCAGCTACACATTGGTAACTCCAGTTCAAAACTGCTGTTCAAGACATTTTGAACAATGGGCTATGTCCCTGTAGCCCCTTACCAGGCTTTCAAAAAGGACAATGTTAGGACTACATCTGATCACACTGGATAAGAAAATACTGTACAGTATTTCTTTTCTGTTCATAAAAATCTAAAACCTCTGAAGCAGACAAACCATCAATAGAAGAACAAGACATGAATATCACTGAACCTAAAATAGAGACAACCATTTCTGAACCAGTCTTTTCCATGTACTTGCACAGGTCCAGTGGGTAATGACATAACCCTCATGAACAAAGCTGGTATTTCTAATCATGTGAGGATCACAGAGCTACACACACCAAACATGAGGTCTGGACATTAATACTGAAATAACACTGTACAGATCTAGAACTCCACATACTGACAGTTCTCTATGGTAGAAACTCTGCAAGAAGACAACAGTACATATTAATTCCAAGTAAAGAAACCTTCAAATAGTTTAGGCAGTATACTGATGGCCACTCATCATAACAGGTAAATCCATACAAGCAACATTAAAACAGAAGCAGTTTCCTTTAAACTACCTTCACATTCCCCAAGAAGGCAACTCATAATTTCACCTTATCATTTGAAAAAATGTAAGCAAAAGCATTAAAGTTAGCAAAGTAAGACACCTGCTACAGAAGAGAACTCTAGGTGATTTGCTGTAATAATGTTTTCTGTACTGCTCTTTTTAACTCTGCTCAAACAGAAGCTGCCAATATCCTTTTTTTAAGTTCTTGTGGGCAGAATAAATTGTTCCAGTCAGTGTTCGGTTAAGTTAAGTACATCAGCCCTCTTGATGACCTCTGCAGAAGCTTAAGTACTCTGAGAAGAAGTCAGGGAGCTCTCCTCTAGCAGAGTAGAATTTGTTTCTACCTAATGAAGCTTATCCTTCTCTACAAAGTTCCAAAATATAAATAGGTCTCAAACTGATACAAAGAGTGATCTAATGGTTATTCGTATGTAATTCTTGGGAGATCTGAGTTAAGAAAAAGCATACCTTAATAGCTATGCCTCACTAAAAGCAAAGGAAATTGGAAGTAAAGTTGAAAAGATGAGTCAAATCACATCCCACATCCTTGACTAGTTCAGTAGAAACATCCAGTTTAAGATATTTTGTAAACAGAGCATTTCATTCAATTGAAAATGGCCTATTTTGCAAACACAGTTGGTCCCTTCTGGATCAATTTACACTGGTTTCTTATCACTACATTTTTCAAAACCTCAACAGCCTGTCTAATGCCTCTCCCTCACCACTGTACCCTTGTCCCCCACCAGCTTACAGGCATCTCCTTTACAAAGAGCCCTTCTCATGCACCCAATCACTTCCCATATGTCCCTTCTACCTGACCAAGCAAAAGATCATATTCTCCAACACAAACTAGCTGGCTGCCATCTCTTAAAAAAAAACAATTTCAAAAAAGTTGTACTTGTCTTTATCTAGCCATGTATCTACAACAGTGGCTACATAGGAAAAAGCATTATTGCTATTCATGCAATTAGCAAGACATAAAAAGTAGCCACTCCTCTTTCAAATTTGAGTGAAATGGACCCAAAAGTTCAAAAATGTCTAGAGCCACAACAATTGAGAAAAAAACCTCAGAGGTTTTATGGAGAAAGCCTGTGTATTTTGCTTGCTGGAGCCAAGGACTTGATATTAGCAATGTCATCCATAAGTGTAAGAGACAAGAAAATCCAGGAAAATTCCACAATTAAAAGCGAGATTGTCTTTGTAACACCATCAATTATTTGAACTGTTTTAAAATATGAAACATTTAATTGTAAGTTGTAGTTCAGCTATATTAATGGATCACCTGGAAACAGATCAAACTCCCTTGCACCACTGCAATACTGGAGAGAGATTTATCTTCAAGCTATGGGGGAGAAAATTGCTGGACCAGCCTGGTGTCTTACCCATCTACAGCTGTGCTCTACAGCAAGGAGAAGGTGCCCTGGGATGGATGGTTCCAACAGCATCCACAAACCCATAAAGTGACCTTCATAATGCCTTAACTCCTAACTTACATTGTTTCACGACAGAAGTTTGGCACCTAAACTCTGTCACTACAGCACCACTGGAAATGTTAGATCAGTGTCTGTATAAAGCATGCTTTCATAAAACAGAAGCACATTTGAATAACTAACTGCAGAAGGAGACACAGGGATTTAACCTGCAAAGCATTTGGCAAGCAAGGAGTTAAAATCCTGCCTTCCACTACCCCACAGCTGCTGTCAGCAGTCAGGCTTGTCAAGAGAAGCTCTGGGCTGTCTTGACAAGACTAATTGGCAGCAAGCACCTGGTTCCCTAGGCTGGGCCTGGGTAGGTAAAAGAACATAAACCCTGCAAAGAAGAAGGAGCAGCAGCTGGAAGGCTGCCAGTAGGTCTAGCCTGTTTCATGTTTTCCCTTTGACCCACAGGCAACTTTATCCTAGACTATAACCAGTTAGAGCTATCAGAAACATTTTTCTGCAGCTTTCCAGCTGAGGGAAACCTGTGCTTTGTGGTTCTGTACCTGCAAGTTCTGCTACTGAGCACCCACAAGACTTGCTGTGCTTGCTGCTGTGTAGCAGCACAGCCAACTGCAACATCAACACTATTGTTAAATTGCAGAGGAATCGAAATTTTGATTTTCAAATGCCACCAAAAGTTGCTTAAAGGTGGTACTGTGACTTTTCAATTACAGACTAATATGCCAGAAAATCACAACTAAGACTGTCCTGGATATTCTGTGTACTGAACACAAAGCGTGTGCCATAACACTTTATGAAACAATGCAAATTACAGTGCATCTTAAAGTTAAGAAAAACCCAAAAACAACTGAAAAGACCTCAACATTCTGGAAACTAGCTAGAAGTAAAATGCAAAAGGAACTCTGAGTGGGACTTCCAGAAAAGCGAAAAGACACTTTAAAGGTAAGGTGCTAAGAATCATGAATCTCAGTGAATGTGAAGCTTTCTGAAATTCTGGCCTTGTTTTTTTTCATATTATTAAAATTCACGTAAAAAACTGAAAGCATTAGTCTTGCAGGTTCAGCCCCTGTGGTAGGGAAATCTCACTTGGGAGTGAGGGACAAAAATCAACTAAATCCCTTTGTTAGTTTAGCAGAGTTTATATTACTGAATTAACAAATGTCTAATTATTTATATAGATACACAAAAGTTTATATAAAATATAAATAATATCATTATATTTCAGGGGTTTTCTGTACAAGATAGTGTGAGTACAGACATTAGAAAGTCAGAACTAAACTTTTTCCAAGCAAAGTGCTCAGCAAATACTTCATGCCTCTGCCAAGTTTCATGTTTTAGGTGGTTTAGCTTGCTAGTCAAGAATTCCAACAATGCACAGTAGCGTGAACATTCCCATATCTTAGAAACCTGGACACGTAGAAGTGCACTTGTACACAGTCTGAGTACAAAAGACATTTCAACCAATAAGCATTATAGCAGAATTATGGTGTTTGGGAAAACAAGAGATTGCAATGGAACCACTTGGTTTGGAACCACCAAATCACTGGTATCACTAGATCAAACTCACCCCCAAGAGCCACAGAACATGCCACTCTGGTTTCATTTGGACACACTGCAACATTCCTTTAACTGGTAGTGATGTTAAATAGTACCAAGACAAAGATTCATTAGCAAAAAGAAAATACTCATGGTAATGAGACTACAAATTTCTGGAGTTACTGCTCTAGCAATTACAAAAAATGTTAGTGTGTGACAGCACAGTGAAGGATCCAGCCCTTTACAACACCTGCTCTCCATCTGTATTCAAAGACAACTAATGAGCAAATCTAGAGGCTCCCTACTCATGAGCAGAGAACCTTCAGTGTTTTTAAATGAAATAAAATCAAACCAAAAGAGCCCGAACGCACCCACACCACATTTCACTTGTGCCATGCAAAACAGGAATGCCCACGATTCAAAAAAAAGGCTCAGGATGTACCACAGAAGTTGCAAGCAGGAGATCTGACGCTTCACATGCTCAAAAATGTAAGACTGACTATATGCACAGAATATGAATTAGAGAGACTGAACAAACATTGATAAGAAAATCAGGTCTGTCTTTACTCTTAAGAGCATCTACTGCCTCAGTCCATTACACCTGAGGTGTTATCTAGATTATTCTGTTACTATCCTATCTTTATGGAGCTGGATCCTACTGCATAGGAAGATGAAATGGGAGAGTAAGATTGTCAAGATGTGGCTACATGTTTCTTCTTGAGCTTACATAATGCAATCAGTTACATCAACTCTTTGAATGAAATGCTTATTCTAGCAAAAAAGCACCTGTGCATATTAAGTGTGAGGCCCCCCAGGATAAGAAAAACATATGTATTTGGTCAGCTGCTGAATTCTTCTGAAAAATATATAAATACTTTGTCTTTTCAAGTCATCTATCGAATCCAAAAGCTGATTCCAGTTGCCACTAAGAATTGTTGCACCAAGATCTAGTCATAGATCAATAACCCACTGGTTAGCTAATGTGCATTCCTATTAATCAACAGGGAAACATCCTGTCTAAAAAAAGGCAACTCCCCAAACTGTGATACCACTCTAATACCCACACACACCAGCTCAATCAGTATTGGACAGCAGCTGGGTATCCCAGGGCTCCTGTCTGATATAAGTAAGTTATGGGCTCCAGGAACTCCAAGAAGACACAGGAAACAGACTAGAAAAAATAATCTTTGCAAAGGCATTACCAGCTGCATGGGGTTCATAAAACTAATAATGCTCTTTTGATCATAATCAGATCAATGAAAGCAAAGATTCAGTTGTATGAATGGTTTACCCTGCTTGAGCAAGGAGGTTGGACCAGATTACCCACTGTGGTCCCTCTCAACCTTACACATTCTGGGATTCTGTAATGGTTTAAAAGACTGCATTTCATGCAGAGTCTGTGGCACCATACAAAACTGAGCAAACACAAATCAGACAGTGATTGCTGAGTGATGAACTTGTCAGAGGGCAAGTATTTAAAAAAAAAACAAAACAGACACCAAAAACCTCACACAAAACCAAACAAATTCCAAAATGCAACAGAGCACCAATCACTCCCTTTGTCTATTTCAACATAACAGTTCGATATGATAATTTACCATCCCTGGCACAAAAGGAACAGAAGGGCACAGTTCTTTCTGGGTTGTTTCTCATTAATGGAATTTAGCCATAGATAGGGCATCCCAAGAGGGACAGGCTATAATAACTAATCTACCACTGCTTTGCTGCTATTAAAAGGGATATTCTTGCTTCCCCTCCCAAACCCTTCGCATCAGTTCCAAGACTCATTAGACCTCCATTTTCACCATAAGCTAATTAATGAAAGCACCAGACAAACAGCACTTCAGATAGGAAAATGAAGCCAGAAGAGACAAGTAACAGCCTGAGGGCAGGAGAACCTCCTGGGTCTTAGGAAAAGAGAGAAAGGGAGAAGAACCACATCTATCAGTAGCAGTGAGCTGTTAACACTGGTTTAGCCACTTCTGTCAAACCCTTTACGTTAGCCCAGATCCTCCTTATATTCAGGAACATGCTTTATTTAATCAAAGATGAAATCAAAGTCATAATTGTGCGGCAAAAAGATAAAATGGAGCTTTGAAACTAAGATTTATCCAGAAGAACACTGTACATTTCAGAAGACCCTGGAACAGTAACACTGTTAAGAGGAAAAACTAGTCATATAAAAATACAAGAACTATTCCTCTTCATTTTTTCAAAAAGATGGTTCAACCGTTACTTAAAATACCAGACATTTTCTGGTATTTTCACAAATATTTTCAAGAAGACGAGGACAACCTGTTCAGTAAATGATTTCAGGAAGCTGTGCTTCTTAAGTATTCTTCATGATGAAAAAGAATTTGGTTCCTGACATGAAAAAAGGAGTCATTATGAGAGGTGGCAGCTTCCACAACTAGCTACTGTCACACAGTGGTCAGGACTTCCTGATGGAAAGCACGCATGGTGACCACAAGGATTCCAAATTCTCGTTTGTAGACGAAAACTAAGAAATTTTCCTGAGATACCCATGATTCATATCCCAGCTTGAGCACACTCCAAACTATTATATAAAGCTGAAGGGCCCAAGTAACTACAATCAGTTGTGCAACTTCAAACTCTCCTGCAGCAGATTGGCAGCAGTTTGCCACTCAGGTTGGGGAAGGGAAGGAAGAACCAGGGAACACAGTCCAGTGTTTGAGCACATGTAAGGCTACAAACTTCTGACAGCACTGGCATCAGTGGCACACAGACATTTAAAACCAACCTGCAGATAACTTAAAATCTGTCATGATCTGAAGAACACTGAAGATTTACCTTCACAAGCGTTCTGCTAATCTGCCAGACTGGAAGATCTTCCAGCAAAACCTCCCGTTGACTCCTATAGTGAACAAACATGGAAAAAACTCCTGATCCACCAGGTACTAACTTCGAGACGATCACATTGCTACAGGGATCTGCTACAAGGGACATGCATTTTGAAAAAAGACACTTTCAGCTGTACAGTGTCAGTGGGCAAGGCCATCTTTGAATGAGTGACCTCAAAAACAGCAAAGAAATTGAGCCTACTTGCTGGCCTTGGTCTTCTTTCCAACAAGAACATGCTTCTGAAAATAATTTTTTTCTTTTTTTAAAAGGTATTTATTACCATCACCTAATGCTCCCCACTATCAGATCAAACTCAATGGCTTTCCATAGCTTTCTGATTTGGTCTGAATTCCATAGGCTGGGCAGCTATCTAAAATAGTTCTTCAAAGTTGAAGTTGTTGTAGAAAAATGTCCAAAAAAATCACATTTCGGTTGCCTTTAAAAAACCACCTCCTCGTCTTATAAGTTGTGGAAGTGTGGACTTTGTGTGGAACATCTTCTGCTATCCTGATAGAAGTTCAGCCAAATTTGGTCCTGTTTGGAACTCCAGTGTTGGTGGAGTCTGAATGTGTTGGGGAGCTGATGGGACAGGAAAGGAGGAACGAGTGCACGACTCTGGAGCTGACATGTGCCAGGGCTGTCTCAGATTCCCCACCTGGCTTTGTGCCATAAGACCTCCCTCGTCCCCCTAATTAACTTGAGACAATTCCAGTTCCCAGGCTCTGCACAGCTTATTGCAGTCCAGAGACACACTTGAAAGAAAAATCCTGCTGAGCACACACAGTGCCAACAGTCTCCAGAGAACATCACCAAAAAAAAAACCCAAACAAATAAAACAAACAAAGCTAAACAACCCCCCCCCAATCACTGCCAAGTCCAGATCACAAATTTTCAAAAAGAGAATTGGCTCAATTTTGACAGATTTTCATGTAAAATTAAAACAACACAGCTCAGTGGGAAGCTGCCCACTGACAAATTTCAAGTAGATGTTCCAGTTCAGAGGTCCACTACAATATTCAAAGAAGAGACTGACAAAAAATGGTACAATTACTCTAGTTTTGTCTGTGAAAACAGACAAAGAATTTTGGCTGAAAGCTTTAAACAAAATTAAACTAAAGGCAAAGAAAAGGCATAAAGTATTTCAGTCCAGAAGATTAGAGATCAGGAAAGTTATAAACAACTGAATATACCATGTCTTAAAATTTTTCCAACATTTCCTATTATCTATGGAAGAAACAGATGAAAGAGGAACACCAGTGGGAACAATGACTCATGTGTGAACTCCCATTCTCACTTAACAACAATGCCCTTCCTTACAGAAGTTACAGCTGTGCAATAAAACAGGATACTTCGTCAGTGATAGAGAAACAAAACCATTCAAATTGTCCATTTTGATTTGCAAATTGATAGATGAACAACTGGACACTGTTGGAGTTATTTATGCAATGGCCAATGTCAGATCCAGTGAAATGACAGAGCAGCATTATCCAGCCAACACAAATAAAACCACCTTCATTTCTAAAAATTCCAACTATTTGTTTACTCATTGAGATCAGGTAACATTGACACCACGCCATCTTGTTTTCTCCAGAAAACATTTGAAGGTGAATCAGAGTGACCTTTGCAAGCCTCAGCGATACTATACTCAATAGGAAGACTTCACAGCCTTCATGTTGTACAGTGGCATAACTCCATCCTAAGAGTTCCAGGTGGAGGCAGCCAACAAGAAAGTGAGACAATATGGACACAGCCAGAAGACAGTATTCTCTTAAATTACGGCTGAAAACAGAGGAGTTTTAGGCCCACAGTAAGCAGGAGCTAAAGGTCATAAGGACCAGATAAGACCCCACAAAGAGTCTGAAGAGGGGGAAAAAACCCCACCTCAACTATAAGAAAAAACAATGACCAGGAAGGGTGAAAACCAGTCTTCACTCTTCTGACTCTCTTCCACGCAGTTCTGAACATTCTACTTAAATTCAAATCATGTCTAAGGAAACCCAGAATCAGCCATGACCACTAACTCTTCACATGCAGTTACCACTGTTCAACCCTCACTATGGGCAATTTCAAGGCATCTGAAGTACCATGAGAAGAACACCCAGCCCAAGAAATTAAATACCTTTAAATACAGCTACACTTGATACAAAGTTTTACCTTTGTCTAAATACTGGTGGGTTGTTTGGGGGAATGTTGTTAGCTTGTTCATTTTAAAGATACAATATTTCAGTCAAGGGGGGAACAACAATGATCACCAAATGTCCGACCAACTCTGGGCTGACTACGTTGTTAAGGGCATTGCCCAAATGCCTCTGAAATGCTGGCAGGTTTGAGGCACTGATCACCTCTCTAAGGTGCCTGTCCCAGTGTTTGAAGAAATGATTCCTAATGTCCAGTATGAACCTTCCCCTGGAGAAGCTTTGAACCATTCCCACACATCCTCTCTGGATCCCAAAGAAAAAGCCTCAACACCCTCTACTCCACTTGCTTTCCACAGGGAGCTGTAGAGAGCAATAAGGTCACCCCTCAGCTTCCTTTTCTCCGCACTAGCAAGCCCAAAGTCCTCAGCTGCTCCTCGCAGGACATTCCTTCAGCCCTTGCACCAGCTTTGTCACTTTCTTCTGGATGCATTCAAGGACTTTTAATGCATTCCCTCAACAGATTTGCCCCACAACAGATTTCCACGACCATATGTCCTTTCTACCTGACTACAGGGGAGAAAGACACAAAAGCAGAAATCATCACTTCACCAGGCTGGCACTGCATCACAGCCCACGGATCACACACGAGTTTGGCACTGCCACATGCTACAAGCTTCAGTGGGCAGAGTCCACACACACAGAACTCCACTGCCCTCACTTTATCACCCACTCCTTTGCTGCTGCTCCTCACCAGGGAGCCTCAAGTCTATCTTCTTTCTGAGCACTCCCATATAACAAGTGGAGTGCATGAATACACATCCAGTTTATCTACTTTATTCCTGCACATGTAGCACAGGTATGTTTGTGCAAAGCCTTTTCAGTAGCAATTTTCTACATGTCTGTCTTTGAGCCCCAGGCTTAGCTCCTGCACAGAGGCATTTATCTACCTATGTTGCCTTGAATGTTGAAGTACAATCATTTCCCATTAGAGCTAAATACATGGCTCAGCTCCAAAAATTATTAAAAAGATCAAATACACATGCAAAGCTAAATGAGTAGCAAACAGGGATCAGGAGCACCGGATTCAGCTATACCTAAGGGATTTGCAAATGGTGCTGTACTGATAGGCCCACCTAGTGAGATTTTGTAACAGAGAGGTGCCTTTGTACATTGACATTCTTTCCCTCATTTGGCTTTCATTACTGTCCCACATCAAAGTCCAAAATTTTTTCCTATGTATCTCTATCCCTAACACCACCATAACTCCTGCTATATGCAAATCACAAAGGTTTCTGACAGCAAAGACCAAGACTATCTTTCCATGCTAATAAAAAGCTCAGCTACGTTTGCAGAACGTTTCTCTCTGGATCATTCCTTATACGGGTACTATGATGTATTTATAAAATAAAAGTACACTTTGAGCATTAGGAAAACTTGCAGAGATTAATGAAACCACAGAACTAAACATCCTTCAGAAGAGAGGCATCAGCTGAGTACTATCACACGCTATTGAACGACTGGAGTACGTCATCCTGATGCCTCAGAGCACCACTGTCGTCTCTTCAGCCTCTCCAGGGCACTAAAGGAATGCACACAAACTAGCAGGGCAGAAGAGAGGAAATTCTGTTAGGTATGTCATCCATGATATCAGCATATTCTTAAATCAACAACTGCTAACTTACCGTCCTCTCTGAATTCAGAGTAGCGTCAAAAAGGACAAGGGTACCGTGCTTTAGGGATAACAACGTATTTTGGCAGGAAGTTTGGAGGCAGCAGGCTTTAAAAATGCCTCAATACTGACTTGTTTCTAAGAGCCAAAAATAAAAAATGTCCAGAGAATTGCTATTTATTTCACAGGTAAGCTGTACCCCAGTAACTTTCTCACTAAATTAAATCAGTCCACAGCTCACACTACACGTATGGATTACCTAGGTAACAGAGTTTTGAAAATCTTACTAGCACCTACTCCTATGTTTGCCTTTGGCAAAAAAACCCTTTTTTGACTCATTTTTACATTCAATTAATCCACAGTCACATTCTTCATAGAAAGACTTCTGGAAAAACTCAACTTGCTGGAAACAGTAACTGTAATTACTGACCCTCTTCAAGTCAGCCAAAACTAAATTGCAAAGTATATTTTTTGGCATTAGAGCTATAACTTAATAGTAGAAAGAAAAGCAAGTCTCTGAGTAACAGAAGAAACCAAGCCCAGCACTTGTGAGAAACTCAGAAAATGAGTGCACAGGAGAAAACTGAGAATGGACCCTGAACTGTCTCTTTCTAGATTTGTGCTGCATAACAAAAAAGGCAAAACTCCTGCTTTGCTCTTCTTTCTGGTACCAAACTTCTGCCAAACAACACATTAATATTAAAAAGGAGGAACATAATTTTATTATATTTCATAGTAAAAAACAAATTATAACTGCAAAAAACAAATTATAACTGTAACTGCAAGGCATTTTATTTCCTTAAATGACACTGTTCTCCTTTCTCTATAATTTTCAGGCCTGTTTTACCCACTGCTCTCTGGGATTATGAGGAAAGGAAAATCAGAGTTACTAGTGGCTCTGTTTCTCAGGAAAACAGAAAACACCATTGCAGGTATCCCATTAAGAAGCTTGTGTGAAATTATATATGCTTTTGTCAATGAAACTGGCAAATCAAGACTCTTTATTTATTACAGGCTTTAAAGCAAGCACAGGGATGGCAAGTCCCTTCACCCAGCACAGATACACTATTATGATGCCATATTAACTTTAGTAGCATTGAGACAATTGGCTCATCTTATATATAGACTACTGACTAAAGTTGAAAAAATATAGAATTCATGGGCTGTGTAGCTATTTTGCAGGCTTTGTTTCTACTGATACACAGTCAAAAAAAGGGAATTATTTGCATAACAGACAAAACGTGACTTTATAACATGACAATTTTTGAGCCTCTAAGCAAGAATTTACAGGAATAACAAAGTAATTTCTGTCTTAAAAACCATTCATAAATTAAGCAGAAGTTTTGCAGACAGTCATATCTATTGTCATCCATGACACACCAGGAGAATATTTTCTACCCAAATAAACCCTGTTGCTGAAGACAGGGCTGTAAAAGTGCTATTGAGCTCACTACCAACAAGGATTTCCAAATATCACTTAAACATAGATAGCCTCCAAGAGACAACTGATGGTACATTACTAAGCTATTTTTTCCATTCTTAACATTTTGTTCGAAACTAGTTGTGAAAAAAGCTAAACAGCAGCCACCAAAACAAAACATCAGATGTGGGGAAGGGAAAACCAAACGACACACAAAGCAAGATTTCAAACATTCAGGCCACTGAAGAATTAGCCCTTAGAAGCCAGCTTCAGATCTAGTCCTGAAAACAAGTGGAAGTTTAATCGACAAAAAGTCAGTTTTGCCTGAATTATGTAGAGTTTTAGAACAAAATGTTTTTCCAAAACCAGTGCCATACCGAATCTAAGTCCAAACCTTAATCTAACATACAAGATGACTACTACTTTTTCAGACACTAATTGCTCTGCTGGATTGGACCTCAAAGCCCCTACCTTCATTTATTCTCTTCACAACTGTCAGACAACTCTCAAAATAGAAAATTTGTTCAATGCAGTGGCCAGCAGTCACCCACAAAGGCAGTTCTGAGCTACAGATGAGTGTCATTACTCGATAGTTTTGAATGTTAGTCACATTCGTTCTGACAAAAACACTGAAAAACTCCCCAGCAGACACTTCACTCCCAAAGGAGTGTCAGAGAACAAAACAATGTCACGTGCACACAGGGTCTAATAGTTATACTGAAAAAAATGCTAAATCCCTAAACAGATGCTTTAAACCCCAGGGAATTTGAGAGCACAAAACCACATCAACTGCACGTGAGAACTGACACTGCTCAACACAAACTCTGGAGGCAAAGCAGCTTTCTCACATCTTACACCACAACTGTTTCAGCACTACAAAAATTAAAACTTCTGACCAATTCCCAAAGTTTATCCTTTTAGTTCCAGTAAAGGGAACACAGGAGATTAGCAGTTAAATCTGAAAGAGTCCTCCTATTTATTAAAATAAATTTTTCTAGAACACAGTTCAGTGAGCAATAAAAATACCTCTATAGTATAGACCACTGTGTGGATTAACTGAATGTGAAAACATTTTAATTGAGATACGAATGCCATAGAAGGTCTAAGAGAATCTATTGTACAATTTTGTCATACTGGAGGACTAATTGCTCAGTTATCTTTATAAGAAAGAACAAAAAAATAATTTTCCTTCTTGAAGAGATTAAGTGAATAGGGATTAAAAAACATTCTACATTTTTACCAGAGCATGTTATGTTAAGCATCCAGTATAAAGGCAGATTTTTTGCAAAAGCCCATTTGAAACATTCTCTTCCAAACAGAACTAAGTTAATGACAGAAACAATGTCACAGCTGAATATGGGACAGAATTTTGTTAATTGCCACACCAGGCTATATGCAAATCA
Source organism: Serilophus lunatus (assembly GCA_013399895.1). Lineage (NCBI taxonomy): Eukaryota > Metazoa > Chordata > Aves > Passeriformes > Eurylaimidae > Serilophus > Serilophus lunatus. The sequence continues at coordinate 1,183,859 of VXBA01004277.1, forward strand.
TGTGTCAGCAAATACTAACAGGGAGACGACACACTCCTGGAACACAGGAATGGGATGTAACAGAAGAACAGCCCTGACCACCACAGAGTACACCTAATAAAAAATGCCTGTCCAGCCAATACATACTGCTCAGCAGAGAACACAAGAACAGGTGAACTATTTATTAACACATTCCTAATATCCTCTCCCTGAATCAGTACTTGGCAGCTCAGGGTTTTAAACCCAGAAATAGTCCCTTTGCATTCTCCAAGACTATATTATCAGTAATTTTCATCTCATAATCTAAACAAATTATTACATGTAATTTGTCCTTTGTGTGTAAGAACCAGAGGTTCTGTTGCCAAATTTATTTCTTCCATAAATAAGGTGTCCAGATCTTAAGAACAAAAAACATGAAGAATTTCTTCACTGGATAAACCACATACATTTCTGCAGATAAAGCAGGTCTCATAATGACACTAACTTATACTCCAACCTACCACCATGATAACAATCTGCCTTCAGGCCTCAATGCACTATTAAGAAATAAGATTAGAACAAAATCAAAGTACATAATGTTTGTTGCCAAAGTTTTAAATGATGTCAAATGTCCAACTGAGTTAAACCACTGGCGAGAACTTGCAGATTTACCCAGTGAGACCTTGGCAGCAGGAGGATTTGCTCACTTTTCTTCCATTTGGAGTGTGGCTGGATGAGACAGACTCAAGAGAGAACAAGTCACTGCTGTCTGAAGGGACAACACACCACCACTACCTGTCTATATCCCCACGTCCCAGTACACTCTTGGGCCAACACCAGCACTTCACAACACTTCACCTCCCTTAACAACTCATCACCAAATAACCCAGAGAAGGAAAGAAATGAGAACACTGTGGATTAACTAAACCAGTTGAATAAAAACTGAGGGACAGTGTCAGGGAATATGGGGACCCCAAGTGCATAATAAAGCAGGTGCCATTTCAGACAGGTCAAACAGAAGCTTTATTAACTATGATCACAGGGAGAGGACACTGACAGCATCTCTCCTGGTTCCCTGCCAGGTGATTACAGAAACCCAGCCTAGATACTGTTTCAGGAAGAAATGCAAGGAAAAGCATTCATCTCAATGTTAACAAAGCCAGGGACCCACTCCTGGGAGGGATGGACTCCTAAATTCTGATGCTAAACATTCACAATTCTAAGGAGGACTCAAGCAGTAAAAAATGTGACAACATGGAGAGACTGCTCTTGGTGGAGCCTAAAGGAGTGGGACAGCCACCACTAGGAATTATTCTAGTTCCAAAGTGGAAAATTGGAAACAATCACAGATTGTTCTAGCTTTTTGTTGAAATGAATGGTCTCTCAGTAAAGATAATCTCTTAGCCAGTCCTCTCAATCTTAACTGGCAATAATTTTACCACCACGATTGTTCTGACACTTAAAAATACAGTTATTTTCCTCTTCCAAGCCACAGGTAAGATCAAGGAATGAAAAATTACCTCTACCAAGCCCACATGCTGCAAGATACAACTGAATAGAAACCTTAACTCCCTGAGCAAATATTAAATTTAAAAAAATGTATTTTGATAAAATTGTTGGGATAACTACTCATCCAGCACATCTGAAGCAATAAGCTGTGAACCAATTCTAAAATGCTTTCTGTATATTTAACTGACTTCCACTTTCTACCCAAGTGAGATTTAACATATATTTGAAAATTAGTACTTAACTCACCGTTCCTCAACGGAAATGTGAAAATCAAAGACTTAAGAAAACAAAGCATCAACCAAGCAGTGTGTTTAACCAAATCTATCACACAAAGATACAAATCAACTGAAGAGTAAAGACAATTTCCAGTCTAAATTCTTTTGAAGTAGCATATGGATAAAGTGAATTAAGACATCTCTCAATGCACTAGTGGAATGATTAAAGTGCCTCTTTCTTCACAGATGCCAAATGTAGAAGCTCCCTCCAAAAAAGTTTAGTCATAGGTACTCCTTTCATAAGTGATTCAATCAGTAAATCAGGCTCTGCTGCACAGGTCTTACTGCAAACCCAAAAATTCAAGGTAGAGAGGCAGAGCAAACAGGTATAAAAGCAGATGTACCTAAGCAGATGAAATTCAAGGTATCAGAGCTTAGAGACATCTTGGAGATGGAAATTTAGTGTTCAAGTTCTTTTCAAGGAACAGGGTACTTGCAGGTCTGCCCTACTAAACATGTCCATCCTCAGCCAGCCAAGTCTCATGTAAGAAATTAAGTCAAACTGGTATAAGCAATCACTACAAGCTAAATTTTTGTCATCAAAGGCCAAAAAGTCTAAGACATTATCTAGAATCAGCTTTTATCACAGTCTTGATCAAGCCTAATTCATGCAACTGCAGTCCTTGAGTCCCTACAGCCTAACAGGAATATTATGCAATAAGTGCCAGACATTTTTTATGCCAGAATTACAATTCTTAATCCTATGACTGACATTTGGGTCTTGAGTAATGAGGCCCAAGTTATTTCATCTGTGAGCCAGGCTGACTGTTGAAATACTATCAGAATTCATTCCGCTGAGGAAGAACTAGAATGTTATCAGATTTATTACTGCAGAAAAACTATTTTCGATTGCTTCGACCCCACTTAAATTTTTAAACAATCTTTCAAATTTCACCTCTGTAAATGTACCCCAGTCAGAAATTATTGAAGCACTTACACTGTAAGAGCTTCTGCCTGTAAGAAACTGGTGTTCATCATAAGTATTGTGTGATGTAACACAATACAACAGTCTCTTAAGAATGCTTGGTGCACCTTCAACAACAATGAAAATATTTGTTATAAAAACCTCGAGTTTACACAGAGTACTTAAGTGCTGCACTGAAACACTGCTCTTGTTCTGCTGCAGCAAAACAAAAACCAAATTCCTGACCTCTTTGATCCTTCAACTACCATAAGGACCCAAAATTTCACAAGAAAGGACAACTGGTTTAAATATTTCAGCTGATGACACAATCCATAGTCAAGCACTGTCCAGCTAGACACGAACACACTGTATTGGCTACACAAAGAAAATACTTCACAGTCCTCCAGAAGTATTACTTATCTGGCCAGCCTCCATCTCCCCCTCCTTACCCCAATCTTTCAAAGACAGGCTTTAAACGTTTTGCAGCTGTCCAACATTAAGGCTGAAGAATTCAGCAACCACTGCCCTGCAGAAGCACAGGGTGAAAAGCAACTACAGCATTACCCAAGAGCTGAGGATCCATTACAGAGCCAGGAGAGGCTCCTGACAGCAAACTTCTTGGATAAGGTCCTGAGAGCAGATAAACCTGTAAAATTATTCTTTCTTCCTTCCTTCCTTCCAGATGATTCTTCAAGTGAGTCCCTACCACATAAACTAGTGCAGACTATGCATAACTGCATTGAGTTTTAGCCAACCTCTCTCACAGCCAAAAATATCAACCACCACCATTGCACACATTTTCTTACTGAGATTTTCAGAAGGTCTGCATAATCTCATAACCACGAAGTTAGTGAGCCATTTCATATTTCCTGAAAGTAAACTGCACATTAGATGATTCACCAATTAGTGTATTCATGGAGCTTTAAAAACCAATCAAAATTTCATTTTTGTTGAAAAATTTAACAGAAACGTCCAGCTGTATGCATGGAGAGAGCATGTGGGCTCTTCTCCTTTATTTAACTTAACTAACAGCTACGTTAGCTGGTGAAAAATATTCAGTGTGTCAAAGTTAATTTATCAAGCTGACAAAGTATAAGGGCTCCAGAAGGTATAGCATACATTTACTAAATTTTAAATACAACATTTTAACTAGATATAGCTCAAGGATTAAAATAAGCTGTCCAACAACCAAACCACACAAATATGCATCACTTCAGGGCACTTCTTATTTAATGGAGCCATTGCACGTTTGTTTCACAATAACACACAGGTCAACGCACCAGACAAGTTGATAATCCTTCAGACCCCAAACCTCATAAATACATTTTTAAAACTAAACAGGCAGCTCTGGTAAGACAGAGGGCTTGTCAGTACAGTGCAGGCCACGTTCAGTCGGAGGGGAATCACTGCATATTGCTCAACACAACCCAACTTTGTGCCTCGCTGAAGCCTCTAGGCATAAATACCACAACACAAAACTAAGCGCTAATTTCCCCCTCCGGGGGAAGAAAGTAGGGAAGCATAGCTCTTGGGGAAACAAGAGGCAAGGAAATCAGCCTAAAACAGACAGCTGGTTAAGAATTACTTAGCTAGCCAACCTACTCTCTAATATTTCAGAATAAGAATCAATATTTTAGGAGTTCACGAGGGAGCCCTTACATCAAAAGTTGTACATTCTTGACTTTGCAGAATGGAAGAATTTATTAAACAAAAAGGTAACCTGTTTAGAGTTGACATTTCTTGTCACCACTTGTAGCAGTAAATCAAACACCACCACTTCAACTAAATCTTAAGAAGAGATAAACCTACTGTATGAAAGTTACACAGAAACTTCGAAAGATTGATCTGAATCCATGAAATACCTACCACAAATCGAGCTACTTCACAACAGGCTATCACAGCATAGGTGGTTTACAACCCTTAATAGCAATCATCACCTCGTTTGATTTAGACTAAAACACATCCCTTAACAAATATAATGAATGAGACCAAAAATGGCACATTACACCATTTTGGGTTATTAGTCCATCACAGAAACATGAGAATTGCTGCATCCAACTCGATGAGCAGCCAGTCATCTCTCCCGACCCTTGTGCAGAGTGACAGGTTTCACATGTTTCGAAGAAGATAAAAACTAAAACCCTTTCTGTTAGAACACAGTTGATTTCTAATCCCTTCCATCTGCTCTCTCTTTCTTAGAGGTACCTGCCATCATTAAAAGAGCAATAAAAGAGAAACTCTAGGTATTCCCACAAGGACTAACCCAGTCGTTTTTCCAACGCTCTCATACACATGGAGTCCTGTCGAGCTACTGCTGCCCAGCTCCCTGAACTCACTGCATGGCTTGTATTGCTAATGCAGCTCTGAAACCAGAGTAGATGGAGCATATTTAGACCAACTGGAAAATCAGAACAGATTTCACCAGCTCAGCCCATCAGGTCTCGGAATTGTTCTGATTTCTGTTTTTTGCAGTTTGCTTTGGGCTGACAAAGAATTCACCCTAGGAGCACAGTTGATTCACTCTGCCATACCTAATCATACAAAAAAAGTAAAGAATTAAATTTGTTCTGACAGAGACTCTATTGCTAAGGCTCCTGCTTTGATACCAGGTCCACTTGAGTATCTTGGTTTACAGAGTGACAACTGAATGAAGTAGGAGGTTGCTAACTTGGAAACTTGCCTCCTTTCAGATGTCTCACTGCAGCAAACTCATCAGCTGGGGATATTCAAGGTAAGAGGGGTTATGCTCAGGCTGAGAGCTCCATGGCACTTTCTGCAGGAAATCTTCATCAGCACAAACCTGGGTGACGCGAGGTCTCAAGGTGCGTGGACCACACCTCAAGATTTCTTTGGATGCAATGTTCCCAAACCATACTGGAATTAGCTCCAGTGAAAAAGCATCTTTGGTTTGCATGGTATGGCCAGGGATCACACCTCACCCCATGGGCTATGGCACTGCATATAGACTGAAATTTATAGCTTACAACCAAAAACATTGCAGGAAACTTCAAGAAGCTCTCAAGAAGAGACAGGAGGCAGAAAAACATAATGAAAGAAGCATTCTGTAAATATTCAGGGAATGGAAACATAACTATTGTACATCCTGTGCTCGCAAGAATACAAGATCAGATAATACACAACCCTGATCAACTGAAGGTATCAGAGACAGATGCGTACTGTATAGGATTGAGCTACTGGGATTCAGTGCAAGTACTGGAGCCCAAAGTTAGCAACAGCAGCAGAAATAACTTGGTTCGCTGCTTCTACAGTCCCAAGGAACCATTCACAACTCCGAGTCAGACACTTAAAACTAGCACTTCCAAACTTTCATGCGCGCTCACGAGGGAAGCGGCCGGACAAGCGAAGGCAGAAGGCAGGGGTTAACAGGAGGCTGCGCGCCCCGAGGGCTCCTCGGTGGCAGTTTTCCCAGGGAGATTCCCATAGGGACACCCGCGCTGCCAGCCCGGCCCCGGGGGAGCCCCGGAGCTCCCCGTGCACCGGCCCAGGAGCCGCCCCGGGCGCCCCCGACCGCCCGGGCCGGGCCGAACGCGGGGGGGAGGGCTCAGTCCCCGGCTCCGAGGCGAACCCCCCGGAGGGACCGGGCCGGCACCCAGCGCAGCC